>BMAW01065800.1:1115-61151 GCA_019974015.1 Nephila pilipes
TAATTTAAATAAATATAATACAAATTGCATTAATTTTAAAAATGCTTCAGAAAAATTGTTGTTAAATTAAAACTTTCCAAAATTTAGGTATCTAACTTTTAAAGAAAATTCGAAATTGTCTTATTTATTTAAAGTAATAATTATGAAAGAATTAAAGTCATAAACAAAAATTCATTCCTTATTGCATTATGCGACTTAACAACATACTTTCAATTATCAAATGAGTAAGATATTTTGAAAAAAGTGCATTATTCCTAAATAAAGTGCATTATTCTCTGAAATAATTGTTTTCTAAAAATGATATATAGCTATAATTTTAGAAATCATTATTAAAGTGATATATTATACTTTTAAATTTTAATATATAACCAGTTGAATAAAAATTTTTAATAAACTGTAAAATTCTTTTCTTTCTTTCATGATTGATTCAAAGATTTTCTACTTCAGTGAGATACGTAATTATGCAATTTTTAGTATGCATATAAGATTTAAATGTGTCCTCACATGCTCTACCTTACTTTGTATTTTTGTGACGATGATTAATACATAATTCGACTTTTAATGTTAAAATTCTGAAAAACGGAAATTGTTATTTCTGCAAGACATATGTTGATTTTGGAAAAATTATGTGAAAGTTTTTTTCTTTAAGGAAATCTCGAATAAGAAAATTAAGTTTAAAAAATGAGTTTACTATTAGTTCTGCGTTTTACTCTTAGAAATAGATAATTAATGTGGATGATTCTTTTTTGTATTTGTACGATACCCATCATCATTCCTAAGGACTATACTTACTTCTCTGTTTTCCAGAATTATGTAGATTGTTCATTGGGAGCAACTATGAAATTTCTGAAATAAATATAGTTTTATCTAAAAAGAGATTACAAAAAAAGTGTTCATTATTTTCTATCTCTTATACTTATTGTTTTTGTGTGCTATCACGGAAGTTTAACTAACTAAGCCATTTAATGTACATTATATGCAGCTAAAAAAAATCTGTTTTTAATTTTTGTAAGCCTTAAACATCTCATAACATTCCTATTAATTTTTTTACACTTAGCATTCGAAAGTAAATTTCATTAACAAATTATAGAGTTAAATATTTAAATTTATCTCTTCAGGGATTATGAGATTCAAAATACAAAACCTTTTAATTTTTTTCGATCTTCTAGAGATTCGATACGAATGATTTTTAATTTTTGTGTATATGGTAAATAAAATGCTTTTGAAGAGTACTTTTTAAATACTCTGAGTGATTAGAATGTTCCTTTTTTTCATTAATTTTTAACTTTTCACTAATAGTTTAAATCTAAAATAGAATTTTTACAAAGTTTCGAAATTGTAATTTAAATGTAAAATACCATTTTATGTATAAAATTTCTACGCACATTTAAATGGGAAACCAAAAACTCGACCTTTGGAATTTACTACCGATAGTTGAAAATAGAGAAAACGAAATACTTCAAAATAACTGAACCAATTCTTGAAAATAGAGAAAACGTAAAAATGTTCAAAATTAAAGTGCCGTTTTTTCTGAAGAGAAAGAAGAGATAAATAGTCGGTCAAACGCTTTTTTGGTTACAAAATATTTAAATAAGGAATCAAAGTGGTATAAAATATCAATTTATAATTCCTTTAAAAATATAATAAAACAAAATTCAAGGCGTTGTTATTTTGAAACCAATATTTTATCTCCGAGTATATTGCACAAGCCTACTTCACATAATTATTTTGATAATTTAATATGTATGGCTAAGAATATGTATTAAGTAAGCTTCGAATTTTTTTTACATATTTTAAAGGAAATTTATTTCAATTTACCGATAACTGAAACCTACACTGAAATTGAATTTTTATTAAAATTTTTTATTTTATTTGATGTACTTGGTACTTGACAAGTGTTTCAAACATCTATTTGTATCATTACTAAATTTAGAATTTTGTTGAAACACACACGCACGCACGTATGCACGCGTTCGCACACACACAGATATATATATATATATATATGTATATGTATGTGTGTGTGTACTGGTGTGTAAAAACTAAGGACGAAGTCGAAAGATTAGCACATCGTTGGAACAAAGTAACAGAGCTTACTGAAAAGACCGATCAAGAAATTAACTAGGGTAAAATACGGTAGCACATGCTCAGATATGAAACTAGATGTAATGAGGGAGAGTCAGAGCTGGATAAATCACTCTTGCAATGTAAGCTCAGCATTTCTGGGAAAGCAAGTTTTCGGCGAAAATCAGTTCAAACGACGTCGAGTTATTGAATCAATGTGAAATGTTGAACAATCAATCTATTAAACGACATATGAATGATTTTACAAGAGGTCAAATCATTTGAAAGATAGAGAAATGTCGAAGTGTGATAATTGTAGCTGCGGAGTTCGGGATTGCTCACAGCATCATTTAACGACTTTGGAGAGAATTTCAATCTATCAATAGAAGAACAACTGTCCGACAGATCAGCAGTGGTCGTCCACGAGCAAGCACTTCAGAGAACGGCCGGTAGAGTGACATACAAGACAGAAGGAACAAGCAGCAGACGGCCGGAGAAATCGCTAGACAAACGCACATTGAATGACTATACTGTAAAACAGAATATAGTGCAGGTCTGTCTAGACAAACAGACCACGCCACGCCTCTGCACAGGTGTACTTTTAACGCCTGCTCATCGGAGAAGAAATTTTCCGTAATGCCATGAACACCAGAATTGGGTTGATAATCAACGGTGTCCAGTGCTTTTTAAGAATGAGAGGAAGTTCGTCTGAGAAGTGATTCTGGACGCATACTTATCTGCAAAGAACTTGGAACCCTCAATAACCCCTCAAACACAATTGAATAAGACCGATTAAGAGGTCGTGGTGTTTTCGTTTGGGAGATATGCATAGTTGCCGTTCCGACCTTCACAACTTCGAAGGAGGTTCAGTTATTGGGCCCGCTATTGTCACAAGATTCTTCTTCCTTGTGTGCGTCGTATTAGAAGCGCTTTCGTTCCTCAGTTCCTTTTCATGGACGACAATGTGCTAGCTCATCTTAAAGAAGATGTCGAAGAGCTGTAGAACAGTGGGTACATTGGTTGTACACCTGAGATATGGATGTTTTGGCCTACTGTCGCATTGTGCTCCATGCTGCTTTTTCAATAAACTTCCTATTTATCCTTTTGATTTTTTTTTTGGAAAGGTTTGCTTACATTACTAAAATTTTTACATCCTTTGGGATGGTATGGTATTATTTGTTTTGATTTGGAAAGTTTTGCACAGCTTTATATTGAAAAAACTATCTCGTCCTAAATTTTTGTCCACCAGTATCTATCTATCTATCTGTCTGTCTGTCTGTTTGTCTGTCTGTCTGTCTGTCTATCTATATATATATATATATATATATATATATATATATATAGATATATATATATATATATATATTATATATATATATAACAAAAATACGACACTTCAAGAAGGCATTGTCCGAAAGAGACAAAAATTCACTGATAAGAAAATTATGTGCAGAATAGAAAATGATTAAAACTTCAGAAAAAATGATATTTCACAGTTGCATAGCTATAAAGTAACGAGCTCAATAAGGTGTTGACCCACCTCTAGCCTCTAGCCCACCTCTACCACACGAAGTAGCATATAGTGATAAAGCTCTCTGATGGTCTTCTGCAGTATTTCTTGCCAAATTTGCTCCAATTGTCGGGCCTGGTCATCAACATTTCCTGGTAGATACAGTCGCTTTCCCATCATATCCCAGACTTGCTCGATTGAAGAGAGATCTGGCTGGCCAAGGAAGTGTTTGACAACCAGCAAGGTAGATCATCGCAAGTCGTGCTCTATGTGGTCTGGCATTATCTTGCTGAAAAATAAGGTTAGGGTACTGCAAAAGGAACGGTAGCAAAACAGGTATCAGAAAGTCGTCTACGTACCTCTGTGCTATAAGTGTTCCTCTAATGACGACTAAAGGAGTCCGGCTATCAAGAGAAATGGTACCCCAGACCATACTTCCTGGTTGAGGGCCTGTGTGGCGTGCAAGAGTGAAAGCAGGATCGGCAAGCTGCCCTGGACGTCTCCAGACACGTCTTCGTGGATCGTCAGGATACATTTGGAAACGGGATTCGTCGCCAAACACTATACGTCCCCAGTCAGCATCATTCTAACTTGGTCGAGCCAGGAACCACTGTAATCTGGCTCGACAGTGTGCAGGCATGAGTGGTAGGTGGCGTAGTGGTCGATACGAGCGTAGATTTGGCTCTATCAGCCATCTGTGAATTGTAATGGTGGACACTCCTGTACGGGTCGCACGTCTGATGTTTGATAACGATGAATCAGACGATGTGACAGCTGATCTGACAATCCCTTTGTCCTCCCGATTTGCTGTAGCCCTAGGTCGACCACTACCATCATGACGCTGAAATCTGACATTGCCCCCCCCCCATTCCTGCTAGCATCTTCTAATTGCCGCATCGCTTCGACTCATATGACGAGCTACTCTCCGATTTGCCCTTTCTACCTCTTTCAATCCAATGATTTGACCCCTTTCAAACTGTGACACTTGCTCGTAATGAGCTCGAATCTTGTGGCGAGGCATTTTTTTTCAGTCGTTGAAAGGCATCCTAAATCGCAATGCTACAGGAAATTTGATCATCAGATTGTGAATCGCTTCTTATAAACACCTGTTGAGTGTGCAGTACCGCTATTTATTCATTGGACACCAAATTTTAATAATTTGCATGTTCGGTTCAAATGTCTTTGCATATGAAATTTCATTACAATCGGGCAACTCCTTTTTGGTTTGTCGTTTTTGTTTTGTTTTTTTGTTATAGAGTGTGTATATATATATGCGAATGTATGTAAATCATATGATCATATTTTCCAAATAAATTATTTATTTAATAATAGAATAAAATTATGTGGAGTATTTACAAACGATTTAAGTTGAACTCCAAGGTCATTAAATTGACCTGTTCATGCCAGGAAGAATCGTATTAGACGGATTACCCTTCTCTCTCTCTCGGCACAAAGCAAAAGGGTTTGTCTGTCGATCTTTGCCGATATTTCGACACTGAGTCTGACTCAGTACTAACTGCTCTCTTATGAAAGATTGGGCAAATGATTTTAATATTTTTTTTTTCTTGTTTTCAGTCTGTTAGATTCTCGATTTCATTGAACTGTTAGAGAGCAATTTGGATAATTGACATTCTGTTTTTAATTCTTATTTGTGTTTTCTAAATGTTAATTTCTTATTTATCTAAAATAATAATGTAGGTAATCTAATAATTTTAATGAAATATTATTAGATTATATATATATATATATATATAAAATCTAAATAGTTACAGAAGTAAACTTCAATTTGATTAAATTTTGCTCCTCTATTTAAAGATTTTTCATAGAATTTTTCATTCAAATTTCCAGGGAATTTTATTTTAAATAAAAAATTAGTAATTGAAAGGAACAATTACTTTAAGAATTATAAGGAATACATACTCACACAGAACGTAAAAAGAAATTCGCGGCAATTTTGGAAGTTATTTATATGAATTTATACCTTAAAATATCAAGAGAAAAAAATGCCTCAAATGTGTCTCCAAACCCTTGTAAGAATAATGATTGTTTCATAATTCAGTTACCGAATGTTACCGATTTTTTTTCTGATATTTTTTGGGTTCTATTAAAACATAAGTTTAAATAGTACATCTATTCAAATAAATAAATAAAAATACATTAATTGTAATATGCATTTTATTTCATTCCACAAAAAGTTTTAAAAATAATTTTTATGGCTTCTTTTTATATAGAACGTTAATGTAAGAGAAAATTTCATTCGAAATCTTTGCCTACTTTGAATTCAGAATTTGCATTCAGGCGAGCATGTTTTGAGCTAAAAAAGTTTTTTTTTCCCATACAAATTTACACTTACTGTATCGTTTTTCATATATTTACAATATTTTAATAAATGTTATGTAATTCAGGGAATTTCATGTAATACACTGTAGAAATTTAACTGTTGTTGTAACAAAAATCTTCAATGCATTCTGCATTGATGTTTGAGTCAGTTCATTTTATAAATGTATTTTAATGTTGCAGTTGCGGTGAAACAAAGACACTCAAATGTGCTCGAAATAGTTTTCGGTAGCTCTGGGAATCAAACATTTCACAAAATTCCCAAATGGGAATGAAAAAGGAAGCTAGAAGTTTTCGAGGAGTTCCTGTAGGAAATGGATAGCTTAAGCTATAAAATCAATCACAAAAAGATTGAGGGTCTTATAAAATAAGGATTTAGAATAAGGTAGATGTTTTGTTCAAAACTGCGAGATTTGATGACCCAATAGTAATTTATTTTTATCTTTCGTTTTTGTTTGTTTGTTTTGTTTCTATTTAAAATGTGTCTTAGATCCATCCGAAACATGAAACTTAATATTTATTATTTATTGTGTGATACTGTCTAATTTTACGAAATATTTTCAACATTATTTCAGAATGTTCTGCAGAAGTGAATAAAACGTATGGAATTGAAAATCATTTGAGAAGTACGTGGTTAAGAATATGAAATCTTAGTTAAAAGTGTATTAATAAAACGACAAAAACAATGCATGGCTATTTGGTTTCTTTACTTAGTATTTGGTTCATTTGCTTCTATCTTACTTAGAACTTGAGTTATAAGCATTCTAATAATAGTCTGTGTCAAATTTTAGAACTGGAAGTAGCATTCCGCTACCGGAAATGGAACTTTAATGTTTGTTTTTCAATGATATTTTACGTAATATCGCCATCAAAATATCTTCCAACTTACAAGATAAATTTCCTAAGACCCAAAAGGCAAATGAATATTTTTATGGTGTAATATGATAAAGAGTACTAAAGGAAGTTTTTGTTTGTTAGAAAAAAAACTGTGATATTGGGTGCATATGGCGCAATTATATAATTTGACGAAGGACATCAAGACTGCTTAAAAGTCTTAAATAAGGGGAACATTGAAAATCCGGGCTACTTCACTGTAAAGGGATACAAAAAGTTGGGTTACAATCGAATCAGGGAACTGAAGCGTTATGCAACACTTGTTAAATGTAAGTGTAGGAAAGTTTTAAAGACCACCGGGAAGAAAAGATAACTTATTTAAGTAACACGGATAGTGAACTTTACAAGTCAGAGGCCTTTTAATGTTAAATGTTTATTTAATTAGGTAAGTTTCTGGGTTGAAATGTATTTTCAGCTTTTTCTCAAAATCAAGATTTTCATATTTTGTTTCAGCGCAAAACATTATATTGAAAAAAGTTATGTATGTAATGTTATGAAACTTTCATGGAATACTCTATGAAAGTAAATGCAGAACTTGAATCTCTCCTATTGTTATAATGCGATTACTTTGCATTTTATTGATGATAAATGTCATAACTTGTCACAAATTTAGACGGTTTTTCTGTATGTTAAAGTACGACTTCCTATAAATATTTAACTTTCAGGGTTATAGTTGTGAGAGATTCACAAATCCTAAATTAGATTAAATTTCTCATAATAAAATTTACAGAATTGAAATATCTCTAATTAAATTTCAGTTTTGTTGTTTTGCACAAGTGCCATTTTACTGCTATTTTTATGTATTTTTTTAGACGAAATATTAAATCAATTATTAATTTATGCAAATTTTACATTGCGTTTTAAGTTTTTAGCCATATCTTACAGTATAATGCATATAGAAAGTTATTTTTTCAATTATTTAAAAAAATCATCTTCGAAGGTAGGCGGATACCTTAAAAAATATCAATATTTATTTGTTAGTTGAGTTAGTATGCTGAATAAGAATACAACTCGTTCAAATAGAACAATATTGAACTTAGTTCAAATGTTAGAAAAACTGTTAGTTAATAATTGAAAGGGACACAGCTTATATCATAAAGTTATGATGTTAGAAGGAACATAGTGATGAACGATTGTCTAGTATCCTCAAATACATGAATACAAGTAAGAATTAGGTATCCAAATAAACTGTCTCGGAGAACTCAATTTACGGAGTGAACTCTATGAATCCTCTGACATGAAATGTACTGGTCTAGTATGAACTTAGTTGGCCAGGGCCGTCGAAGAAGAGAAAAGAATCAAGGCAGGTCCAGGAGAAGACAGGTGAAGAATAGGATCGGAATTAGCATTCTGATCGGCAAGCAAGAACTCTTCTTCTTCTGATGTTTTCTTCTGATAGATATAAACAATAATACTGCAGGTGCACACGCAGGGTGGGTAGTCACAAGATAGTTAAATCTCTAACTTAATTTCATTCTCGTCTTAAGAATAATCAAAATCAAAATAGGTATAATGATTGTAGAGCAGAACCTTTCAAGCGTCTATACTTAAATATTAATATTATAAATTCTACTTATCTTAAAATATCACTTACCTATTTATCTATTGAAACATACTAATAAGAAAGTGACATGACTAATCCCTGCTCACTGTGCTCACGCACTGCATGAAATAATGACTCGTTATTGCTGTGACGCTTACCCGTAATAAAAGCAACGAGATCCACATCAGACAGAGTCTTTATAAAAGTTTACTATAAAGATAAAATATTTGCTGGGATTTTTTTTTTTGAAAATTTAAATGTTATGGCATATTTTTCAGTTTATAAAATAACAGAGGGTGATGGTATATTTTTCAGATCACATTTGTTATATCAGCTCATACAAATATACTTGAGACATATTTCACCCGTGTGTCAAAATCCTCTTTTTACAAAGTATTATTTATCCGTAGAATAAAAGATGTGCGAACAAACTACATTACGTTTAAGGATTAAACATCTTAAATTTAGAATGGGATAAAAATTCTTTTCCAAATTGGTTGGACAATCTTCTTACTTTAACCTTTTTCATTTTAGATCAATAAACAATTTTTCGTTTATATCTTTTAACTACTTTTAAACTTATTAAAGAGAAAAATTATGCCTAGTCAAAATAATGATTTATAATTTCAAAAGTAAGGCAAATTATTCCATTTTATATAAGCAAAACCTTTTTATATTTAAGCTTGTTGTGAATTCAATAATAATTCATTTGCAAAGCACAATTTATGTTAATTATGTTACACGAGCAAGCCGACCCACGCCAGTGTTTTAACGCAAAGTATATACGCGGATAAGAAAAAAAAAAACTAAAACTGACGATCACGGATTCTTCGGACGTACACGAGAGCTTCTGATGAAGTCACACATTCTCAATATTCTATATTCAATATTCTCAGTATTCTATTGTGAAGCTCAATATATTTAGATTTGAGCTCAATATATTTATCTCTGATTGAGGGACACGTTTATGTAAGGAACAAAATGTCTGGTACAATGGGTGTCCCTTATTAGGAGATACTATTGTATATTATATATATACGTTAAAAATAGAGGGACAAAACTTTTGTGGTGCTGTTACAATGAAATAAAACATTTTCCGTAAAAGTAATCGATTACACGTCAATGTTTGTAAACATGTCATGATTACGTTTATGAACAAATGAAAGTCTAATTAATCTGGCGGAAATTCGTTTGCCCGTTATAAAAGTTCACATTTGTTTTCATGATTTGCGTTTGTATGAGGAATATATACAGGGGGTGGACAAAAATATGGAAACACCTTGTAAAATGCATGTTTGAAAAGAAAGACTGATTTTAATGAAATATGTAGGTGGCGCTGGCGTTTTTGACTACTAACGCCACCTATACAACTTCGTAAATGTGCTAAACAGTTCAGTTGTTGTCGAAGTACTGTTATGTGAGGTTGTCATTGCATTATGTCAGAGTTAACAGACTTCGAACGTGGGCAAATTGTTGGAGCACGTATGGTAGGTGCTTCCGTAAGCAAGGTAGCCGAGGTGTTTAGTGTTTCAAGAGGTACTGTATCGAAGATTTATTCCGCATATTTGAAAAGCGGAAAAACATCATCTGCTAAATCACAGCGCGGACGAAAGTGTGTGCTGAGTGATCGTGACAGACGATCATTAAGGGCAATTGTGACGAAAAATAAGAAGACCACAGCTGCAAAAGTTACTGCTGAAATGAATGTTGTGTTACAGAATCCTGTGAGTACCAAAACAATTAGAAGGGAGCTTCATAAACAGGGAATTTCTGGCCGTGCTGCAATTGAGAAGCCACTCATCAGTGATGCTAATGCCCGTAACAGGAAAAGGTGATGTTTAAGTCATAAAGCCTGGATTATAGGGCAGTGGAAGCGTGTAATATGGTCTGACGAGTCTTCTTTCACATTGTTTCCCACTTCTGGCCGAGTTTACGTCTGGAGAACGCCATCTCAAGCCTATAATACAGACTGCTTGTTGCCAAGAGTGAAACATGGCGGGGGTTCTGTTATGGTTTGGGCAGCCATATCGTGGTTCTCTGGGCCCCATGATAACTGTGTCAGGGCACATGACTGCCAAGACTTATGTGAACATTTTGGCAGATCAAGTTCATCCCATGGTACAAACTTTGTTCCCCGATGGTGATGGTGTCTTCCAAGACGACAAAGCCCCTGTTAACACAGATCACATTGTCCAGGACTGGTTTTCTGAGCACGAGGAGGATTTGTCCCATCTCCCCTGGCCACCACAGTCACCAGACCTGAATATTATCGAACCTTTGTGGTCTACATTGGAACGGAAAGTGCGTTCTCGTTATCCACCGCCAACATCGTTATCTGAACTTGCCACCGTTTTGCAGGAAGAATGGTTTAATATTCCCTTGGCACACATACAGGAACTGTATTTATCCATTCCGAGAAGACTGCAAGCTGTTTTGGATGCCAACGGGTTTCCTACACCATATTAAGCAAAGAAACATGTTTTTTAAAAGGTGTTTCCATATTTTTGTCCAACCCCTATATTTATCCAAATATTTTACAATTTTTCTTTCTAAACTGCTGTTTGTAGAAAATGCAACACCATGAAGGAATCATCAGAATCAAATGAAATTCGCAGCAAATGTCAATTATAGGATATTATGCAAATTAATAAAGTTTCAGAGCCATCGCGCGTGCGCGGCGCGCGCAGCGCCCTCTGAATTGATGCTGAAAGCGTATAAATAAAGTGCTGTAGCGGGACGTTGAAAAAAGTCTATGATTATTTGTTAGTGGCAAACGTTTAGTGAGACCTGAGTATGCCTCCACGACGGAAGAATAAGAAATTCAAGCAACTTACGGAGTTTGAACGAGGGAGGATAATCGGCCTTCGAGAAGGAGGATTTTCCTATCGCGCAATAGCAGCTCGTATGCAGCGGAACAGTTCCACAGTGATGCGAGTTTGGAAGCAGTGGACCGACGAGCACCGAACAACTCGAAAAACAGGCACTGGACGACAGAAGGTGACGGCAGAGCGCGATGAGCGACACCTGCTCCGCATGGCGGTGAATGATCGCACAGCTTCCTCCAGGCAGCTGGCAGCACGTTGGTCTACTGCTACAGGTGTACAATTGTCGGCTTCGTCAATTCGTCGTCGTCTGCTGCGCCGTGGATTGCGTGCAAGGGTGCCTTTATACAGGATTCCCCTCACGGCGAATCATCGACGGCTGCGTCGGCAGTGGGCTCTTGAGCACAGAGACAGGCGAGCTGATTGGCACCAAGTTGTCTTTTCAGATGAATCACGCTTCAATTTGTGGACCCATGATGGCCGTGTTCGTGTTAGACGTTATGCCGGTCAACGCTGCCTTCCTGAGTGTATTATTGAACGACATAGTGGTCGAACACCCGGAGTTATGGTCTGGGGTGCGATTTCGTATCATGGACGATCCAATTTGATACGAATTGAGGGTAATCTCAATAGCAACAGGTACGTCCGTGAAGTGCTACAGCCCGAAGTCGTTCCTTTCCTTCAAGGCATCCCTGGAGCTATCTTTCAGCAGGATAATGCACGCCCACATGTTGCGCGGACTGTTCGAGACTTCTGTTCAGCACAACGCATGCAACTTCTTCCTTGGCCTGCTTATTCACCGGATATGTCGCCTATTGAGCACGTGTGGGATATGGTTGGTCGGCGTCTCGCTCGTGATCCGCGTCCTGCAGTTTCCAAAGACGAACTTTGGTTGCGCATACAAGCGATATGGAATTCTCTTCCTCAAGCAGATATTCAACATCTGTTTGACTCCATGCCACGTCGTATAGCAGCACTTATTGCAGCGCATGGTGGCTGCACCAAATACTGATTTCGGACGCTTAATTTGTTTCTTTTGTTTTGAAAATTTCATCATTTATTTGTATCAGTACAAGTCGTTTCTGCATTAAATTTCATTTGATTCTGATGATTCTTTCATGGTGTTGCATTTTCTACAAACAGCAGTATATTATTTTATTTCTTCAAAATTCAAATAAATTTCTCAAATAAAGAAATTAGGTGATGTCGAATCTCAAGTTTAGGCTTCTCAAACAGTTTTTCTGAAGAAATAATGAAGAACATAACGGTAATGAGTATACTTAATTTTGCATAGTCATTATACTTATACGTACTTATTCCAATAGTCATACTGTCTAGCTGCTGATAACTTGTAATTCTTTTAGTTCTTGACATTTATATAAAAACATTTTTTTTTCATATTATAAAAACAAGCGATTTTATTAACATCTTTAATGCAAGAAAGTATTTTTTTAAGCTTAAAAAGTGTTTTGTGAAAACACTTTCAATTTTGTTACTGAATGATAAAATATTTTATAAAATTTCAGGGAAGGAGAAAAAAATGCTCTCTAAAGGTTTCAGTTATTTTGAAGTTTCATATATAAAGCAATTATTCTAATATTTGCTATCTTGGATATGTTTCCTTATTTCCGTCTCAACCTTACATGCTTTTTACTTTTTTCATAAAATCGCTGATATAAATACATACACCCAAAAAATTGCTTTAGAATTCCTTCTTTTTACCCACGTAACGGTTTTAAAATTCTTCTATTCATCATTTTCCATGTGGAAAAGCATTAAAAATTTCCTTTCATGCATTTCTTCCAAATTCTAAAACATGTATTGACTTGTCAGCAAATCAGAATACGATTTTAAACATCGTAAACGTTTGGTTTCGTGGGCGTCTTTCAAAAGGAATAGTATTTTAACGTTTGAGTAATCATTTTGTTTCAAAAGAACATGCATGTATTTTATGCTGAGAGGTTATGGAATAATTTTGAAATTTAAAAAAAAACAAAAAACCACCATATATATTTGAATAATGCGGGAATAATCAGTTTCTTAATATGTGCTGATATTTTGTAATGTAATGATGTAGAATTAAGATGATTCAAATACGCTATTGGTTCTTTTTTCTATGTTGTTTGCAATAGTGGGATTCAAATTTTCGTTGCATGAAAAAAGATTATTCACTTTGTCCTTATTTACTCTGCCGTTTAGCTACCTCCAATGTATTTTGTTGTTCTGAATGATGTATAGTTCAACTAGTATTTAAAACTTATATTCAAAGTTTTATCTATGATTAACTTTTTAAGGCCTTGAAATTTTTTATGTCAGGTGTAAAGAGTGTACAAAAAGTAATGATACTGAGTCTCTGAATTTCTTAAAAATAAATTTAGCTGCTATACGTTCAAGATCAAATTATAGGAATTAGAATTATTAAATGTTTGTTTGTTTCGGTCGATTGAAAACTCCTGTTGCAATGCCGGGCTGAAATGAATGTCTCGATTTGGGATCCAGACAGATGCGAGTTGAGGAATAGAATTCGAATATTTTCTCCTGAATGGGGAAGCACACCGATACTACATTTTTAACGAAATAAAAACTTTTTACTAGGATGGTATTATGAACCGTTTTAATATGTACAAGTGGTATTGTGAGTGTGAAGTTTTTAGAAAAAAAAAAAAAAAATCGAAATCATTGTTCTAGCCCAAAATTTCATGCCTTTATCTTTTGGGACCGTAGAGAGATTCTTTTCGTTGAATGTTCGTGCCAGGGTAGCAATTAATGCCTTGCAATACTGTGTAGAATTCCTAGGAAAAAATTTCGGTAGGCGACACAAAACAAAAGGAGAATATGAAGGAAGAGAGTGTATTTGTTGCTTGACAACACCCATTCCCCCAAAACCAACTCCACAAAATAACTCCTGGATTCATTCCTCAGGGACATAATCAATCATCTCTCTCACAGCCCTGATCTGGCACCTTTAGATTCTTATCTCACTGAAGTCGTTCATGAAAAATGTTGTCAATCACTCATTAAGTCTAGAATAGTGTCAAACTATGGACTTTATGGACGACTGTATAAGAAAATCCTTTCCTCGGCTCAAAAAGTGCATTGAGAAGAAAGGCAACAACGTCTAAAAATAGTGTTTGATGTGTGGCGATATTCTATTATACTTCTCGTCTGTCATTTGAAAGCTAGTTTAGTCACAGGATATAAATTTCAACTTAAATTCAAGCATAATCTGATTAAAACAGTCAGTTATATCCAAAATGCCTTCATTTAATCCTCAAATAAGAGAAATGTTCTTCCCAGCTAACATCGTTTCCGTGAATGTTAATAATTTTTGTAATACATCAAAGAATACTCAAATAGGAATAAGATGTGAGTACCTTCTGTAGTTGCTCCAACAGCGTTGAGAACTTATCTCACCAAATCCACTATACATACTAGAATATGAATGCGCACATCACAATAACATTTTTCTTATTGTTTGAGAAAAAGTTAACCTTAATTTTATTCACATATTCTGTCTTTCCTTCCCTCCCTCTTTACCTTTCTCAACTCACTTCTATTTATATCATAACTTTGTTTAGTATTGTTAGAAGTTGAATAGTTTGAATCAAGTAGCCAGGTAAAGTCCGTGAGGGAAGTTGAAGGGAAGTATGCCTCATTGCTGCAGGATTTGTAAATTTTCACGAATTTTTAAATTTTTAAATTCATTCACATGAATTTGTAAGTCTTCCAAACAATTATTAGCATTTCGATTTTTAAGAAATTGAGTGCTCTTACTATCGGGACAACCTTTGAATTTATTATTAACGCGATTACTAGGTCTACTCCAACCATCTCCACAAAACAAATATGATACTTAGTCATATGTTAGCTTAAGGTTATTCACAGGTTTGTTACCCCTATTTAAATTATTGGTCTATGGATTTTTCGGTTTCTTATTATTCTAAAATATTTTCAAGAATTGGAAGGATATTCTAATTCCGCAGGAATCTTCATTTTCATTTGCACTTCCGTATGCGTTTTATTATATTCAAATACATAAAAGAGTAGATATTTGATAACTGTTGTAGAAATTCTATCTAATTAACTTACATTCACGTAATTAAAATGGCTGGTATAAGAGTCTTAACTGATATTCTTAAGCAAAATTTCTAACTAATGCTGAATATTTTTAGAAAATAGAGATGTTAGAGAAATATCCAAATTTGCGAACATTTTCTCCTCTTGATCACTACAGTGACATCTAAGTTCATGTAAATCAAATGATTAGGTTTTGTACTATACATCTCTTCAAACAAGCAGATTCATGTAACTATATTTTTACTTGATTATTAGGAAAAATCGTATATAGTAAATCTAAATACAGTTTTCACGTAACGAGCGAGATATAGATAAAAATAACTAATTTTTTTCCTATTGAATGGTACATACACAAGGGAACGAATACTGTACAATATATTACTAAGTTACAATTTTAAAAAATGTCAAAACTCAAAATACGTCATTCTGCTTAAAATAGAACATTACAGAAATCAAAATTGTAACAAAACTTCCGCTTTAGTAAGTACTTTACTGCTTTTACGTGTCTATACGCTAGAGAGAGAACTACTTTGATGTGCTACTCCAATTATGTGAGACTCACGCATCATTCTAAGCCAATCAAGGCTTTTACCTGATCTTTATCCTTTAATGCTTCTAACTGCTGCTGTCTCTGAAAGCATCTGGATGACGTAGGAACCAACAAAGTCTTACGTTATAAAGAAAAAAAACTTGTTTTGCTAGATGTCGAAAACCTATTATTTTCAGAATCTTTTGATACGATTTTGTTGTATTTTAGAATTTGAATCAAAAGAAAGAAATTAAAGACTACACAAATCTTTGAAAAATTCCCTAAATATTTTTTATTTGATGATCAAAAACAGCGAGAGAAATTTCTGAAAAGGCTCAAAAAATATTTGGTATAATTTCTTCATGAATCGATATTAACTTCATATGAATGTAGTTGGTAAAATGTATTCTAAAACCCATTTACTAATAAAATAAAAGTAGAATTCTGAAATAATATTATTTGGCCATGTTGGTTTTAATAGTTCAAGAACTAAATTGTAATTAACTCCGCAATATAAAAAGGACATATTGAGTTTCTACATACACTTATGTCAATTGTTCAAGAGAGAATAAATAAAATTATTTCTGTATGCTAGAGTCGTTAAACAAAATAACAAAAACGGACTTGAAAGTGAATAATTACGAAATAAAAGCATGAAAATAATTCTTATATTTTGTAAGAATCGTGAAATAATAAAATATTGAAAAATGATGTATGTTTCACTTCGCTCAATATTTTTAGTAATTTAAATTTATTGACCTTTGAAAAAGCATCCCACATCCAAATTCAAATTCTGAGGTCACCAGAGGAATTATTCTATGATATGAATGTTCTAATGTGAATTTATTTTTATCCCACGATATATTTCTTAATATGTTTGAAATTTATCTCTATTTCCATCGAATTTCTATGCAGTTATAAATTGTATAACCTAATTTTCACGCAAAAGCTTCATTTTTGTAAATTTATATCTTTTTTAGTAAATGAAATTATTCCTTTTAATTTTAATTAAATGCTTTTAAAAGGAGGATTAATTATTAATGTAGAAGATCTCATGGTTTCTTTGTATTCATTACGAGTACAGTACCTGAAAAAACATTTTAAGTATAAAGATATAGGTATTTGGTTTAAATATAATTGGGTGTTGTATAAAAAAAAGTTTCAGGTAAATTAAATTATGAATGTTAGTGAAAAAATAGTTACAAAAATCATTTTTATTTTTACAATTACAATATCAAATCAAAAAATTACCGTGTTTTTCGATTCGAAAGATATACAATCATGTACAAGAAATTGCAAAAATAGTGACTGAACACATTTATCTTCGAAGACAATGCCTTTAATCTACGAATATTGGTACATAATAATGAAAGTAAACAAAATTTCATGAAAAAATATATTTTCATATATAAATATGGGGCAACATTCAAGTAATTATGTACTCTAACAACAAAGAACCATTCTCATATTCACAATCAATTAAATAATCATATGATGAAATGCCCGATTAATATTGTTGGGTATAACTTAATCAGACATAATCAACGAAGTTTGTTTTTTTAAATGGAGTAGTACGTTTTAGAAATGTTTCTTCTTTTTCACTACGTTGACGCAGCGTACTTTTACATAGTTATAAATTTATACATTGAACAAATAAAATTTTCTTATGACGATCATAAAAGTGAAAATTTGTTAAATGCATTTTCGAAATGTAATATTTAAACTCAATATTTGAATCAAAAGTTGAATATTTCTGGACGCATTCTTAGAACAGTTAAAAATAATTACATCCTAACTATAAGAAAGTAAAATAAATACGCAGATATAATTATATCGAAACAAAAAGGACAGATAATATATACCACCTCAAATTCATTTTGTAATGAATATAGATTCTATCTGTATCAATGTTTTGTAAAGAATTTTCTCCTTGTGTAACTTCAAAGATAGTTATTCAGAATTCTATCTTTCTTGTTTCCCCAAAAGATTTCCAAGTTCGAGCGTCACGAAAGTTTCTTTCGTTTCTCTATTCCAAAACATGCAGGCTCGGAAAAGTCTTTGAAAAATCGATAACATAAATGAGGTGGAAAAGTTTTTTTTTTCCCTTTTCAGGACAAACGCCTCCGCTCGAGTGATATCAAAACGATCTCTGTGTGATACAGATTCAAGAATGATGTCGGTTTAATGAGACGGTCTTGAATAGAATTAATCGAGCGTTTCATTTCCTGGGCATTGAATTTCGTTTTTGAGGTTTAATTATACGTTTTCATCGTGTGAAGATATGCCGTACATGTAAATTTAAATCTGTTTTAGATGAATTTCACCATTTCTTTCTTTTACTTTTTACAAACCTTTCTTTCAGTGTAAAAGATCATAATCAGAAAATACCTTATTCATTTTCGAAAACTGTAGTAAAGGAATTTTGAGTAAATAATACATCAGTTTCTTAAAATAATTTTGTCTGGGGTGAATTCTATAATGGAAAGTTTAGAAAATGCTTATTATTTAATTTAATTTTGATTTGAATAGTTTATTTTTTACAGTAGATGAATAAAATGGTCGATTTATGTAATGAAGGCAGTTCTGAAATATATTTCCCAATGTAATCCTCATTTATAAGTCAGCTGAAGGCATGCAATTTTTAAAGATTTTATCCAGCGAAATATATGTAATTTAACGCAAAATTATAGACTATATATATATATATATATATATATATTGCTTAAATTAATAAAACAGAGAAAAAAACTACGAAAATTATGAACTATATAAATCCATATTTAAGACATATTATTCAGTTTCATTGCTCATTGCTCTAACAGTACGTGATAGATTTATGGAAAAGCATTGATTCTAAAAGTTGAAAAGAATTATCACTGTTCTCTAGTTATTCTTTCAAATGATGTAACATAATTAAAAGTCTGTTTAGTTTTATAGAATTATTTATCATCTTCTAGGATTCACTAGGTAAGTATTTTCAAAATTGAACTTCAAGAAGTAGGTATACCACTTCTATGAATTGATTAACTAATTACTTTTATTGCGCTTTGTCTCTTTAAAGATAGAAAAAAATAATCAAAGAAGTATTTCGTTTTCTTTAAAACGTTTCTTATGCCGTTATGAATTCTAATTTAAACAACCTTATTCAAATTAATGTATCACACTTTAAAAAAACTAGATAAAAATTTAAAATTTGGTTTTCATTCGCTTAAAAACATCTTTTCTGAAAATAAAACTGCAATTATACAACAATGACAGCAACAACATTTTCTGAAGTTTGAATTAATATTATTACAGTGGAGACAAATTCAATAAAGGCATTCAATCAAAAATCTTAATTGACATTTCCATGAATTGAAAAAAGATTATTAACATGAATATCTTAATCTATGTTTATTTCATGCATTAAAAAGCATTTTTAATAATACAATTGATTGATTCTAGCATATATTCAAGCAATGTTTCTTCATAATTCTTTTCTATGATATCATGCTTTTTAGTCAAAAATTTATCATACTTTATCTTAATTTTTCAATTATTATGCGATATGTAGAACATAAAGAAATAGGTTTACTTATTTTTCATTATATGTCTAAAATATGTCTAATACATAGAAATAAAACCTCACATTCTTAAAGATTTTTTACCAAAGCGTATTGATTACATCAGCATTCATTACTCATTACATCGTAAATGCATTTGCAAAAAACTTTAAATCCTCTCTAAATATATAAAAAAGAAATTGTAAAATTAATTAGTGAATTGTACAACGTAAACAGAATTTGAAGATAGTAAATTTATTTAGATTTTCCAAAACGTTTTCGCTACCTTTTTGAAAAAAAATTGTATTTCTTTTCGTGAGAAATTTCCTTTTATGTTATGACTATCCTTCTCTGATAATTTTGACAACATTAAAATGCTTTTTTTCACTCCTGGCTTTTTGAACAAAAAATGTATTCTAAAGTTAAACCAAATACTAAAAAGGAAAAAGTTCTATGCAAAGTTTTACAAAGAACTGATTTAGCTACATAAGGTTCCCTTTTTTATAATTATTGTTAAATTACTCAATTAAATATAAGAATTAAAATAAACGATGAAATATTGAGAAATGGACAAAAGTAAATTTTCCGATATTAAAATTAAAGCATAAATTATTTAATTGGATATTATATCAGCTACATGTAATTAAAATTAAAGCAAACGATAAATAATGAAATTGAATATTATATCAGCTATAAGTAATTAAAATTAAAGCAAACGATAAATTATTAAATTGAATATATTTCAGCTATATATAACCAAAATTAAAGTCAGTTACAAATGTCTATCAGGTACCGAGAGAAGCTCAAGCAATGACCCCTTGAACTTGGTGATAATTTTGACAACTTGGTGACAAGCATGGTGATTTTGGCAACAAAATGAATTTCTAGAAAATGCTAGATTTTGTCGATATCTCGATTTGAAGAAAATGTATAGATTTTTGTTGAATTTTCCCTCTGCCTTTCCATCTTGTCGGGAACAGGTATAAATGTGGAGAGATGTGAAGTCCGAGAGAATTTGTGAGAAGTGTCCTGAATCTGTCGGGAACCCCGAAATTTATTGGAGTTTGCCTTAGTGAGCGAGATAATTGCTCTGCATATTTAATCTGCACTGTGAGCTATTAAGCTGATGAGATGGCAACAGTCAGGTAGAAATTATAACTATTTCATGAAGCTAAAAAGTAATTATATTCACTGCGATTAACAGTTATAGGAGCAGTTATAGGAATTTCTCTTCCATTCCTCACAAAAACATCTTTTAGTCAAAAAAACATAGTTCATTTCATAGTTCATAATTGGATTCTACGTTTAAAGACGTGATTGAAATGAGATACATAAATTTTTATTGCATTGCAATGATCTTAAGACTCTTATTTAAAGACGGAGAATATTTTAGGAAAATTGTAAAAGATAGATGAAGAAAATTTAAGTTCAAACTAAACATTTTGTCTTAGAATCTACTCTTGCTTCCTGAACATTTTTTATGTTTCTTATCTTTTGAAAATCTTTTGTGTGTACATTCCATTTTCCATACTTTCTTAAGACTTAAATTGAAAGAATAAAAAAAAATCGTTAAGTTTGTAAGGATGATATTGAAAGAAATTTGTAAGTATAATCTAATTTTTATAAAGATGTAATATTTCTAAGAATCTTAGTTTAAAAATATTATAAATCCACTTAACTGATCAAAGGAACGCTTATTCAGGGCAGTGATTTTATTGAAAATATTTGAAATAATAAAAAAAAAAAAATTGGGAAAATGTCGTATCTCACATGCTGAAAATTTAAAAATTGTAATTATATAAAAGTAGTCTTTGTTTAAATACGTGTTTTAAAAAGAGGCTGATAAAATTTTATTACAAAGTAAATAGCTTTGGAATCTAATTTAAAGGCATGAGAGAATATATTAAAAACTTCTGGAAGAGATAGACAGTCAGAGAGAGAGAGTGTGTGTGTTGAAGAATTACAGTTTATTAATTAAAAAAACTACTTTCAGAATCTCTTGTTTCCTGAATATTTTTTAATTACTAATACATTTAATGCATATATTCTGAATTCAATACATTATTTTGACTAAATACGAAGGCTAAAAAACATTTTTCTTAAAACTTGTTAAAATGAAACCTTTGATTTTTTTTGTGTGAAAGTTTAAAAAAAAAATCATTCGAAAGAAAAGAAAAAAAAAAATTGATTTAAGAGCTGAACTAACATATGTAACTAACATACATAGAAAAATCGAAGAAAATCCAAGCACTCGCATTGTTAATGTCACAATGATTGCAATTGATTACAAGTTGATTCAGATAATTTTTTGAAGCATATATTTGTTAATATTCAACATTTCATGGTCATTTAATTGATTGCTCTTGCCCTTGTAGTATTTCAAACTATTTATGACATTAATAATAAGTATAATAAAAAGTATAATAAAAGAATGTTTAGAAACGGTCTATTACACTACAAGTAAAAAAAATAAATTATGTCTAAAAAGAAAAAAAAAGAAAAAGAAAATACAAAATAAATAACTTTTTAAAAGATGAGGGCCGAAATGAATACATAAGAAAATACAATTTGTCATATAATGTTAAGAATCCACATCTGCATTCTGTATCTATTTGTTTGTTCAGTGTTGGTTAAGGGTCCTGTCTACCTGCTATTTTGATTTCGTGAACATAATGTTAATCCTATGGCATTTCTATACTAAACCGGGACTAAATCTTTACTATTTTATCTATTTGAATGTAAAAAAAAAAGCCTCAGAAAAAGTAAAAAGTAATGGAGGTTTCTGCAGAATTTCATTTTCTCTCCGATTTTTGAAGGTATTTTAGAATATTTTGAAAAAGGAATGGAAAATATATCTACAACTGAATCATTAAAATAAGGATTAAAATAATATTTTAAAATCGGAGAGAAAATTTAATTCCGTAGAAGCCTTTATTATTTTTTTGCTCTTTCGGACACACTTTTTTGCATTCAAAAAGATAAAATAATTTAGATTTGAAAATGGTAGTAGAAATTCCATAGAATAAACATTACGTTCTCAATTCAAAATGGCCGGTAGACTGGACTCTTAATGATTTCCCACACGATGACGTCAATAGTTCTGCTTAAGGACAAAAGTGTATGGATATATTTAAATAGATGGTTGGAGATTATTGAAAGTTTTGGAAGTTTAAGATGTAATAGTTAATGGTAAAGCTCTGAAGTTAAAGTATCTGAACTATTAAATGGTTGAGCTAAACATTAATATCAAAAATTTATTAATATATTGTTACGTACATATTGTAACTTTGCAAGTCATTTCAATGGAAAAGGAAAATCTTTTTGCAAAATAATATAAACTGATGTTTATAATATTACATTTATTTAGTTTTACTGTCTTTTTCTGAACAAATGAAAAGAATTGTGAGAAAGTAGAGAAATTTCCCTGATATTTGAATGATTTGTAAATCTAGTTTTATTGACTCTATGGATTTTTTTTGAAAGTTTTTATACATAGTGAATATAAAAAAAGCTAGCAAATTAAATATTTTTTGGTCGGTGGGATTGATATCCGGTAGTCTGTGGATAATTGATTTGAGTTTCTCCACTTCTGATCTCACATTTTCTTGTAACCCTTCAATTCAAGTACATGTTATGTAAAAAGGATGGTCTTATATTATTTTGTTTCTATCTTGGAGGAATTCATTGGTTAAAATTGTAACAAATCAGCGCAAGATCTACTGAAGGTTTGAATATGATTGTTGCATATTTGCAGCTTATTGTAGTGCTTGTGAGCGTAGACAGGGTAAGGTAAAAATAAATGTAATTTTAACGTTATTTATTTATAAACCGCTGTAACAAGTTCTGAAAGAAAAAAAAAACACTTCTTACTAGGTAATTCATAATACAAAAATATAATAATCTTTGATTATAGGATCAATTCTAACAAATGTAAAATTTTATAGAGCTCATAAGAAATTGAGTTTTTAGACATAGTATCAATCAAATCTGTGGCCTGTTAATATTAATGTCCTTTCGCAAGCTAAAAAACGTTAGATTTTACCCAGCAGTATGAATTTTGTAAGATTTTAATCCTTAAACAAGCGGAATCTAATAAAGACACGAACTTAATTGTTGTATAATTGAAATTTATTGAAATATTTGTCTTTTCACAAAGGTATCTGTAAGATTCCACTTATTGCCGAGCATTGAAGAATAAATAAATTAATAAAATGACTAAGTAGATATATATACTCGTTCTACAAAAGTAGAATACATCCGTGAGTGCAATGGCTGTTTTGTTTTGAGCGTTTCTACTTTCTCTTTGATTCTGCCATCAAAACGCAAGATACATACAAAGAAATAAGATTCCCAATGGCATTGTTTCAGCAATGACTCTATTCCGTTACTCATTCATAGAAGACTTTGAATAGATTTCAGCAAACTAATTTATCCGCTCTCCCAAAGAATCTTTGTAATCATTTGTTTGTTGCATTTGTCTGCCATATGCCGCTATTGCCTCGAAAACTTCTTTTTTGTTCTGAACTACATGTCTGGTAAATGGGTTTTCCCAAATTCCTTGAACAGTATCCTCGCCAGAAGATAACATTTTGTTTTCTTAGATTTTCACAATCAATGAAATGGATATTTGAAGAATATATCGCAATGTATATATTTGATTAAAACTTTTTATTATGCTACCTCTTCGGTATTCAAGAACCATAATAAGAATATGAAAGATCTTTTATCTGTCTATTCGGTACTCACTAACTGTGATATGTGCATTTACAAAAGTGTATGGAATTTTGAATTAATGTAAGAAAAACGCTAATTGGGTCTTGAAGAAAGAATGGTTTCAGTTAACCATGGACTAAGATTGCAGAAAATAATAAACTATATAGCATATGTATAATTCCATAAATAACGAATACTTACAGATTCGTATTAATAGCAAAATAGTAACACGAAAAAGGGTGCAATAATAGTAAAAATAACATTTATCTTAATTCTTTAATCTACAAAAAAATTTGCAAGTTAACATTAAAATTTTTGCAATTATTGTTACGAGATATCTAAGTGATATAAAATGGTAATATTTTATGCACAGCTTAAATATATGAATGTAAAGAAAAATGTACGACATAATACTTTCAAATTTTAACTGCAGGTGATAATTATGATCATAAGTATCTGAAATTTGGGGGAAAAAAATTCTCGTAAAAAAAATTAGAAATTACACACCCTCCCTTTCATGGAGTTAAAGATTTTATACAAAAATGAGATTTTATGAAAATATCCCGTAAAATGTGATTAGAGGAGAATTGGTGCGAATATAAGGGGTAAGCGTTTTCAAAATACCCAAATCTCTGCAGTTCATATCTAAGTAAAT
The DNA here is from genome assembly GCA_019974015.1 of Nephila pilipes. Classification (NCBI taxonomy): domain Eukaryota; kingdom Metazoa; phylum Arthropoda; class Arachnida; order Araneae; family Nephilidae; genus Nephila; species Nephila pilipes. The sequence continues at coordinate 25,802 of BMAW01065800.1, forward strand.
TATAAAAGTGTGGAAGTTGAAAGCTGAAGGTAAATTCGTTTCGAAAACTTCAGTTGTATTAAATCGGTCTATACGCGTTATTTATAATGTTTTGTAACATGGAGAACAATTTATTACATTCTTATAGAGGTTGTTCAATAAGCCCTGAGAAATTCCAAGAGATAGTGCAAGTGGTATCGAAGAGGTTTGTTTTTAGTAAACATCTTGACATCTAGAGAGCTGTTTAAATCTCTTTTTCTCGCATTCGTGATCATGACACTTTTCGCACCCCCCAAAACTCATCGTCATAACTTTTCCAGCCACTGAGATCATCCTCGACTTTTTAGAAAAGACTCACCGGAAGCAACCTAACGTTTTGATTGTTGCTTGGTTTCTTATATGTAATGATGAATCCAGGTCTCACTGATCATGAAACTTCGCCGCAAAATGACGTCGACTACTCAACCACGCAGCAGCCAAATTTTAATTTGGCATCAGAAGATTACCAATTCAAGTTTTACAAATCAATGTCAAATTTTTTTCGACTCAATTCACTGCAGCACCTGATTGTAATACAAATTTTCCTTAATTATGCCATCTATCTTCAAATACAAGTACTTTTTGAACCAATCTCGTATCTATTATGGCGGATGAGGAGAACCACATTACCTGACGGTAGAAGAATTTAAATAATGATTCTAACTTACAATTTGTTACTTAATCGACTTGGCTCATAAATATCACTTCACTGCATACGCAAGCAAATAACTGAATCAGAATTAATAAAAAAAAATTTACTCGTAAGCTTTTTCTGAAATAATCTCAGAAAGAAGGAAAACTTTAACAGGCAAAAAAAAAAAAAAAAAAAGAATAGGCTTGACGAATACGTATATGGATTAGTATTATTCTTTATAATGAAATAAAAAAGGATTCTGGTTAGTTCGGATGAGTTCTCATAGTATTGGCGTGATTTGAGAAAAATTCTGATGAGAATATTCAACAGCTAACAAGATGGTTGTCCTGTACTGATGTAGGGCGCTTTTGGTTACATGGCTAAATACATCCTAAATAGCAGAAAAATTCAGAAAAGTATCAGGAAACTTGGTGAATATTTGTTGCCATTTGGAGAATTCCTAGGTGGTCTCTATTGGGTCTTTCAGCAAGACAACGCATCGATACATACTTCTCATTCTGCAAAAGGAATGTTTAGATCCCAGAATATCAGCGTGACGAACTGAATAGCATACAGCCTATAGATCTCAGTGTCCTAGAAAACATAAAAGGAATCCTCTCACAAGACGAAAACAGTATTATTCAGAACAAGAGCTCAGTTTAACGATCGAGGAAATCTGGTTCAAACTTGTTCTCGAAACACTGCAACATTTGTTGTTATTAATAAAAATCTGCGTATTTCATCGTATTAGGCGAAATAGAAATATCACAGATTACTAAAAGAAATCTGTGCTTTTGAGATGTGAATAATTATTTTTCGTGCATAAGGTTTTGCGACATCACGATCTTGAGTTTCTTTGTTTCTCAATGAACGCAAAACATGGATTTATAACTCACTTATTCAGATGCTTGTGAAAGCTTAAAAGCATTGCGATTGATATTTTTCATTCTATTAAAATAAAAGTTAACTTATACTTAAACTCAAAATCCTTACTGTACTGAGTAATAATCCTTAGGAGTATTATCAATCTGATGGTAAGACCATGGGTTTTCGATTCTCTATTTCGTTGAAGACTGTCATATGGAATAAGAACGGCTGTTTCGACGTCCCATAAAATTTTTTGGAGAAAACTTCAATCCCAGGTTTCCTCTTGATTATTCAAATGTAATTCATAACTCTGAAGTATCCCCTACCGGAAGTGAATTGATCAACTGTATTTGGATGTTAAAGAAATGAAAGAAATTTTCCTTTAAACCTTGGTCACAGTAAAAATTTATTATGAATTCTGTGCTAATATATTGCAAAGGCAGGAAAATATAATTTAGTTTAACACAAAAAAAGTGAAACGGTTTTGTTACATATATAATTTCCCTATAATGTTGCAATATTTTCTATTTTATTTTCTGTGATTTTTAAAATGCTTTAATATTTGTTTTTATATTTTTGTGATAGGCAAGGTATTTAGCATCCGAATACGCTATGATTTGTAATCTATAGTAGATTGAATGGATAAATTGTGTCTCACAAACACACTATAATGGCTTTATCAACTACATATTCATTACAAATTTTATCTGAATTTTTATAATGTTTTACTATTGTGACGTAATCAGTAGAATATGCAATTATCATAATACTATTTTTGTTAGTAAATATGAACTATTATTCGCAACTGCAAAATCTAATAGTTATGTTTTTTTAATTACTTCAAAATTTTATAAGGTTTTTATTTTTCAATCTAAACATTCAAAGCCTTTGGGGAAAACACTTAACATGGACTGTTTTGTAAAGCAGAAAAATATATTCATATATTAATATTGACTGAAATTTATATTTTTGGTCAGACAAATTTGAATGTAAACAATACGTATGGAAACAGCTTTGTATGATAATTAAATATTTAGTTGAATTTATTGTTTGGTTGATTGCTTATTAACTTCACCACAAGAAGCAACATGCGAGCTATTGATGACACACTCACGATTTTGAGGCTTGGTTTGGCAGTAAATGGCTGTGAAATCAAAACTAATATATGAATCAATATCACATTTGTTTTATCAACGATTAGCAAAATATAGTAATAACACCAACTTGCCTCAGAAACTCCATCAGTCTTCAAACATTGGTACTTTTTGAATCTTTCTCATAATCATGAATCATTTTAAAATTATTGGTAGTTTCATCACGAAGTTCTTTAATAGCGATCAATAGCAATTTCTCATAAATTACTGATCATTTAGATAATAAAGTGTTACTTCGCAATTTGAATAATCTGTATTCGAGGGAAAGTTAATGTGCGAGGAAGTTGAAAGGTGAAAAAATATTTTCCATATAAGTCCGTGACGAAAGTAAATTAATTTGTAATCATTTGCTATCACATCTTAAATATTTTGCCAATGCTTTACATTTAATTGTGAAACACTCTTTTACATGCACAATTAATCTATTACCATATGCATCTACAATTAATATACTTTCTTTAAATACTTATTAATCTATCCCACAATAAAAAGGGACGTAAAATCTACATTATTAACAATTTTTTGTTGATATCTAGCCACTAATAGAGATGAAATGAATTTCTCGAGTACAGTTTTATTTACTGATATAACTCATTCCTTTTCAATTGATTGATTACACAAATTTATAATAAAAGAAATTCTACTGCATTCAATACTCTTGTATAATTATATATTTTAAAGAAGCTGAAACAAAAAAAAAGACCTTTTTTAATCACATCACGTACAATGTTTTTTGTAAAATAAGAGAAGCGTGAAAAAAAAAACCACCGTACAGTATTTTTTTTAAAAAATCTTTTTATTACAATGAGCTAAACTCATTATTTCTTCAAATTAATTAAACAATGCGATGTATGCTCACAGTTTTATGTTCATCCTTTTGTTACGATGAAGCTTTTTAACTTTCTTTTTGATGCTTCTCCGACTCTCGCTTTCTAATTCTGGTTCCTCGCTAGAGCATCCAAAAATAGCCTGCTTGTATATTGACATCTCATCTTCTTTGGTAGTTTCTTTAGAAATTACGGACATCCTGGTGAAATCTTTCACCCCATTCTTCACTGCAGCCTCTCAAGGTTTCAGGGAAATAGTCAATTTGGAAGTGTAGGAAACAAACTTTTAAGCTCATTTTGCATCCTTCAGCCTTATACGAAGCCAAAATGCGTTTTACAATGGGTATGAAACGAGTGTTTTTAGTATTCCCCTAACACTCGAACATTACGTTCTTGAAAGAAAGTCAATAACTTCTTTTTCCTTTTCTCTCTCTGGTTTCCAAAAAAAGAAGGGATTAGATGAAAGTTTTCGTATGTCGGGGCAAGTAAAAATTCACTCTTTCAACTGTTTCAAACAGTTTCTGTAACTAGAAACACATATGTCAGAAATATTCCTATCTTTTGGCAGTGGTTTAATAAACGGTCTCATGAGCCTCAATTCAATGTTAAGAGCTGGTAATAAAACCTTTTCTGGTGTAACCAAGGTCGTATTGATGATATTTTTTTCGCCGGGGGTTAAGGTGTCTCAGGGTGGCCATTCAGTGTTTGTGCTATGTATAAGTCTCTGGTTTTACGGCCCTGCATGCATAGAAAGCAGGAATATTTTGAATAACCTACCTTCTGTCCCATCAACATGGTTAGCATTTTGAAGTCTCTACAAAACCATCCATTGCTGCTCATGATATTTGAGTTTCTCAAGAATTATAACCAAATCATTATAGTTTTCATTCATATGCACCCAGTGTTTCTTAGGAAAAAGTACAAATGCATTTCCATTAGGCAGAAAGACTGATTTGAGGCTAGTTTAGGATGAAATCAGTAAATGGATGCCAATCCTATGAATCATAATTTACTTCAAAGCACTTCATGAGACCTAGAACATAATTTCAAAAAATTACATTTGCCTCTTGGGATAAAAAACTGAGTAAATTCATTCTCTTGATGTTTGCATCACGAAATTGTAATAGCCTCGAACTTAGTAATTCGACTACACCTTGGAAAGGTTTTAATCATTAACTGGGTCATTGAGCTCACTCTAAGAAAATAGTTGAGATCCCTCGTCAACAGAAAATTCTGAGCCAGATTCGTCCTCTGGGGAGGTAATGTATTTCCATCTTCCGACTCATTCAGGATATAGACCAAAATTGGACGATGGCTGTGGGACTGCTCGGACACTGAAAAGTGGTCGAGTCAAGGTTAGCGTAAGATATTTTCTTCTGACTTTTTTGTATTAAATAATATTACTCTTACTGAATAAATATGGAAGTCGGTAGTTGGTATTTTCTGTTCACGCCATATCGCAGGAAAGCCAATATGAAATTAGTTTTTCTTGCCCTTAAATTACAAACGAAGATGTTCCTCGCATCTTCTGCACACCTTATAAGGAGTCAATGCTTTGTCTTGATCCACAAGTTTCAATTTTAAGTATGTAAAATAAACTATATTCACAAAATCACTTATGTCTTTATCATGTGTTCACCACAAGTAAAACTAACACTGTCCGCAGAACTAACACATCTTTGAGCCATATTCTAGAAATAAAATCGCCAGTACAATAAGGTTCGAATATTGGATGTAAACTGAGTATTTCTTTACATAGCAAGTGAGATACTGAATTTATTTAGTTTGTTGAAATAGGATATAATTTGACAGTGGGTATCTACATCTATTTTTGTTTATACTTATTCTTAGTCACAAGGAATACATCCAGATGTGTTCAAATCAGTCAGTTATATTCCTCACCATTTGCTGTAAACTAATCAAACATGTTTGGACATGACTAAATGACCTTTCTCCTAATGCCACACTTAATTTACCACCCTTCCACTTCTCTGTCTCCATTGTTCTACAATTTCATTTATTTATTGTTGAATCCAGCTATGATTAATAAAATTAATGAGAGAAGTCATGTTTTTTAGAGATTTTTAAACTCAAAAATAGAGTACTAAATTTTAAATTAAACAGAAATATCAGGCTAACTGAAACGAAACATTTAAGTTTGTCAAAAAAAATTGAGGAGATGAATGTTCAGTATTTTTTCGGATTTCAGTAAATGATATATATATATATAAAATAAAAATATCCTATGCAGATTTTTGTAACTGCACTTCTATGTTACTTATTCTTATTGTACTCAGAAGCAACACGTGAGCTGCTGGGACGGACGTCGTCATTTTGCATCTATGTCAATTGACGAGGATGACATTTGAGATGGCTCTCCTGTACAAAGTACCACACTACTCCAACGTCAGGATATAGAACCTCGATGGATTTTGGTGGCATCAGGACTCGGGCCCACGACTTGGTGAAACAACACCGGCCGCGAGATCGCGACTATGACTAATCGACTAACGAGGCCACCCATTTCTGTTCAAAGGAAATAATTTGATTGTTTTCTGCATGGTGTAAGAAAAGTTGATATTCTTTATCATTTATTATATGATGTTATATTTTTATCCTATGTTATAGTTCCATTATTAGAATACACAGATAACTTCTAAATATGAAACAGAATTCACGCTAATATACTAATATAAAAAAAATCTATTCCTTTCCTTTGTGTATTGTAAAAGAAAACATAAACTATTATTCACATAATGTGATAATATTACTTATGGTATATAGAATTATAGTATAGTATAACATTGTATATGAGAACATTAATTGTTACTTTTAATATCTATATTGATCTTTCGAATAAAGAGAGTTGAATTTTTTTATTCGCTATGGATTGCTATTTCTTTTCTTACAAGAAATTAAAATTTGAAGGCAAGAAATAGAGTTCATAATTAAGTATAATGGAAAGAAAAAAAAACGATTTAATTTTCTCTTTAAAGCAAAGACTGAAATAGCCATAAGTCTAAAGGAAGAAAAAAAAAAGTGAAATGCTAATTATTGAAAATTCGGAACTTTCTCTCCTAATTTACTTTTCTTCTTTGCTTTACCTACTAATATAATTAAGCTAATCTCCCCCTTTTTGAAGAATGCACCTTCAAAAACTGTTCTTGATATAGGAAATTATATTAAAATTTTGACAGTAAATTCTTAATACTGAAACTTTTTTCTAGTTTTCTATTCATTCTCTTCGTATATTTAAAACCCTCTTTTGCCCCAAACGAACGATCTCTTCAATTGTTTTTATCAAAACACTTAAAATAATTGTCACTTTAACAAAATGTATAAAAATCTGCAAAGTATAATCAAGGGAATAAATTGGAAGTAATTACTTATGATATCATCTCGTTAACTAATGTTGCAAAATTTATATAACAAATGACTAGTTTCATTTATTGCAAAAGTCACGGTAAAATTTGAAGATAAAAGCAATTTTATAACAGAATAGACCCAATGTGTAAGATGTTATTGCAATGTTGCTGTTAGACCTAATATGTAAACTATTTTACAATCTTGTAATTACATATGATGTAGTCTTGAATCGCCATGACTTCAATTCTGTCACGTGTTTGAGCCATCACAACTCATTTAAGCTCACACAGTACAGGACATCAAATAGTTATTAATTACATTCTTAAAAGGATCCAGAACTGAATTATTGCGAATGGGGAGCAGTCTTTCTTCTACTGGCCTTGGTAACTTAGTGGTCATTGTCGTGGATTTGCGTCCGACATTGATTCGCGGGTTCCAACCCAAATGCCACTAAAGATTCACAGTAATATAGCAGGGCTGCTGCACATTCAATCTGATAGAAATCCCAAGTGCTCCCGTTGGCGAAGTGTTGAGGTTTGGAGAGGAGTTAGGAGATCCGCTGTCGTCCTCGTCACTTGACTCAGGCTCAAAATATCGTGGTCAGTCAACATAGCTCTCGTGTTGCTTCTAAGTGCAACGTGAATCAACAATCAATCCTCCTTCTACTGCCACTTTCTGATAACCCTGTGTTATTCATAACATTTCAGTTTATTTATAACGAAACTAATTTACGTAATTCACGAGTAGAAGCTCTCTAATCAATCAACGTCTTGACAATGCTTGTAAAGTCAGTTTGTGACGGAGGGTGTTTCGCTGTTTCTTCTACTCAAGGGGTATTCAACCTATTAAACTTTGGGGAACCCTTTGAGCTTAATATTTTCTTAAAGAAACCTCTTGATCAAAGAGAGGGAAAAATATAAGACATAAGAGCTATATCCTACTCAAATTTACAAAATTATTATTGCATCTCTATTTTACCACAATAGATCTTACCACAATTACCTTAATAAGATAATGAATGGTAAGGTAACATTTTTTTTTTTGGTTTTCTAAAAATATATTCTATGAATAATAAACAAAAGCAATGATATTTTAAACCATAACAAATTAGTAACAATAATTTTTCAAGACTTGGCAGTGATTTTTTTTTCCAAAGTATTTTTATGGCTGAGAATAATTGTTGAAATCTGCAACCTAATGTCATCTTCAGCATCCAATCTGTTTCTGTATTTTGTTTTTGTCGCAGCATGCAAGGAAAAAGAATTTTCGCATACATAGGTTGAAACATGACATTTCACAGTTCTTTTGGCAATTTGAGGATATTCTTTTCTAATGTTAATCCAAAAAAAGCATAACTTCAACTTGACTGAAATTTAATTTCAGTTGAGTGTCGGTTGATATTATTTTGTTGTTCTCTTTCTTTTATTGGGTGTACAGAAGTGTCATAGTCTTAAGAGTGATTTTGAACTAAGATAATTTTTTTTAAACATGGAAATATTCAATAAAGGTTTTTTGTAGATCTGATAAAGGATGGACAAAACAAATTTTTACTTTTTTTAATTGGGATTAGCGTTACCATCTACTAAAATATTATGCGAATTAGGAAAGCATTCAATATTATCTTTCAAAATGCAATCTGCCACAAATTTTAATTTTAAAAGAGTGGCGTCAGTTTTGCTTTATACCTTTCAAATAGTAAAACAAGTGGGCAAATAAATGGGGAATTCTTCACCTGAGCCAAAAAATGGAGAATAATATGTAACCTAATGCATCTCGAATGATGTATTTGAAGCACTTGACTTTTACGAAATTTAAGATTTTATTTTATCCATAAAATATATATTTATATTTACAAGAAAACTTCCGTCAAGAATTTGATCTTATATAAAAATTAAAATTATACTAAAAGTTTGGCGTTTCGGTTAATCAAATAGTGATCTCTTGCGGAACCCCTGTCAAAGTTACATGGAATCCAGATTAAAGATCTCTGCTCTACACTAACTTTGGAAACTCTTTGTAATTTGAATTGCATACATTCAAACTCCTTTCCAACTTAAATGAAACCTGATTATGTATATTAGAGGAAGATAAGAAGTGTAATGAATTTAACTAAAGGTAGTAATTTTTAGCAAAATAGAACTGAAAATAGTAAGGGGGGGGGGGGGGCAGATGACAACGAGAAGCCGATATATATTTGTAAGTTGATTGTAAATTGTTGTTCGGTGTTGCTTGGTTTTCAGCCCCTGAGGAGGGAGAAAGAATTGACCTTGGAGCCGGTATCGTTTTGAACCTTGATCCATTGGGTCCGATGAAAAGTTGACCGGTCGCTTTTTTATTGCGCGTTTACCCACAGACCAAAAGAGACGTCTCTATCAGGCTGGTTATTAAGGCATTTTTACTTCTGGCATTGTTGTTGAAGAGAGCTGTTGCATACTTCCCCTCAAGTATCATCGTGATGATACTTGATAGATTGATATTATAAGATAGATTGATATTTGGAGAGAAGGTAGCTTTTCCAGCCATAATTGCAATTGATATACATCCCCTCCTTGTTGAATTGAACTTCGTATTCATACAGTTTCCATTTGGCGTCATCGGCTGTCTCTAGTGGAGTGGCAGGTCCCGTCAATACGTGCACCGTAGCCGATATATGAATAGTTATGTTTTATGTGCGAATGTCTTGGTTAGACACATAGAGACAAGTGTTTTACCTCGAGGGCATATGCAACCAGTAGTTCTAGGGGCTGTGCTGCACTATAGTGTTCAAGTTCTGAATCCCCGATGGAAGTCTCAACACCGTGGAGGGGAGAGTTGGTGACTGTTGATTGGATATAGGGGACTGTTTTGAAACCTGATCCACGAAAAGTTGACCGGTCGCATTTTGATGCTCCTTTACCAACTAGACAAAGAGGCCTCTGGGTAGTTATTAAGGTGTTTGAACATCTGGATTTGTTGTTGAAGTGAGCTTTTGAAATTGTAATTGATTATTTGTAGTTAAAATTGGTTAGAAGTGGCTTCTGGTTAGAATTCGAGAAGTGTCTCATTTGAAGCAAGGGAGTTGGTAAGCTAAGAACTTATTGTTTAATTCTAAGCTAAGATTCAGGCATGTGTGGAGTTATTTCAGAGATCGTGATACTGAATAATGTATGAAGAAACTTACTAAGCTATGCTATTTTGTTTTTGTCGTCTCTTCAATTGGAATTATTTATTGAATATTAAAATAAAGGTATTAGGGCATATGAGGAATTATGGAATGTCATACCTAATACTCCTTGTTTTTATGATATTTATCTTTTCAAATTATGAGTAGAGTTTAGAATTCTGTTGTGTGTCTAAAAATGATATTTTAATCATTCTATTGAATTATAAAAGTAATTTTTAGCTGAAAATGATTTTTTCCTCTTTGTTGAATATGGATAGAATTTGTGAGACATATTTGCATTTAGATACCACTTTAAAGATAACACAATATGGTTCTAGATTTTTTTTATGATTCCATAAGAGGTACTTATGCATATAGTAAATTAAAAATATTTTTTCTTTAATTAATACCAAAATTTTAAGAAAAAATTTATATATGAAAAAAAAAAAAGGAAATTAAAATAAATAAATAAATAAAAATTAAGTTCCAAAATTACGAAGGACTAATTTTTTCATAGTAAAAGTGCAGTAATATCATTAAAAAGTTGGTACATTAATTTTACATTTTTTATAAATGAGAAGTAAAATATTTTGTATATTTCTGGATTATTGTTTTTGAAAATGTTACCTAAATGCAAATACATCTAAAAATCATATTCATATTCAACTCAAAGGGAAAAAATTGAACTTTTTGACTAAAAATATACTTTTATAGATCATTAAGATGATTAAATAATCATTCTTAGGCACAGAAACAACCTAAGCTCTACGAATAATTTTTAAAACATAAAAGTTACACAAAAAAAAGAAAGAGTCTTAAATTAGGTACTTCATTTCCCCCTCATTTTCTGGTACCCTTAAAATTTCATTTTTGTCATGATGATTTAGTTTAGTCAACATATATATTTTTGTTTATTTTAAATTCTGGATTTCATATTATTGTTCCGCGTAGAATCCATAATATTTGAAATTATTTTGGTATGTTTGAATAGTACAATATTTTTAAGAACATTCTCCGCGCCCTGAAGAAAAGGGTTTTATTAATATAATGAGTTTTTTATCTTCTATGAGTCGACAATAGTTCTAGCCAAATTGTTGTACTAGTCATGCGGAGGAGAGAAAACCGAGATAAAATCTCTTTATCCACTTTAGTAAAATTGAATATTTTTTAACGCCACATACGTGTCACATGAATCATTGTTTACTTGTTATCTTCCGGAACCCCAATTAGATACTGAATTAGTGAAAAAATATGAAAATAACCTCTTCCAAAACAAGAAAGCTTTCAACTAGCAACTAAGGATGGGAATTTCTGTTATTTTAGATGAACCATTCATACCTGTTCTTGTTCTTTTTTTAACGAACCGTTCTTCAACCTAATCTTAGATCCCCTTGTTAATTGGATTCCTCGAACAAATCACATCGATATTCTAATGAATTTAATGCTATATAAATACTACATACACGTCTTTAAAAAAATCAGACTAGCGCCTTTCAGAAAAAAAAAATCACGCTTTTATTTAAACTAATACTAAATGGAACATTATTTCCTAAATTTATTATTAGATAGTGAAAATAAAATATCTCAAAGAAGGAAATAAAGTGTTTAAAATTCAGTATTTTTTCCCCTGCATATCCTGGCATCCTTAAGTCTTACGACGTCTGTAGATTTAAATAGAGAAAGAGGGAGCACTACAAACTGAAGAGACAAATATTTGTACGAACCCTTTTACAAACTAAATGCCATTTTTGACTTATTGGTGTACAATTTTATAAAACAATCTAATTTAATTTTGAATCTTTAAAAATAAGGTTTCTTTTTACATTGGCGATACAAATATGTGAAAATATTTTCAGTAACGATCTATTTTTTCATACGTTACTTTCTAAAATTTTTATCTTGGATAAACATGCATTAACACAGTATAACGAACTACAAATGGCTATATTTTTGTGAACACAAAACACGATTTGAAGGTGCTCTAGAGTTCCTCCAAACTCAAACATCAAATATTTATAAACCGACATCTTGAAATGCGGGCAAGTCAGAACACGTTTCAATATTTTGAAAGAAAACCCACGCGACCTATCACACAGAGAATACTAAATGGAAGAGTTTTGTGAATCATTGTGCATGTGGAAAAAAGAGGAATGCTAAAGAGACTGAGGAGTCTTTTCACTTCAGGTGAAGTCAGCGATTTTGTGACGAAAATTAAAAAAATGAATATATTAGAGAAGATAAAAAGCACAATATGATTCATTATTTTACGATAAGATTACGAATTACTGAACATTAAAATTTACAGTTTTTAATATTTGTGTGCAAAATCACGAATATCTTAAATCACGAATATCTTAAATCACGAGGGGTGTCCAGAAAATAAAAGTACTGAATCTCTGAGACTCAAATAAAAAATTCTCTTAACTAAGATGCCGGAACTAATCTCTCAATCAAGGTTTTAGGAGTAGAATGCGCACTCGTTTATCTTGGTCAGTTGCAAACTTTTATTGTAGTGCCGCGTTGAAATGAGTGTCTCGATTTCAAGTACTAACTGTTACGAGTTGAAGAACATAATCCGGAAAACACCCCGATTCAGGTTTTTAATAAAATAAAAACTGTTTACAGGGATAGAGTAAAACACGTTCCATTTGGTCGAGTGGTTGTAAGACGGTGAGAATGGTTGTAAAAGAAATAAGTAAGTCGGTTCAGACTTTTTTTTAGCTGCAAAACTTTAATTTAAACAGTAATGCAGCACGATATACAACATTTACAATAATACTACGCATTCTAACTAAATTATCAGACATTGCTCGTTTCTTCCGCCATTGTTCTCCTGTTCCTCGCTTTCTCCCTCACTAAATTCGCCTAGCGTTGAGTTCTTCCTGCTCTGCTCGTCAAGTTGAGTTGTTATTTTTCATAAATCTTTACTGAAAGTGACGTTAATCATACTAATGTGTACAAGAATATCAGGAATGTAAATCTGTAAGGAAAAATTCAAAACCATTTTTTCAATCCGAAATATTATGGGACATGTCTTTTAGAACCATAAAGTGATCGTCTTTGAATTTTTCCCCTGGAAGAAGCAATTCATGCTTCTTCCAGGGGAAAAACAACAATAATTTACAAATATTAATTAAATCGATTCGAAATTACATCTGTATAGCGAATTGAAAGAACACAGTGTCAATTTTTCAAAATAGTAATCAGTAAAGCTCTAAAAATAATAACGCTTAAAAGGTTTTGTAATTTAAAAGTCAGTTGTCCAAAGAATAAAATGTACAAAGATTTATTGAAAAATTTCCATTAATAAGTAATTTATAAATAAAGAAACATACAAAAATGTTTTTGAGGTGTTCTGATATAAAATTTTAAGATATACAACATTGTGCCCTTTATGTCCGGCATACAGATATATCTCAAATGCATCCTCTTCTTAATTAATTTCTCTTTCTTATAGTCTATCTTTCTACTCTAAAATGTCATATCTACTCTTGATTCAATAGGAGGATACTTGCGAAAGTAAACCACTGTTGATTTATTGTATTAACGTAGCACTGAGAAGTAACACTAGTGTTATTGGCGATGGACTTCGTAACTCTAAACCTCGGTCAAATGACGAAGACGACACCGGAGCAGGCCATTCCCTCTCCAAACTTTCATACCACTCGGAAGGGACTACTTTGATCCTCGACAGATTTAAAGTGCATCAGCCACGCTGTACGGTGGGTCTTTAGTGGCAACAAGCAAGCCTCGAATTCCTGACTCGACGAAAAGAACGCCGGGAGAGTCCACGACCATAAATACTAAGCTACAGCGAACAACATTAAACCAGAAGATGTAGTTCGTTTTATTTGTTAATATTTATGAAAACAAGAAATGAGCATGGTCTCATAGAATAAGTAGAATCTAATAGAATAGAATAATATTACTCAAAAGGACTTAATAAACGCGAATTAATCTTCCAAAATGAATCTAATGCACTTAGACTAATGACATTATTTATTTCATCTTTTTATATAACATGTAATTTATTGAAAAAAAGAGAAAAAATTTTAAGAAATAAAATCAAAACAAATTTAAAGTTAAGAAAATTACGATTAAATATTCCTTTCCGCTAATTTATTAAAAACTACTTTGCTTTATCAGAATATTTGTTGGCACAATTTAAAATTACAGGAAGCAATATCATTATAAATAAGACCCCTGTGCTTTGTTCAGTTTTTCTTTATTGAAGAAATGTATAAAATCCTAGTTAGCAGTGTTTTAGGAAATCTGGGAATCATTAACCAGATCAAAGGCAACAAAAGAAGAAGATAGAGTTTTCGCTTACTCTCATTTCACAGTTCTCTATCTTCAGTTCAGGTTAGGAAATTTTAACCGGCCTGAAAGCTAGGTTATATATATATATATATATATATATATATATATATAACAGTTTTTTATATGTTTTCGTTTTACGATGGATAAAATTAAGACAATTTCATGGAATACTGAATTAGATTATTTAGAAAATTGGAATCAAGAAGAAAGAGGAAAATAAGAAGAAACGATACATTTCTGGAAATAGACAATTACGAGTTTCGGAGAAGATTTCGATTAGCAAATGAAAGTTTCACGGAACTGACTACTAATTCAAGAGAAATTAGAGAACCAATCACTTTAAATAATGCCTTAACTTTATCCTAACAGTTCTGATTGCTCTGCGATTTTACGCTGTTACATGCATACAATTAAGGATTGCTGACTTGATAAGTCAGTCGAAGTCACATGGTCTGATTTGACCGATTTAATCAGTAACAGCAGATTAGGAAACTCTGAGTTCAAGTAACCGAAGTTAAAAACGTAGAAGAGAAATAAGTTTTAAACCGGTCGTTTATTTTTTCTTGACCTCGGTTTTTTAACTCCGGGTTTCATAGCTACGCTCCTGTTAACGGTGAATACAGCAGTAAGTAGATAACTTTTTATATTTCAAATGTCTTTGCTATCATTTTACAATTGGTACTAAATTAACTAGGTGGAATCACTAGTGAGTAGTCTGATAGTACAGCATTTAGTTTATTTTTTGGGAGTCTAACTAAATAATAGGGACACTCTCATGTTACATTTATGCAACGGATCTTTTGGTCTCCTTAAATTTTATAGTGTTTAAGTTATAAAAACTAGAAGGAATTGAATGCCTTATTTAAACATATGCAGGCAATATTCATAATCTAAATTCTTGAATTGCTTATGTTTTTCAGTACTTAGTTCCAAGGCAATATTGAGTAATACACTTAGTCGTACAAATTGGAAGTTAATGTCTCAAACTCTTTTTAAATTCTGTTTGAAATACTTAGACTTAAGAGAACCCTATGGAATATTTTTGCAAGCAGCATGCATACATTTGCTATGATTTATTGTGATCAGAAACTTATCCATGGTTTGAAAAACATTGCATTTATCAACTTGAGTAAAAGGGAAAAAAATATTTTGATGCCCAGTATATTTGTCTTGATTTTAATTTTACTGAATGCTAGAGTAATCTATGGTGTAAAAAAAGAGTTTTTTTTAGTAAAAGGGAAATAAATAGATTAAGCTGTCAAATAAGGCCATTATGGCTGAAAATTTAGATTATCATTTTGAAGTTCAGTATCATTTCTATGCTAATTTCAAAAAAAATAAGGCGTCGAATTCGGATAAATCTAATGATATAAGTACAAAAAAAAAATAATTTTGAAAAGAACGATTTTAATGGATTGATAGAGGTAATAAACTGAAAAAAAGTAACTTTCAAGATAATTGACGAAAAGTCATTATTTTTCAAAATAGAATTAAAGATATATTACACGTATTTTATTCCGCACATCCTACTTTTATAACTGATCACATGCATGTAATGAAATTTGGAATCCTGAGAATGAAATAAAGCTTTAAAATAAGACGATATTACATTTACAAAATAAAAAAATATGGATGATAGAGGAATATGAACTTCTTTTTAATAAATAAATTACAAGAACTTTTATTTTCTCTCTTAATCTGAAAAGAATAGCTTCAAATTCAAATTGATTATTTTTTACTTAAGAGGAATAAACCATTTTTTGAACATTGCTATTGTTTAAATGAGAAAAATCAATCCTAAGTAATTCATATCACTATTATTGGCTTACTTATTTTTATGCTATTCTTTTACAATTCAATAATATATGAATTTTGTAATGCTGATCATACGAGGGGCATTGAATATTTCTTTAGGAAATCGAAACTATGGTACTCGTAGCATCAAAAAAGTTGTTCTTAGTAAGCATCATGCTTCACTAGAGAGCTGCCTGAGTCTTAGTTACTCGTATTCGAGCTCATAACGACTTTTAAGCCTCAAAAAATTTTCGCTATAGCTTTTCCTGCCCATGAGGCCATCTTCACCTTTGTGAAAAATATTCACCTGAAGCAAGCCAACGTTTTGACTTTTGCGTGCATAATAATGAATGTGTCACCGATGATGATAACTCGATGCCAAATGAGGTCGACAACTCTACGCGGTAGCAATCAAATTTTGATTTTGCAGCAAATGATAACCAATTCAAATATTACTCATGAATCAATGTCAGATTTGTTTTGGTTGCGTTTAACAGATGGCAGCACCCAATGGTAACAACAGTTTACTTTGATGATTCCCTCTGTCTTCAAATAGAAGTACTTTTGAACCACTCTCGAAAACTTTTACGAAGTCCGAAATAGATTTGGAACTGTAGGACCTGAACGATTTGACAATTAGAATTCAAGTTGATTTGAGTTTCCTACATCTAATTTTTTTCAGTGATCGATGTGGCTTTCTGAAATAAAATACAAAAATAAATAAATACACTTGAAATAAAAATGTTTTCATTTTCATTCTGATACATTTATAATCTTATTTTTTTATTAAGAATTAGCATAATCTAAAAACCATCTAAATTAATTTTAAAATTAGTAAAATATTTTCAATAAAAAATACTTTGTAATGTACAATAATAGTAAGCTATCTAATCTGAGAAATATAAGTTAGTTATTATATTTCGTATGTTAGAGCGTCGAAAGATTTAGGAAGTAAATACAAATATAAAAATAAACTTTATCAAAAATATTTATTTCTCAAACTGAATAATTTTGGTCTTTATCAAAAATATTTATTTCTTAAACTAAATACTTTGGTCTGATATTAAGGAATTTAGTATTACTGGAGCTTAAGCGAGAAAACATTTTTATTTTACATACATCTAAATAAAAAAGAGCAGATACGAAAAATTGTTAGTAAAAATTATAAATATTTTAAAGCTCTAAGATTAATTCAATAGAAATAATCATTATTTTCTTTTAAAACGATTATTTTTCTAAAATAACGTGATTTATTTATTTTTTCTTCTTCTAAAAACTGAAGAATGTGAAGTATGTAAATTACGCTACACATTAAACAAATTGTTACAAACAAACACATACTAATTATAACAGTGTTAGTTACTAAACTAGTGTAACATTTTATTTCCTGTCTTTATTATACTGGTTTTGATTAATGGTACTTAAAAATGTGATCGCCTTCTCTCCAACGAATCCGACATTAATTGATTTCTATTTCTAACAAGTATCTGAATAGTTGAGCTTTCGCATGCTGGGTAAAGATAATGGGGAGATGTGATCATATGTTCCTGGATTTCAATCTACTCGATCTTCTCATAACCGTGTTGATGAAAGTTCTCGGAAAAATACTTCAGTCTTTCTGAAGCAATATTCTGTAGGCTCCAACTATATCTTATGATGAAGTGGAAAGCAATATGCAGTTCTAGAGAGTTTACGGATGAAGTAATGTTAGAAGAAAATTTAAACTTTCCCTAATAAGGGAAGAAATTCTTCCATTTGGAACTGAAAACCTTCGAGGGCAAATATATCAAAGGTTAAGTCAATAGAAATGGACAGATACATGTTCGACGGATACATGTAAAGATGGGACGATTTCTGATATCTATATTTCAAATCACAGAATTCGGTGAAAAGGCCCATTATGCACGCAAGTTTAAATAAATGTCATGTGTTTAAAACTGCGTATTTTCATGTTCTATTTTATAAAAAGATTTCATGAAAGATAACAAATAGCGTTTTCTGCTCTGATTATTTACACAGAGATAAAAATAATAATGGCCATCATAAACTTTTACTTTGCATTCCGCATAAAATAAGCTTATTGACTTAAATGTAATTACAAATTTTTAGTTCATAAAATTTAGTTGTGTCAAAATTCAGAAGAATTTAAAAAGAAAACAAGAATTCATAATTCGGATTTCTTCAATTCGAATACATATTAATTTGAATTTTGTTTATTATAATAATTTATTGCCTGTTTTAAATCCAGTAGTATTTTGTTTCTTTGTACGAAATAAATTTTTTAAAAGATTTAGTGATTATAATTTGTATTTAATATGATTTTAATTACAAATATATACTTAAACACTTTATTGCAACAAGTTGTCAAATTGTAGAACTAAAGAATATGTCGATCGGAAGAAGCTTATAGTCATTCAAATATCAGTATAAATTTACGTGAAAAAGAATGTCTGAGATTTCAGCTCATTTACATGTTTTCCTTGCTTCATTTTCTTTTTTAGAAGATATTTTTTTTTTTATTCAATGAGAGAAAAAACGAAGGAAGACATTTATAAAATGTATTCGGGAAATAATAAGATGATGCTAGAAAATGTAGTTTTTTTTATACAGAATGTCCTAAAATAATAAATTAAATTTTGACTACACATTATCTTATTATAATCATTTAGAGAGTCCCTCAGTTTTCCATTTTGAAATAGTTTTGGCTTCTAAAATTGTATTGAAAGTAAATTTTTGTTTATCTTTTCTCAAATCACTGGTCTGAATAAGTGAAATTTAGATAATGTATCTTACTATTTGAAACGAATACTTATATTCCTAGTTTAATAGTCCTTAATTTAAGGACAGCAGAAACTAATAATCCTGGATTCATTATTTTTTTAATGATACTATTTGTATTTAAAATTGTATTGTCTTAAGTAATTAATAATTCAAATAAAGAACCTGAAATAAATCATTTATTCATGCTGCATTTCTTTTTTAACTATGTTTCAATTTTATTATAATAATTAGTATTTCCTTAAAAATCATTTTACTTCAATTTATTTTCAAAAAAAAGGAATTTTTTTTTCGTTTTTGAAAAGTTACCCATTGTTTTTCAAATTAATTGCTTTTTGGTTTATGATTTTTAATAGAATTGCTTTCGGAATTCATCTAAATAATGAAGAGCGACGAAATTTCCCAAGAGAAGGAAATGTTACATACTTTACATTTTTTTTTCCTTTCTAGAGATAAATTTTTCACATTCAAGTTTAAATATTTAAGCTTAGTTTTGTTCATACAATATCGATATTTTTAGTAGGGTTTTTTTGTATCTTATACAATAGGCATAATAAACAAAAATGATAATTTTTTAGAGACTCAAATACAATTATTTTCTGAGAATGCATTTGGGATATATATATATATATATATATTCCCACACATACACACACTCATAGAAACAGTTCTTTAAAAATATATTTAATTGGTACTTAAGAGATGAGAATTGATAACAATTAGCGGATTCTTATTTATATATATATATATAATGAAAATAGTAAATCAAATAAAAATAAGTAAATAGTCTAACATGAATTAATTATAAAATAACAAAAAAAGTATTAAAAAAGAATTACATGTAAAAAATGAAGGAATAAATTCAACAAAGGTTGCAAAATGTAAGTAAAATACAAATGTACCAAAAATAATACTGTAATTATAAGTAATGATAAGGAAAGTATAATAAAAACAATAAAAAGGTGCACACACCAGTGCCTGAAAAAGCAAAGATAAACTGAAAGAAAAAAAAATGAAATACAGTACTTTTAAATTCTACAATTGGTTTATGGCAATTTGACTGAGTTAAACTCGCACTACTGGCCAAACAATCCCCAGACAGAGGAATATCATATAAAATGGTACAGAACTGCAATTTTAAGGCATCCAAGACACAAGCTTAAGTAAAATTCCCTTGAATACTCAAAGATGAATGCAAGATACATTTCATATACAAAGAATGGAATAAAAATAAATTATTAAGCAAAACATTAAGAAAGACAAAAAAAAAAAAAAAAAAAAAAAAACCCTTGTATAAAGAGAAGGGAAAAAAAAAACAAAAAGACTAGAACATATAAGTTAATAACATGAAGATACTCAAAAAAAAAAAAAAAAAAAAGTTATGGAATGCCTGTAAAATGGGGAGAGCAGAACAGTGTCATTAATTAGAGGCAGAGATAATATATGCAAGATAAAAAAGTAAAAATAACTTTGAAATTGAAACATTAAAACAGTAGGAAAACTTAAAAAAATAAAAAACAAACTTAAACACACACAATAATAACACACACAATAATAATATCAACACACACACACATGAACACAATAATAATACTACTTATCAATATCATTATCAATAATATTATTAAGAGTATATATATATATATATATATATATATATATATATATATAATATTTTAAATTACTCTAAATCCAAGGGATAATATCCAATGGATAAAAACCTTGGTGACAAAATTTGTGAAGATGATCAAATTATCAAAATTTTTGCCATTACATATATTATGCACGAGTCTAATATTATGTAAAATGCAATTATAAGTAACAGTTTTGAAAGTACTAAGACTAGTCCATAACATTACCTTATGAAACTTAGAGCTAAATGTATTGAAAATATTACAATAAGTTTTTAAGTGCTTATCGTAAATATTAATATAAATTTTAATATCATTTACTTTTTTAAAAAAATATATAAAAAATTCAGATTCATTAAAATTAATGTTATTTTGAAATATTTTGAATTCTCTGAACAAAAAAGATAAATCTAGTTTAATATCTTACTAAAACTTTGAAATATTATAATATCATTAATATGTCGACAAATGAACATATTTTTAAGCTATTACATTATAATTATTCTTTCATTAATAATAATATAAATTAATACTAGCCAGATAATTACTCGCAGGAACTCTTTGTGGCATACTTTTAATCTATTTATGCATTTTATTACTAAAAATTAGATAGCTTTCATTTTAAAGCTAACTCAACTATGTAATTAAAATTTTCATTGCTT
The DNA here is from genome assembly GCA_019974015.1 of Nephila pilipes. Taxonomy (NCBI): domain Eukaryota; kingdom Metazoa; phylum Arthropoda; class Arachnida; order Araneae; family Nephilidae; genus Nephila; species Nephila pilipes. The sequence continues at coordinate 46,995 of BMAW01065800.1, forward strand.
TTACCTTATTAATATTATATTTCTTATAAATCTCTTTTAGAACTTTAATACGATTATCTATGTCTATTGAGTAACAATGATATTCAAAATCGTTGTTATATATAATCCTTTTTTTGTTTATTTTTAAGATATTTAACTATATACGTACTATTTTTTTAAAAAAAATAGCAGTTCTGCAATAATATTTTATGTAACTTTTCGTATTGTCTTGCTAGCAAAAGTTATATTAGTATTTGGTCTATCTCTAACTATTCTAAATGTAATAGGAGTTTTATGAAATTTTGGTGACAGAAAAAAATATAAAGTTATTTAACCATGTTTTTATTACCACAAAATTTCTTATAAAATGCTATAATTCTATCAGAAATTTCTTTCTATTTCTCGTTACTCTATAAGAAACATTTTTCTCGAGATGTATAATAGTTAAATTAATGTAAAATTTTCTGCAAACATTAGCGTGATTATTAGGTTCTTTATATACGTAATCTAAAACAAATATATCTTCAAGGTCAATAAATTTTTTTTTTTTTTTTTTTTTGTCAAATCTTTCGAATAAATATCCTCATTATGATAATGAAATATACTTTTTAGAGAAATTTTTTTTGTTGATATTTTTAATAATAAAATCTTTAAATTCTTTAAATGCTTCTATTAGAAGACCATAATTAACCAATATTTTATTAATAAAATTATCAAATCTAATATCATTTCTTTTTTAAAATAATTATTTGTATCACAACCCATTATTTGAAATATGAATTCTGTAATTAGTACTTTTGAGCATTATACTTTAAAATTTTTAACCTGAACTATTTCTAAATTTCCCGTAATGCATGTTGATATTCCTCATTAATACTCTTTATTAACATTACACTTTGAAATATTATTTTTAAGTCGAAGTTATTATTATTATTGCAAATAATTACTATTAATAAATAGTTATTATTATTACAAATAAAATCGAAGTTATTATTACAAATAATTACGCCCATTTTTTCCTGTGGTCTAAAGTCTATTTAATATTAAGATTTATATAAAGATTATTAAAATAATCTTATCAAAGATGTATTTTTAAATTTAACTGTACACTTTTCAATTTTTTGAGGCTGTAAATTATAATGGCTTAAAATATATTTAACGAACAAATATTTAGTCAAATCTATAATTAAGGGATTGCACAAATAATTAATCATTCATTATCGTGCAAAAGATTATCTCTAACTAAACATTTTTTTCTTTTTTAATGAAAAATAAAATAATATATGTTCTTTTAAATATGAAATTCCTTCTCAAGTTTCTTATTCAAGTCAAGAAGTTTTTTCTTAATAACATCGTTTGTCATAATTTTTCTCTTACCATGTTTATCCCTATCACTTCTCTTATAAATATTATTAGTTTCTTACAGATATTGTTTTCAATCATTTGTATAGTGAAAAATTTTGTAGTTTTTTTTTAATGCTGTGTAATATATTCTTATGAAAATACATAATATTTAAACTATATGGAAATAAGTTATGATAATATTCAATAATTTTTCCTACCTAATCTATTTTTAATGAAAGGAAAAATTACAATTATATTAACTTCGACTTTGTCAAAAGCATATAAATAAAAGTGCCTAGTTTCAATTTTATTATTAGCATAAAAATGATTCAATTTTTTTTGTCAAGCTATATTATTTTATTCTATCATTAAAACTATGCAGAGTTTGATCTATGTAGTTATATATAATTGAGAAGTTTTCAATTTAAAAGATAAGTATAATTATAAGTTTTAGAAAAAAATACAATTAAAATTTTTATTAACTTGATTATTATTGATTATTTTACAATAATAATCAAATTTACGTTCTTTTTTTTTTTATCTGAATTACGATATTCATTAAAATATAATTTATTATTCTTGCATATATTCCTGTTATCGAATTTGTGGAAACAATAACATTTATTATTCATAAAATCCCCAATATCGTAACTTACTACCACTAAAAATATTATTTAAAAATATTATTTGGAATAATATTTTATTCCAAAATAATGTTTAATAAATTTTACCTTTAAGTTCAATCATCACTTTCTAAATTTACTTTAACATTTTTTTTTTATATTATCGTTTTATCACCCACACCAATACTAATATCTTTTCAAAATTCTCCACATTTCATTTTCGTATAACATACCAATTTTACAAACCAAATAAATATAAGATATGGTTATTTAATAATAATTAGACAAAATTCTTAGCTCGGAAAATAGTCAGTGAAGTACACTAAAAAAATATACTAATATCAGTTACTATACTAACATTAAAATATCTGAATAAATAAAATACACTCTTATTAAAAACTTACCTCCAAAACTCATACAAAATAACTATTAAAAACATTAAACCTAGAAGAAGTACTACTACTTTTATACCTATAAAAAGCTTTAATATAACAGTAAAATCTAACTAATTAATCTAAGTAAAGTCACATTAAGAAATACACCCAAATTTAATAATAATAAGTAGAAATTATAATAATAATGATAATAATAAGCAAATAATAATAATAATAATAATAATTTAATAATTATAACCTAATAATAATAGTAATAAACAAATAATAATTTAATAATAATAATAATAATAATAAGCAAAGAAATAGTAAGTTTTCATAGACATTAAACATACCATAACAGTCTAATACCAACAAGATTATATAAATAACCTATTTGCCAGCTACTAAAACTACTCTAGAACAATTCATAAATTATAAAACATAGATAATCATATTTACTGGCACTCCATACAATACAACAAAATAGAAAAAACTAAAAAAAAAATTAATACAACGAAAAATGGATGTGAAAAAACAGATCAGATACAAAATGTAAAATAGGATGTATTATATAAAATAAATCAAGAGCTAAGTAAAAATAAAAATCTGAAGTGCATACAAGATTTCTTCAGCCATATAAAAATAAAACAAAAGTACCTAGATGATATAAATAAAAATGTGCTAAAATAAAGCTATGAACATAAATTGAAACCTAAGAGTCATATATATATATATATATATATATATATATATATATATATAACATTCAAAAAATTCAATTTATTTATTTTTTCGAAAAATAATTTTTTAATTCTCCTCTTTTCTAAAATAAAATCATTTTTAATATTGCTTTCGAGTCACGTGAATCTTTGTTTACCTCCAAGCTTCCTAATCCCAATTAAGGGCTAAATTGGTAAAAAATTAGAAAAAATTCTCCTTTCTAATGTATAAAAGCTTTTCGCTACCACCTTATGGTCTTTTTTCTGTAACTGATCCTTCGCGTAAGCCGCGTATCTCTGCACAGTGTGCTCAAAATGTTTTGGACAGACACTTAATTATTAAATTTTGTCAGTATTCATTCATTAAACATCATAATAAAATAAATAGCTTTGGTAAATTAACAGGAAAAATTGTAAATTATTTTATTTCATCGAAAGCCAACAAAACATGGACAGAAATGTTATTTCAAAAGAATTAAATGTCACATGAAAAAAGTATTTCAAGTTGTTTCAATTAAAGAAATCAGTAATCCTTACTTGGGTCTAATAACTTAAGCTTATCAGCAATTATCTTTCTTCCATTCGGGGCCCACTTATGTTTCCTTCATGGAAAATTTTTGATACAATCTTATTTCGTTTTTAATGCCATTCTACATTCAGTGTGTTTCTGAACTTACCGAGATTGTTTCAACATGTAGTAAATACATTTTAACATATATCAAGATCATTTGAAGGTCATTTTTTTTCTACAACCTGAATGTAAAAGAACAAATATTTAAACGAGCTTATTGAAACGTATTTTTATCATAAAAGCACTATAAGAGAATTTCTATCATTTAATTATTTTACGAATGTAAAATTTGATTTTGCCATGATGATTTAGTAGTGTCAACATATATATTTCTGCTATTTTTAAATTATGAATTTTATTTTATTGTTTCATTTTATACACATAATATTTGAAATTTTTTTTGATACATTTGCATTGAATGGTATTTTTAAAAATGTACTCTATGCCAAGACAAACATAAAAAAACTCAAAATTTCCTTGTCAGAATGTAATGAATTTTCCTCTTCTTTGAATCGAAAATAGCCCTTAGCTAAGTTGCTGTAGCTAATAGAAAATAGCCCTAGCTACCAATCATGTGGATGGAAAGCTGTGATAAAATCAATTTATCCCCTTTAATAAAATCGATTATTTTTTCAACGCTACTCTTTTTAGTATAAAATTACATTCACTTTTGATTTTTTCGAATCTTTGTTTACTAGCTAAGTACCTGAACCCCAATTAAGTAAAACATTTTGAAAATGGCATTTTCCAAAGCGTAAAAAGTTCCACCCAGCAACTAGGGATGGGAATTTCTGTTGTTTTGGATGAACTATTTGTACCTATTCTTGTTAATTTTTAATATACTTTAACTTTATCAGATCTAATTGCTCTTTAGATTCTTTGAGCAAAATACAAAGATATTTTAATAAATTTGACTTTGTATAAATACTACATATACATCTCTAAAAATCAAACTAGTTTATTTTCCGAAAATCATGCTTTTCATGAAACTAATAATAAATAGAACTTTATTTCCTAATTTTATCAAAAGATAATGAAAATAAAGTATCTTTGACAATTTCTCTGTACGAGATTTTTTTTTATATATATTTACATATTCAAAATAAATAAATTAAAGCAAAAACCGGTACAAATGAATTTGAAATAATTTTTATATCATTTAGTGTATTATGCGTTTTGGGCAAAAGTATTTAATAATCTTTTAGTATATATTATAGTTATAATATGCAACACAAAAGAGATTTTACTCTACCGAAAACACATAAAACAATAAATAAATATGTCTTATTTTAGTTTGCAATATCTGCAAAAATTGAGTACTAAGTGCATAAGCTTGTTTAATTATTTTCAATGTTTTTAGTAAAAAAACAAGCTAATGAATGTACACATGCAATACATTAATCATTTCAAACATTTCCTTATCTTTTATTTGCTTTCTGGTACATAATAATAACAATGAAAATAAAAAGAAATTTTTCACAAAAAATTTCTTTGTAAAACATTCTTAGATTTGAACAATTTTATCAATATATATAATTGATTTTACATCAGTGAATATAAACCTACTGTAGCCAAACATCTTCGAGTTTGTGTTACATTATAAGCCCTAAAATTCAAGTTGATAATCGAAAATATTCGTTCGGAAAATTATAAATGAATAAGCAAATTTTTTTTGCCTTATTATGCACATCATATAAATGCTTTTTACTCTTTGTAATTCAAATGAAATAAATTTGTAAGAAATTTTAAACCGGTTCATAAATTTAAGAATAACAAAATAAATTAGTCTGAACATAAAAAAGTTCAATAAATTGAAAGCTATTCATCTTTTGATTTCATTCTGGTGTGGAAATCAATAACGAAACTAACAAAATAATCAAGGACCTACCGGTCGGAACGACCAATTTTCCAGTTCGGAATTGCTTACCCTAATATTTACAGTTCCTTCTCCGACTTTGGTAGATTTACTATATAAGATCTTCAAAATAAAGTCTTCTAGCCTTTCCAAGTCTTTTACTCCCTTAGGAAAGACCTCGTTCGGAGGATTTTTTCTCTTTCACTCTAATTTCCCTGGAACCGGTTGATCTAGTTCTTTCTGCATTCTTTCTACGGTAAGGCGCTATCGGGGGCTCAGCAATGTCCTCGTCGGTTAATAAATCTATTTGGGGAGCTGAGTGGAAGGGGGTTAATGGATCTATTTGGGGAGCTGTGTGTAAATATGTAGTGCTGTACGCCAATAGACACACTGGGTATCTGATGGATGGATAGCTTCCGAAACAATAACGGACCGTCGAGTTGGCGAAAAATGCCGGCAATACCTTTGGATTTCTCAGGCGGAATATAACTTTCTGTAACTCGTATGTTATGGAAGGTTACATAGCTGGGAAGGCCAACAGAGGAAAGCGACTGAATAATTCATAACAGCAAAGAACAGGTTTCTGACGGACCGCTGACTTGGGTAATCTCGCTTTTGTAGAGGAACTAGTTCGATATAACATAACAGGTAGTTCTTTCAATTTCATCAATATTAGCAGCTATTGCTCTCTTTTCCACAATTGACACAACGCTTAAGGCGACAACTCTGCATACTGTGCACGTCATGGCTTGGACAAAATTAAGTAATAAATTTCTTCAGATTCTTTAACAGTCGCGGTAGCCGAGTAGTTAAGATCTGGAGCTCGTAGCTGGTATTGTTTTTTGGCTTGGTGCAAAAGTGTAGAAGGCATATCTAACGTTGTTCTCATCACTAATCTGAAGCTCAAAATTTTGAAGTCTGTCCTTTGATAGTGCTATCGGGCTGCTTCTAGGTGCGGCGTTACTAAACAGTCAATCAACATTTCATAATTAAACATCATGATTAGAAAAACAGATTAAAGACCAATTATTTCATCGACAACCTTAATGTCAAGAGAAATGTTATACATGTATGTATATTAATTTCGTTCTACATTATTTAACTTCTCTGTTTTAAATGGTTTATTCAAATAACATGTAATAAAAATTAGTTTTTTTTAAATAAATTAAATTGGAATGATATGTCATAAAACAAAATCGCATGGTGACAGGGATGTGTGTGACTTTGAATCTCGATTCCACCGAATAACGTAATCTAAAACTATATGAAGTATTATTCTTTATTATAACTAGACCTTAAAACTCTTATGTTACGTTGTGTGGAGTTTTGTATCGCATCAATTTCAGAGTTTTTAAATAGTTTCATATTTATCGGTAAATATTCTTTAAGTATGTCATAGGCTTGTGAACAAATCAATTTTGAAACTGTTGAATTCAGGTAGTTAAATTATTATCTTATACAACTTTAAATAATATAAATAATACCTGATGCGCAATCATATTTTCTAAAGTAGTAATCATTTTATCAAATTAAAAATATCAATTTAAGAAATCATAACAAGATAAAAAAAATTTATTTCTCGAAATTTAAATTATTAGAAGGCATCATAAATTTTTTTACTCATATTCAATTATAAAGATGTATAAACTGAGTTATTATTTATTACTGATATTGCCTATTTAATTTTTTTTAAAATTAAATATCAATTCAGAAATTGAAATCAAAATCATAATTTACCCGACTTTCTCTAAACTGCTTCTCATTCTCTTATTCAAAAAATAACATCAAAATAAAATATATCTGTAATTGATCACTCATTGTGTTATAACTTCAAATGCTTTTATTACATGTATCAATTAACAAATCGAATTAAGGGAAAAAAGAATCTTAACAGAAGACCATACTTTATAATTTTCCTAAGTTTTCAATACAATATTCAGAAAAATGCTATACTCGGAAAGTGGCATCAATTATTCTGAAGTAACGATGAATTAAGATTAAGATGTCTTGACAATTTCTACACTGCTGGCCACACAAAATGCAACACACAGAAGGACCAGAGATATCACAGCGAAATTTATTTGTCAGATAAGATGTTGTACAAAGATCAAACGATTAAAATTACAGCCTCTTGTGATGTGAGGATGATGACAAAATCAATAGTTAGTGTAGCCGCTATTGTTGGCTATAACCGCTGCCACACACCTCGGCATAGAATCAAAGAGGCTTTAGATGTATCCTTGCGGTACAGCAGTTCATGCGGCTTCCACATACTGCCAAAGTTAATCTGGTGTAGAAGCGGGAGATGTACCCCAGGCAAGTCGTTGTGCAAGCATGGACCACACGTTTTCGATTGGTGATGGATCAGGAGAACATGCAGGCCAAGGAAGCAATTCAATTTGATGGGCAAAGAAGAACTCTTGAATATTGCGTGCCACGTGTGGTCGCGCATTATACTGTTCGAATATGGCTGATGGCAAGCGCTGAAGGTATGGGAGGACCCCGGCTCCAACACCTCAGAGATGGCTGTTTAGTGTACCGGTAATGCGTACTAGAGGGGTGCGGGAGTGAAATCCAATACCATTCCAAACTACGATACCGGGTGCGGGACCAGTGTGGCGATGCATAACGCAACAGTTCAGTAGCCTCTCACCACGGTATCTCCAAACTTGAATCCGACCATCGTGATGTTACAGGCAGAAGCGGGATTCGTCAGTAAGCACAATGTCGTTCCATTCCGTTGTCCATGTCCGCAGTTCATCGCATCATTGGCGGTGCAAACGCCTGTGGTTTCGAGTCAAGGTAAACGAAGCAATGGACGCCTTGAGGACATTCCTCTCTGCTGCAAACGGCGTCAAATGGTACGAGCGGACTCCGAATGATGAGTAGCAGACTGAATCTGTTGTGCTATGGTTCATGATGTGGCTGCGTGATCTATCACTGCCATGCTCACAATCTGCCTGTCATCACGGGCATTGATGCAACGAAGTGGGTGCGATCGGCCCCGTCGTTCCCTCCTGCATCCAGCGATCACAGATCCGCATTACAGTTACTTGATTTCTGCAACACGTTGGCCGATTTCTCTGAAGGATAATCCGCACTCCCTATAAGCTTCTATTCTTCCCCGGTCGAATTCAGAAACTTGGTCAAAAGACGCTCGATGTCTTCCACGAGGCGTAGGTAAACAGCTTACGCAAAAAAAAATCTGCCGTACTTCAAATCGTGTTGACGTTGAAGTATCAGTATCAATGGGCACCTAGAGCTGGGAGAGCTCTTCAAGCCCAAATCTTGTATATTGATTAGTTGCTTTGGATGTATGTAGCTTTCATTTTTGGTGGTAGAAAAAGTTTTTGTTTGATGAAAATCTGAGATGCAGGATTTTCATTGGTTGAGAGGCGAGAAACACTGATCCTGCTATTGGTTGCCCTTTTTGTATGGATAAAAAATATTGAGTGTGTGGAAAAAAACATTTGATCAGAATTAAAAGAATTGATCTTATTTGAAATAGCAAAAAGAATAATGGATAAAATGAAATTTAAATGGTAATATCTTTGCGATAATTAAAATAGTGGTGTTGCATTTTCTCATCATCGTTTAACATTAGTGCTTGTATGATTGTAGTTATCTTTGCCGTGTTGTTTTTAACTGCTTTAATTTTTGGTAGATTAGTTAAAAGTCCTAGTAAGAGAGCGAAAATTTCTGCAAGGCTTTTAAGAAGGTCGATTGCTTGAATAATATTGTTAACTGGATTACAGTTTTTACTTTGGTTATAACAGTGAGGGGTATTTTTACATGTTTTTGGTGTTTCAATGGTGGGTAGCGCCATCTGTGAACTTCAAATCACCAATCTGTTTTCCCCTTATATAGCGTTTGCGAGTGGCGCTGCGGTCGTCCGTGATGTGCGTCTGCGCTGCAATGTTAATGATTTGCATAGCTCATCGTCGCAAAAGCATGATGTAAATTTCACATGGTTTGCATGCTTCTTTTAGGGTGTTGCATTTTGTGTGGCCAGTAGTGTAAAAATACATCCCATTAATTGTCCTTAAAATAGACTATAAATTTTTGAGACTATTATGAGTACAAAATGCTAAGCACAAATCTATGAGCAAAAAATATGACTTCTTTCACTGAAATAATTTAGAAATATTGTACGAAGCTATATATTTATTTCAAAGAAGAACGAGATGATTTTTATTTTTTATGTAATTCATCTTAAATTTGAAAATTAAATTCAGCACCAATTGCTAACTGTTCATTAAATTTAAATTATTAACTTTTAATGCTTAAAGTTATTTTTTTTTGAAATTTTAATGTGAATATTTTTCCAATGCTTCAATAAACTTAATTTGAAATAAAGTAATTAAGTTTATTTTTACAAAATTACTACATCACAAAACGAAGATAAAAAAAATAAGTTTCACTTACGGAGTCCGTTTGTATTAGTATTGTAAAAATGGCCTCTGCTGGTTATAATAAATTATATTACTTTGCTTAAAATTATAAAACTAATATTTCAATATCAATAAACTAAATTTATGTAACAGGTATTTTTTCTTACATAATTATACTTTAATCTCAAATAAATAAAACTGCAGTATTTAAAAAAAAAATAAAAGAAAAACATTGCTCATTTATTTCAATTAACTTTCTGTACTTCAAAACATATCCCTTCATGTCTCCCATCATTATGTTATTACCAAAGACAAATTTTACCCCAAAATTTTTCAAATATGGTACCAAATGTTATCATAGAGTTTTATAACTTTACTGCTGCTTTGTAGCTATACCTATAAAATCAAATTAATTCTAAAGTAAGTGGACTTCCAATATACTCTCACACACATATCTCAAAGAATCACAAAGAACGATTCGATTCAAAATCTTAGCATTTTAAGACGGCAAAATCTAAAATGTCCTTTCTTTTCGATAAATATAATTTCAGATAATACTTTTAATAAGTTCAAAATGCACGACATTAAAAGGAAGCTAATGAAAGAGAATACTTCATAGAAGGTGAATAAAGATAGAAGGTGAAGGAAAGAGCCCACGGCGGAGAAATCTTATTAGTCTCTCTACATATGAGCTATTAACTTTTACTGAATTAACTTACTTTTGCGTTGCATTATTTTGGCAATAATCTGAACTAAGAGCTTTTCTTTCATTTTGCTAAAAATGAAAAAGGGGATGAATTTATTTATTTTTTCTTATTTTTTTCTTTTGTTGCATCTGAAAAATGAGGGAGCAGAAAAATTCATAAGACTCGATTAAATATTCTCTGGTAGATCAATCAAGTTATCTCAAAATAATTATATCTCTCAACTAAAATTGTATTATAGTTTTATAGAAAGTGTACATTTTTTCTTAGAAATTGCTGTTAAAATTAATGAATTAAATTTCGGAATTACCTGAAACATTTTTGAAATTGATAAAATTTTAAAAGAACTAAAATCACTTCTAAAGAAATTAAGATTTCTTAAGTTATTCATAATTGCATAAATAACATACCATTTCATTGTTTTAGTAAAAACGATTTTGTTTTGCTTTTGAAATACAACTGATATAGGAAAATCTCAAAACACTTTGAATTTTAAGAAAAAATTTCAAAACATATTATTTCCAAGATTCTTTATTTTTCAAGTTCTAGGATTGCATCCAATTAATTTTAGGGGATAGACATTAAAAATTTAAGAGAATATAATATAAATTGCGTTAGTTTCTAGTGAAAAATAAGAAAAAAAAATTAAATATCTAAGACTTTATTAGTTTTGGGATCATGCAACTTAAGATCATAATTCTGTTATCATATGATTGAGATATTCTTTTAAAATATTTCCAGGTTTTACTGTAAATGTTTTAAATGTATTTTTAGTATTACTATTTAATAAAAGAACACACACATAAAAATAGTTTTCACATAGTTTTATACTTTGCACATCAATATTAAAATTACTATTAACCTTCTAAAATTAAATATGTTATCAGTTAAATAAAAGAGTTTATAGATCCCTAATTACCCCCTCTTTTATGATCTCGATAATAAATTTTAAATAATAATTATGGAATTTATTGCATAAATATAAGCAAGTTTAATTGTCTCTTAAAAGAGTAGGGAAAACAAAATGCAAAAACCTCAACTTTTTGTCCTATCTTTTTGAAACTCAATACGAATAAACTTTCGCATATCTGTATACCTTTCATTAAATCTTTTGAAAAATATTTTTGACTATCTGAGCTACGAAAAAGTTTCTTCTATTTTACATATATTTAACTTTATCCTTGTGATTTAAAATTTAAAATCTCCCTTTTATAAAGTTTATAAATACATTTAAATGCAAAATTAAGAATTTGTCTCACATAATTTTGAGATGCAATTCTTTTTTTCCCCTGAAAACTCACATCAGATACTTTTCCTAGTCATAAAATTTTCAAATAAATCATCAAAATCACCAAAAACTTATTTATTTCTTTAACTATGCAATAAATTACAAATTTAACACATTGTGGTTTTCAAACACAAAATTGTATCACAAAGAACATTTTTAATTAAAAAAATTCATTCTCAGTAATTAACCGTCTTTAAAAAGGATGAGCTATTATAGATATTACAAAACCATTTAACGCAAAAGAAAATACTAAATGATAAAAATTAGACCGATTTGAGTATTTTGATAGCTAGCAAAAAGTAGCTGCTAATCGTAATTTTTTTTTTTTTTCAAATAAAATTTCCTTTGTAAATTTGCCTTTTTTGAGTTCTGAGTGAACCTGAAATACATAACCTATCCTCATTTTAAATCCTAAGATAATCAGAATGAATTTTTTAATATATTATTTTTTTCAGTAGTCTTATTCATTTTAAAGATTCATTTATTAATAATTCCATTTATAATCTCATTTGCCAGTTCCGATCAAAACTAAAAGCGCTTGAGTGGAAAAATCTCTGAGAATGAAAAAATGAAATGAAAGATACTGTTACAAAAAATTGTATAATTTAGTTTAATTTTAAAAAGTTGTCCAATATTTGTATTTTTCATTTAAAAGTTTATCATTTCTCATATTTGTTTAAAGAAAAATGGTTTAGTAGCTGTATGCCAAATTAAAATATATTATTATCTTACTTGTTAAAAGTAAAAAGAATCTTTTCGTGACTTTGTTTCCACTTGCAAGAGTGAGCCTTCGGGGTAGACTGATTTTTTAAAATTACTTAAATGTTACCGTCAAATGCATATTTATGACTTTACGAGGCTTTAAAAGTATAAAATACCAAAAAAATTGTGTTATATAAACGTACTTTCTGTCAAGGGGACCAGTGTATATAAAAACAAGTAAAACTTGCGTCTTTCTGCGAAATATTGTTACTCAGCAGAAATACATATACCTACATTTTAAAAACAGAATGATACATATAATTACTTTCACTAGCAAAAAAAATTTACTTTTTTGATAAGACTGCTATTATCTGGGATATTGTAACTGGTTCTTAGCTGAAAAGTTGAGATTTTCTGAAAGTCACTGTAATTTCCACTTTATGCAATTTAAAAATTCGGTTTTGTCGAAACACAAGCCTGGTAGCACAATTTAATGATACTCGCCGTGAAACAGGGTCTGATGCATGTTAAATACGTTGAGGTTTCCTTTCCTTCCATTGATGAGATGTGGAAGTTTGTATAGGGAGGTGCCAGTTCAGATTTCAAAAATTTTTATTCAGCAAAAATAATTTACAGATAAGGTTTACATGGTTAAAATAGCCCGAATATACAATAAAGGAGGTAAAAAATAAAAATATATTTCTGGGCACAACAGGCACCCAAGTTGAAATCTGCAGTCTTTAAAATTCCAAAACACACAGCAAAATAAAACTTCAAAGAAGAGCTCCGGATTTTCTTAAGATCATGGCTCAAAGTTTCTGAGAAATCCTTGATTTTCTGCACGGAAATTTAATTTTGGACATGAGAGTGTTATGGAAAAGTTTTGATTCATTAATTAGTATGATTTTTACAGAAATAAAGCTACGAAATGGACCATTGGCATTTACTACTCAGCCTTTTTAATGAAGCATCTTTATAATTGCAACTGTTAATAGTAAGTACTCCATTTGTTAACAACTGTTAAATAAAGGACTGATTCAAATATATAGGCAACTATAAACAATAATTAGACTGGAATTTATCTTATATACCAGGAACATTTTACTTTTAGCTACTCTTGATGATATTGAAGAATGTGAGATATATTTACCATAAATAGCCTATTATCGAGAAAAAAAAGAATAAGAAAAGGTAACATATTTCAACAATTTAAACATTAATTATAGAATTTCGATGGTATAGAAGTAAAAAACAAGATACCAATAAGAAAGGTGTGATAATGTAAGGTAACTAGCATTCAATATTTGTTGTAATGCGATGGATATAACTCCGTTCCTCAGATATTTTAGTGCTTGCTTTATTCATCACGTGTTTCATTCTCGAAAATAGTAACTTACTAATGTACATGATGAAATAACATTGACAGAAATAAACCACGATTATGGGGAATATATTTATTGGTGTGAAAGTATTGCTTATGTAATAGAAATGTAATAGAAATACAAGAAATATGTAATGTAATAGAAATACAACAAAAATAGATATAATAATAAAAAAAAGAATTAAGCTGATTTTGATGTTGAAGCTGTAAGTACTCCATTTGAAAA
>BMAW01065804.1:0-17210 GCA_019974015.1 Nephila pilipes
ATTTATATTTTTATCAATAACTACAAGCTTATTTAATTTTAGAATCTATTCATTGACACAAAAGTACCCTTTCACACTTTTTTGCAAATTGTTTGAAATCATGTGGGATATTGCTCTTGTAGACATTCTCATCACAGCCAGTAAATTAATGTCTATCAAACAGCCTCTACATTTACTTTTTTTTTTGTCTTCAAGTAAGAAAAACTTGGCTACCAAATATATGTAGACCTGTATATAGAGAACATTTTCCCCACAAATTTGTTCTTACATGGAAATTTTTCAGCAGAAAAAGATTAGTAAAAGACAACTAACATTTCCTTAAAATTATTAAACATTTCCTTCACAGTGGGATCTGACTGCATGTCAGTAAATTCAACTCAAACTTATAGTGTGCTTTGTCAATATGAGCAACAATGGGGGTCAGAGAGTAAATTCATTTTAGGTTCAATTTTCGTCAAGTCCTGAAATATTTTTATTGCCTCGCCCTCCAAACTCTAGATAATTCCTAATTTCAGCAGAAAGACTTTCAGGCATTTTCTGTTTTCCTAACAAAGGGAAATTATAAAAACTGCCTTCATTTGCCTGGGCTGTAAATGGATCTAGTTTTGCCTTGTATGATTTTACGCACGGGAAGGAAATTTCGGTTTAAGGTGGATTTTTCTGACAGTCTTGGCGGACCACAAAAAAAAAATCTTAGCAGATCACTATTTGTCCACCCTTTTATTGAAGTTTTTTTTTTCATTGGGGTCTTTTAATATAACTAGTTTCATTGGTAACGGGAAAAAATAATATACATTGAGTGTTGAAAGTATTTGTATAAGAGCTGTTTTGAGAAAGAAACTGTTGTTTTTTTAACGTCATAATAAGAATAAAATTTATTTAAAAGAAAAAAAAAACTAAAAAACGCTGTTTTTCAAATATTAATGTGACATTAACAATTGAATAATTATTGAATTGTTTTCAAATATACAGGAAATTAAAGTTTGGGGATTTTGAAACGTGTAAAAGGTATTCGAACACTGGACAAGAGCAATTTTTAGTACCTGTTTTATTATTGGATCAGTGAACTTGAGATGTTATGGTATATTCGCGATTTTCGCTTCTCTAACCAAAAGGAATTTTGTAATTTGAAGTGCTTGAAATTCCAACTCCTTTCCAATTAATTGAAAATGTGATCTGTGCAAATTAGAGGAAGGTAAGGAGCGTAATGAATTGAATTCAGGATAGTGATATATACACGAAACAGAATCGAAAAAAAGAGAAAAGGAGGATTAGATGATAACATAAAATCGGTAGATGCTTGTATGTCAGAATTGTGGAAGTGAGAGTTATCTGAGAGTAATTAATTATTCAGAATTTTATGGCTTCTGAAATTCTTCATAATGTTCTTCGCCTGTGTCGATCATCGCTACTTACCTTTACCGACAAGCTATATTTCTCCATTCTGTGAAAAATCCAAAAATAGATGATCCTAAGAGTATACAGAATTTAAAAAAACAAACTGTATCTGTGCATACAGTTTGAGCTGTGTTTCATGAGAAAAAAAATCTTTCTGAATGAAAAGAATCGGAGAAGTGACAATTATCCTTCTCAATAAAATGTGTAAACGAAATCCCAGAGCTCTGAAATTTTTTTCCTGGCCAGTTTGCGTCACGTGATACTAGAAAGCCATGAGGATAAAATGAAACACAGAAACGCACCCAAGGAATTTACTTCCAACTACTAAACATGGAAGGGAGAGCGTACTTGTTTGGGTTTTTTGAGTGTCTCGGTGGTCCGCAATTTGGTCCTTATGTTTGGAATCATGAATTATCAGCTTTATGCAGACATTTTGGAAAATAATTTACAGTCTAATGTGACAAAAATGTGCCTTCATTTTGATTACGTTTTCTTGCATCATAATTATCCCAAGCATATTGCCTTAAATATGCAGTTATGGATCCTTTATAACACTTCTAAATTTTATGAAATTTCCTCCTCAGTCGCTAGACATTAATCCCAAATGAGGGCTTATGGGTATTTTCCGGATCATAATATTTGAACAAAGCCGATTTCCAATAAACACATGATTTGATAAATGCTTTATAATTAATGAGACCCTATTTCTAATTTAGAGACATAAGATTTGGTTGAATTCATGTAAAGAATACTCGAAGCAATAATTCAAGCTAACGGATATTCTACAAGGCGTTAATTGTAAAATGATAGTTTTATTACTTTTAGGTTTATGTTCATTGTATATGAATACTTTCTGCTCCACAAATGTAAGCATTATTTATATTTTATTAATTTCATATTTTTATATGTAATTTTTTCATGTAAATTATACATGAAATAGTTCGTTTATTTCTATTATATGCATATAATAACTTACTGCGTTATTAAACTATATATTTGTGACTATGTCAACGTACGAATATTTTCTATACTTATTGTACATTTAAATTTCATTAGAGCAAAATGAAATAAGAAAAGAAAAAAAAAAATATGAGTTCTATTTTAAAAACGTCTTAACGTAATTGTGTTTTCAAAATCATGATTTTATCATTAATCTTATAATCTCTTTTCTATCCATTACTGTGATTGATATCCATCTCCTCCCAATTATATTGAGTTTCGTTTAGTATAGTTTCCAACTGAAGTCATTAGCTATCTCTAGCTGAGATGGCGGGTCTATTTGACTCTTACGCCGTAGCCAGTACATCGCTAGTTGTAATTTATAAGTGGATGTTATAGCTAGACACACAGAGGTAAGTTTTCGCGTCAGGAGTTTTTGCAACCAGTAGTTCTAGGCTATCTAGTATTCTAGTCTTGGGTCATCACTTCAGCGGGTGAGATGTTCTTACCCCTCCACAGTGGGGGATGGGTTTTTCTACCTCGTTAAGAAGGAAGTCAATTGACCTTGAGTTGTGACGGCGTTTCGAACCTTCAATCTTTGGGTCCAAAAAAAAAACTAGTCCAGTCGCTTTTTGTAGTGCTCTTATCAACTAGACCAAAACGAATTATCCCTGAAGCTAATTTTTACTTTGTTCAAGAGAGCCACCACATGTGTTTACCTGATTCAAATCCCACAACTAGACGCCTACTGAAAGCTATTACGTCTACTGGTTAGATTAAGCCTAGTGTGTATGAATTTATTAAAATTAGTGGAATTCTTTATAACATTTAGTTAGGTCGCAATTAATTAAACGCTCCATGTTACCAACTTATTTTTATAGAGCATGTTCTAAAAATCATAATAAACTAGCTAAATATATTTGGCTAGTTAATTTTGCGTCTCTATAGATTTTAGTAGTAATAAAGCCGCCAATTCGTTACAGTATTACTTCAAAAACAAAACTGCACTGCTAAACTCAACTTTTCTTTTACCTTACAGATTCAATCCACACATAAAATTATTCATATTACATTTAACTATCATCAAACATTTTACGAAAACTTTTTTTATTTTAAGTCACTAGATGAAATTTATAAATATATCAAAAATAACGGCGAAAAATTTTGATATCTTGAAAACGAATTTATATTTAATATCAAAACACATTGGCGAGTGATTTTATAGATGATATTTAGAGGGTATTTATTTATAAATCTATTTGGATTGAATACGCCGATATTTTTTGGATACTTTTGATATAGTGAAATGTCTTTCATAACTGATAGTTGCATTTTAGCCAGTATGTTAGTCAAAATGTAAGACACACCACAAACGATCTCGTCCATTCAGAGTGATCGCAGCAAATCATTTTAAATGCTAGGCGTGTTTTCCAATTAAGTACCGTTTTTAAATATGACAGCTTTAGCGCTACTGTCACCCTTCCACGCAGGTGCACCGAGTACCTATATCTGTTGGTCAATCACTGACGCCAGCACTTAAGCATTCGTCTGTGGTCACGTTTACTTGTGTGCTTTTAAAATACCTCACACAGTTGAAAATGCCGCCCATTGTGAAATACGCGCTTGTTTTCTGCATGCAAAAACCGTGAAATTCATCAGCAGATTAATGAAGTGTATGGAAAAAACGCTCTGATAGAATGGTACGAAAATAGGTGAGAGCACTTAATGATGGTCATACTAATGTTCGTGATGAGGAAAGTAGTGGGCGACCGTCTGTCATTATTGAAGATTTAATGCAGAAAGTTGTTGCATAAGTTTTCAAAAACAGACGCTTCACAATTTCGTTTTCATCTAATGAGTTTCCACAAGTTTAAAGCAGTGTTCTTTATGAAATGGTGGTAGTGTGCATAACTTATTGGTAGTTGTGTTCACACACGATAGGTACCCAAACTGCTGATCGAGGTGCACAAACCCTATAGGGTAAGCAATGCTTTGACTTTCTTTCAGCAGTACAAATATAAATGTGGTGAGCTTTAAAGCCAAATTGTCATTGGCGACGAAACATGGGTGGCAAAACATCGATCCATAGAATGGAAGCATTCCACATTATCCAAAAAAGTGAAGTTCCCCCAGACAATTTAAGTCACAAAATGAAGCGCCCTGTGTTTTAGGATAGGCAGGGAATGTTGCTTGTGGACTTTTTGCCTCGGGGGTAATACAATAAATTCCGAGACGTATTCTACATCTTAACTAAATTGAAAAGTGCAATCCAAAACAGAAGGAATTGTATGCTTCTTAAAGGGATTATTTTGCGACATGACAATGTCCGTCCACATGTAAGTCGTAGAACATGAAATCTCATAGCATCATACCGCTGGGAATGGCATGATACTGCTCAGTATAACTCTGATCTGGCACCCATGACAACCATTTATTCTTCTACTTGATAAAGCATTGAGGTGATCAGCGCCATGACGATGATGTTGATGTCAAACGGCCATGCTGCAATGATCATACCATCAGTCGGCAGATTTTATGAGGATGGAAAACAGAAGCTGATATACCTGCCTTAATACTGGAGGTAATTATGATGAATTAATGAACAGAGGCTTTCTTAAGAAAATGAGATAGTAGCAGAAAAACTGCACTTATTTTAAAACGTTTTTATGTATTTCACTTGGTGTGTGTCTCATCAAATTTTCGATCGTTAATTTAACCAACTTCCCATCAAGCTAGAGCTCTGAAACTTTGGGAATCGTTCTTGCTCGCCTAACAATGCAATATTTAGATATTTGCGACCAGATTTAACTAATATTTCAATATTTTTCTTAATAAATTTTGCCACCATATAAAAACGTTGGTTTTTATCTCGAATTATTTCTAGTATCAAAAAGGTGCTTACTTAAAAACACTCTGATAGAGATCGTGTCTAACTCGCAGTTGTAAATCGGTCAACCGCAGTATTCGGTATACAAACCTCTTTGCTAATAAGCCTTTTTTTATACTGGTATATATATATATATATATATGTGTGTATTTATGTATCCGTTTATATAAAGAAAATTAGATTTAGAAATACAAACAACTGTGCATGAGCAATCAGTATTGAATAGCTGTATTTACACTTTTGTGAAACATTCACTTCACTTAAGGCACCATTTAGATAAGATTTACAGCATTTATAGCTCTAGAAAATTGCAGAGTACTTAATAACATAACATTCTATACACTTAACACAATTATAATTTCAAAAATTTAATTTAACAAAATTTTTAATAAATTAAAAGTCATAATGTAAAATTCTCTTAATTTTTTGCACAACTATTGTGTAATACTAGAATTTTTGAGCGTTTATTAGGAAAATATTTACGTTAATTTATATGCAATAGGTTCATTTTCTAAGGTATAAAATGTCAACACTATGGATAAAACAAATTTTAAGGAAAATGTACCAGAGAATATCTTTAAAAAACCACATTTCCATGCAAATACATATGTTTTCTCTGTTGCGTGATAAGTTAATTTACAATTTTACAATTCAATTTTTGAACACTTTATATATCAAATTTTCATAAATAATATATATCTAGTTACTAAGAGAAATTGCCTCAATTTTTTAACAGCAAAATTAAAAAAAAAAATCAAACTTCGAAGCATTTTAGTGCCTCCAGTTACCTGAAATGATTAACTGTAAAGTTATAATTTCGTTCTTATTTTTTAAAAAAAATACTTTTAAATAAGTAATGATTTTATTTCGATTTTTTTTTTTTTTTTTCCATACAAAATATCTATAACACGTGAAAGCTTCATTTTTAACGGAATATTCATTATATTCTAATAAAATTCATTAATTCATTTTATAGGATAGATGTAATTCAAATTTTTTATTCTTTAATTTATTGAACAAACATGTCATTGATGCAGTAATTAGTGCCTATTAATAGTCAATTAATCACAGAGGTAAAAATACTATAGATAAAATATTTAAAATGATAAACATACTTTATTTATATATAAACATATTTTAAACAATATGTTTTATTACTAAGCATATTTTATCTAACAAACATTATGTTTTATTTACAATTATTATAATTCTACATTTTAATGACATCATCTAATATACTCATATGCATCAAACAAAAACGCATCATAATTCTCTCTATATAAATTTTTATTTTTATAAAACAAGTGTTGAAGTAAAAAGAAAAAAGTAATATCTAGAAATTTATGCATCTTTTCATTCAAAAAAATTAATTCGTTAGACCATTCTTTTCCTCATAACAATTGTTTTCGTACAATGATTTTCTCTTAATCGGAGAAATAAATCTTTTCTTCAGGAAATATGTTCGTCGAAAATTTTTAAAAGTAACTAGATCACAGATTCGCAGACTTTGTAGATACACTAGATATTTTTCAGGTTTAACGTTTGATAAAACAGGAAAGATAAATCTCTCTCGTAGTTATCTTGCTGTGTATTTAAAAAGGATTTTTTTTAAAAAAAAATTATCATATTCTTTTGGAAAGTTTTCATATTTTCCTTCTAGAGTATTTATGAATTTCTTTTCATGCTTGGACGTTCGTAAGTACAAATAATAGAGTAAAAAATACTGTAAGATGCAAAGCCTATAGAAATTCTATAAGATTCTTGGCTTAAAATGATATAAAAGCTAAAAAGAACGCTTACAAATGTATTCAATACGTTTCTAGTCGATGCAAACAAATTAAATAAATGAATGCTTACAACATATAAGATGTATATACAAGTTTACAAGCATATTTATGCCTTTTGTACAATATTATGATTTATAGCAGTCTTCTCTCTTTCATTTTTCACTGCTTTTCTTTCACTAACGGATTGTCTTCTCTCCTTTCCAAAGCAACTGTTATATCTTTCGGTTGCAAGAATCCAGTGGCAAGCAAGTACTCCAAAGGCACCTGAAATAAGACGAAATTCAATAAACATCAGCTTAATGTGTAAATTTTACAAATACTTACTGCAATTGGTTGCTAAGTATTTGGTATTTTATTTTCAAATGGGGCTTCCTACACAACACACAAATCAAACAGTTTTAAATAACAGATAGAAATTCTTTGAGAATGTGGAAACTGAAAATTGAAAAAAATTGCAATGTAGAGAGACCGCAGTTAAACATCCTTATGAATAGGTCACCAAAAGAAGAATATACGCAAACTATCTTCCATAAAAGTAAGTAATAGCTTAAACATTTTCAGTCTTATAACTTCGTGTGACACATACTTGTAACTTTTATTTCACTACTCTGAACACTAGAGTGCCAACTTCAGCCTCCCACAAGGCGGACATCATTGTTCATATTTTCTGAATCGGAAAGACCTTATCTTTTTAACTTTTACAGAGTTTTTTATAAATCGAGAATTAATAAATAGTTTCAGTTAAAATTGATTTATTTAAACTGGAGATTCATAAACACAAACATTCAAGAATAATTTTACATATTTCCTCAAATTTGAAGGTTTTAAATTATTACATCAAATATTTTTCCTTTGATGATGCTCAAAGCACTTCACAGGTAGTACACTTCGGAGTTTTTCTCATTTTGTGTCTACAAAAGGTCATAAAATATGCACTTGTAGACAAAATTTAAGTCATTTAGAAAAAACTTTCTTCGAAAGTATACTGTTACCTTAAATAATTAATAATAACAGCCAAGGGAAGAAATATAGGGCTCTAATATACTCTAATTTAATATATTTAAATTCAGCTAACAGTGCCCAATTGCTATTCAAATCTTTTAACATGGCGTTTCATAAGTTAACTGACTACCTCTCTCGTTGTCATTCTACTAAAGAAGCGATGCATTTTCTAAGGAAACCCTGTCTTCATCTGCGCATGTGCAAATGTACTTGAAAACAACTAGAAAAGTAAGAGCCAACAAATATACTTCAGTTCATCTGTCATTTCACTTTGTTACATTTCATAGAATGAATACATTTAAAATAACTGAACAAGGAAAGAAGATTCAAAGAAAATACGCTTTCTCATTCAGAGCTCAAAGCATTGCAAAGATATACGGATGATGTGCATGATAAGTTTCAGCTCTCGTGCGTTTTCCCCTTCACTAATCTTTTGAGTATGACGTGAAATGATTTGAGAACCTCGCCTTGTGAATAAATCGTGACTAGCCTGAATCGCAAATTCCGTACATATAAAAGTGTAATGAATAGTATATGATAGATAAGACGTATTCAAACGCCGCGAGAAAAGGTAGAACGTTGGTTTAATAATAGTGTGCACGAAATTAATGGAAGATAGTTAAGTGATCGCCAAGTAACTAATATTTGACTGGAACATAACTATCAAGTTTTATTTTATGAGTGATATCCAGTTTTGCTGCTATTGAAGTAAGAAGAATTTTTGATTTTAATCTTTGGTTGTGGATGCGAATTAAAACAACTACACATTCAAAATAATAGTTATTTTGTGATCAATCTATGACATAAAAAAAACTAAAAAAGCCCATGCAAAGTTTTGCATGGAACATATTTAGCCACACAAGGTACCCTTTTTTATAATTATTATTAAATTACTCAATTAAATATACAAGAATTAAAGTAAACGATGAAATATTGAGAAATGGACAACAGTAAACTTTTCCAGTATTAAAATTAAAGGAAACGATAAAAATTTAAGAGTTACCTGGTACGTCAAAACGGCCCACCTAAAACAGTAGCCCCTTAGGTGGCTAATAGGAATTATACATTTGCAAATATATATAGTGTGAGAAAATTTTAACTAACCGTCTGTAAATGATCCGTTTTTATAGAAGCTAAATGATCGGTTGTTTACGTAAATTAATTTCACAGTTATCTAAGCAGTTTGCAAGCTTTCTCAGAAGAAGAGTTAAGGATTGTAAGCACATAATTTTACTATCTGTTTAAGTTTGATTCGTCTGTTTCGAATTCTACTACTTTATCTTCTCCTTAAACGTTCAAAAACTTTTTCTTCTATAAATTCCTTTTCTGTACTTTTTGGAATGTCATTGTCTTGATATGTCCTATTATTTGCAATTGAAAATAGAAAATGGAGCACATTCTTATTTCATCACTCGTCGTTATCCTATCTAAGAAAGCTACATTTTAGTGTCTAGACATAAGTGAAGAATAAAGGATAACGTGTTTCAATTTATGTCCCTTAATAGATCTAGGGATTCTTAACATTTATCTGAGTCGGCGAAAAAACGTCGTTTTTCCATATCAATATAAGTTACTAATGAAACAAAGTAGAAATTTGAAACTTTTATTTCTCATAATTTTATAAAATTTTAAAAATACATTACAAATTTTTTAAAAAAATATATTGAAAACTTTTTCAAAATTACGAAAATTTATATTTTACTGAGTTTAGAGGTAGGAAGTAAAACATTGCTAAGAATTTACAAAAGTAATATCTAGTAGGAAAATATTCAATTTTGAAGTTATACACACTTTTCAGAATATTTAGAGAAAAAAAATTTATACAATTTTTTTCCGTTTGTCTAAGATTTGTGATGCATACGTCATGGAAAAACTTATTCGATCATGTGTATTAAATTTCCAACAAGATTAATAGTTTCCGAGAAATCCTGCTCGCAAAATAGCATTTTTTTAAAAGAAAAATGAAATTTGATTTGAATATTTACAGAAAAAAGGTTAAATTATGTAATGGGTGTGTGCATATCTCTATATCTCTGGAAGTTTTGGTAACATCGTTAAAATTTTGGCACCAAAACATTGAAAAAATGACGCTCTAACATTATGTGTGTGTATTTTTTTTTTTCAAAAAATCGAAATTAAAGGGTCCTAAGACCCCTTAGTGAGATAAAGAAAATTTAAATTCACACTTTTACTTGTTTTACCCATAGCAGACAAATATTAGTGGAAACTCTGATATTCCTAGGACGTATACATCAAAACTCGTACAGATATATTCTTAACAGGTGCGCGAAATTCACTAACTTAAGAATATCGAGTAAAATGAAATTTTCCTAACCTCTTTTTTTTTTAAAAAGATACAAATATTGTTTGTTAATGTTTCCATCTGTAATTTTTAAAATTTTGTTGTTAAGGGAATTCAATATCTTATATACTTCTGATTCAAAAACATTTCATAGTCCTTTCCAAAAAAATAGATCGTGCAACAACGAAATTAGTTAACATAAATGCTGGAAATATTTTACACTTTA
Source organism: Nephila pilipes (assembly GCA_019974015.1). Lineage (NCBI taxonomy): Eukaryota > Metazoa > Arthropoda > Arachnida > Araneae > Nephilidae > Nephila > Nephila pilipes. The sequence goes on from BMAW01065804.1 coordinate 10,542, forward strand.
AAATAACACATTTAATCATATTACACTTAATACAAAATATTTAATTGTTATCAACTTAAACGCCAATGTTTTAGTCATTTTACAGGTAATAATATAAGTAAAATACTTACACACACATAAATAAGTATATTTCACAAAACATTAAATAGAAATTCACAATATTCACACAAATTCTCTGAAATTACAATGCATTTTACAAATCCCAACTTATTTATTGACTGAGGAGAGGCTGCACAGAATTAACAGCCTAAAAATGCAATAAATACTTAAATTATTTTAATACAAACTGATTAAAAAATTAACATTTAGTCCATATGAATATAATTGTTTTTAAAAAATACCTTTGTTTGTGGACATCTATTGACTTTGAAATTTGCAATGATGTAAGCCAGGCAGACTTTGATTTCCAGGAGAGCGAATCGCATGCCGACACAGTTTCGGGGTCCAGCTCCAAACGGCAAGTAAGCGTATGGGTGGATCTTGGAACGTTCTTCGGGTTTGAATCTGCAAAAGGGTGATGGTTTATTAACATCGTATCGAAAAGCAACACGAGGGCTATTGACGATGAACCTCGTAATTTTGAGCCTCTGTCAAATGAAGAGAACGACACCTGAACTGGCATCTCCTCTCAAAACTTCCAAAGGGAAGGCACTGCTCTTTGACAGATTTAACGTGCATCAGCCCCGACCACATGGCACGTCTTTAATGGCATCAGGGCTCAAAACAAAGACTCGAAGAAACCGTCGGCCGTGAGTCCGCGACCGTAACCTCTAGACGACAGAATATGCAAAAGGATCAAGTATCTTTAAATGGAGTAAGACTGGGGCTGAACCAAAAAAAGTTTGCAATGAAAACCAAAAAGAGCCTTGTTTCAATATGTATATTAGACACTTAAAAATGATTACTCGCCGACCTTCAAACGTATATTTGGGATATAGAAATAACTTAAGTCGCAAGGAAGATTTGATTTGATTGTTTATTAATATCGCACTTAGAAGCAACACGAGCATTACACCTGAGCTGTTACCTCCCTCTCGAAATTTCCACATCACGCCGATGGGGAGGACCTGAGACTTCTATTTATTTAATGTGAATCAGTCCCTCTTTACGGTTATTAGTTTGGTTTAGTTTTATTAACGTCGCACTAGAAGCTACACGAGGGCTATTGGCGACGGACTTCGCCTCTTCACGGTGAATTTTAAGTGACATCAGGACTGGCACTCACGAATCGACGGAAACAACGCCGGCCACGAGTTCGCGTCCATGACCACATGGCTACAGCGGCCACTTCCCAAGAATATTAAAGCAAAAAATGTTTGACAATAAAGGGAGACGAAAAACAGAGAAGTCGTTAAGGCATTCAGGGACCTGTGTTTCCATTGTAGAGAAAGGAAGTCCCTCCAACTCTCCTTAAGATCATGAATCCCGTACTTACCTAAAAGCGGAAAGCCCTTGAATCTTCAAACAAGATGACAGGGAGCGTGTTTCAATAAGGGTCACCCAATTTCGACGCAAGATGGTTCATCTTGCTCGTTTCGACCCACGCATTGATGCTATTCGGGGCAAATGTTCAATAAGGCAATATGCAAATGTCATCAGAGCGTCCTTGCGCACTATCTACATGCGGAAGCGTGGGCGATCGATTAATGCATTCACATTTATTGATCTCTTATGTTGCACGTTCAACTCCTTTTTGAATTATTGTTTGGTTTAGTTTTATTAACGTCACACAAGAAGTAACACAAGGGCTATTGTCGACCGACCTCGTAATTTTGATCCTCGGTCAAGTGACGAGGACCACACTTAACCGAGCTGGAACTTCCTTCCCATAACTTCCTCACTGAACCTCAACAGGTTGGATGTGCATCATCCCAGACCACACAGGTGGCCGTGGTAGCCTAGTGGTCTTGATTTTAGACTCATGGCCGGCGATTTTCGTTGAGTCGTGGGTTCAAGCCTTGGTCCCGAAAAACCCTCCATGTAGCCGGGGCTGATGCACGTTAAATCTGTCGGGGCCCGAAGTCCACCCGTTAGAGTGGTGTGGAAGTTAAGAGAGGGGTGTCAGCTCAGGTATCGTCCTCGTCACTTGAACGAGGTACAAAATTACGAGGTCCGTCGCCAATAGCCCTCGTGTTGCTTCTAGTGCGATGTTAATAAAAAATAAAACAAAAAAAAACTGATTACACGGCGAGTCTTAAGTGGCATCAAGACTCGAACCCGCAATTCGGCGAAAACCATCGACCTCGAGTCCATGACCATGATCCCACTAAGCTACCGCGACCATAACTAATGTTTGGAGTTTGCGCTCCGTCTTTTTAAACTGTAACATTTGTTTCCGATTGTGTTCAAAAACTTTAAATCCTTAGATAATTTAAATAAATGAATTCACGGGTTTTTGATTGCTTCTTAACGTCCCACTTAGAAACAACATGAGGATAACTGGTGATAAATCTCCTAATTTTCAAACTCGGTCAAGTGACGAGGATGACACCTGAGCTAGAAACGTTAACTCCCTCTCTAGACTTCTACAACATGCCCAAAGGAATACTTCGAGCCTCGGTAGATTTAACTTGCATCGGCCTCGATACACGGCGGGTCTTTAGTGGCACTAGGACTCACTTTCGTTATTCAACGGAAACAAAGTCAGCCGCAAGTTCTCTACCGTGACCATTAGGTTACCACGGACATGAATTCACATGTGTTCGACTTGATATCTTCTGGGGAAATAATTTTATATTATTTATTTGAAAAGTCGGACATACGAGTAACTTCGAACATCAGGAAAATAATTCGTTTCTTACCTGTCTGGATCAAATTTTTCAGGATCTGTAAACAGTTCTGGATCTCTGTGCATGGCATATGCGGGTACAGTGACAATCATTCCCTTCGGTATAGTGATTCCTGTATCCCCTAGCTTGTAGTCAGTTTGGGCCAGCCTTTCAAGCCTGGAAGTAATTTGTATGATTATTTTAAATTAGAGAATAATTTTGATCAGAATTTGAGTCATTAAAAATTTTTTTCGTGACACGCTTTCACAAAGTATTTGTATTAAAGGAAATTTTTTCAGTAAAAACTTTTCATATCAGAAGCCTTTTTAGTTAATTTTACACTAATAGTCTTATTTATAATATTTGTATTTTAATAATATTTCCATTTTTAGTCGTGATGGGGGGGGGAGAACGTTAAAAAATTATGAACTATTCCCCACACATTCATCATTAATAAAACAAACTCTTTTGGGGACCTATACGTACCTTACTGCTGGAGGGAAGAGACGTAATGTTTCAGAAATGACGTGGTCCAGATATTTCATATTTTGAAGAGCTTCGTACGTTAATTTACCCTAAAAAGAGAAAACAAATTCTTGATATTCGAATCAAATTTCGAATGTGATTTTCCTTAAATTGCTGGTCTTATTTTGTATACATATTGCTAGAAATCGATTTTGATATTTTGATGAACTTAATAATACAATTCTGAAAATCTATTTTAAACAACTTTTATTTCTTAAGAAAATGTTATTGTTATTGCATTAGTAAAAGAAAATAATTATAATGCCGTTTTGTTTAGTTTTCCTTACAATATTGTACATTGTTAATCAATATTTACAACAAATTAATAAGGATTAATAAATTTGAATAAATTAAACTTAACTTCTTTGCATTTTAAAAAAATGATATAAAAAAATTTTACACGTTTTGTGATACAATTCACTATTGGATATAATTATCTTTATTATCACTGAACAAATTGAGAAAATACAACAATAATACACATTTTAAAAGGGTTCCTTGGTGGTCTATTGAAATTGGATGTATGAGAAAAAGACTTAATGCTTCCAGGCGTAGATTTCAGAGGTCTAGAAATCCAATCCTCAGAGAGATATATAAATGTAAATACATGAAATATAGAAAAGAATATAATCAAATGCTTACTACTGCTAAGTCTGATCCTTGGAAGGCATTTCTTTCGACTATTGACGTCCACAATGTTTGGAAAAAAATTTATACATACGGTGTCAAGAGAAATTTCATGAAGAAAATAGAAATAACTGGTATTCTACTAAGAAGTGGTAAGACAACTAACACTTTAGAAGAAACTATAAATGCGGTGCTGCATAAGTCTTTCCCTTCGGATCCAGTGGAGGATGATGACTCTTTGCAAAAGGAGAAACGCCAGTCAATGCTAACTGATTATAATTCCCCTCTCGATTCTCCTTTTACTTGTGATGAAGTCAACACAGCAGTTGCTATGCTTAAGTCAAATAAGTCTCCTGGTCCTGATTCTATTTCAGGTGAAATAGTCAAACAGTTTCATTCAATGTTCCCTTCTTTTCTTCACAAACTTTTCAATGTCTGTTTAAGTGTAAATACTTTTCCACGTAGTTGGAAATGTGCTCAGGTGGTGCTAATACCCAAAGGAAATGATTTTAAGACTCCTCATTTGGATAATCTTAGATGTATAAGCTTACTTCCTGTTTTGGGAAAGTGTTTGGAAAAGCTTTTCGTCAGCAGAATTTGCTGGCATCTGCGACGCGGTGACTTTCTTTCATGTGATCAGTATGGGTTTACTCCTCAGAGAAGCACCGAGGACGCTCTATTACGTCTCCAGGAGATTGTCCAAAAAGGCAAGAAAAGGAATCTCCACACAATTCTGGTATTCCTAGATATAAAAGGTGCATTTGACAATGCTTGGGGGCCTGGCATTCTACACCTCCTTCGGGAAGCGAATCTGCCGGCAAATATTTTTGCACTTGCTACTGATTTTTTAAATGACAGAGTGGCTAAAATGAAACTTGGTTCAGTTTCTGCGGTTCATCAACTAGAGAGAGGTTGCCCTCAAGGCTCAGTTTCAGGACCTACGTTTTGGAATATAATTATAAACGATCTCCTAATTAAGCTCAATATTACTGCTTGTTGTGATGCCATAGCTTTCGCAGATGATATTTTAATTTGTTTTCAAGGTAAAAATCTTCATGAAACTTTTCTACACGCTCAAGAGACTTTAAACTTTGCCTCTGAATGGTCAAAAGCTTTTAAACTGGAATTTAACCCTAATAAAACAAAGGTTATGTTCATTGAAAAAAGAAATATTTGTTATGACTCTTACCAGCTATGTCTTAATGGTATTCCTTTGACTATCGTTAAGCAAATGAAATATCTTGGTGTTATTATTGACTGTAAATTTTCATGGAAGCCCCATTTAACCTACATATCAGAGAAGTGTGAAAAGCTGCAACAGGGATTGGGCAGAGTTGCACGAAACACTTATGGCATCAATTTTAACGTGCATTCACTTATCTATAAACAAGGAATTCAACCGTTCATTATGTACGGCTCAAGGGTTTGGGGTGTTTCGTTAAAGAAGAAAATTAATTCTAAACTTTTGAGACGGATCCAAAGACGAATACTCCTTCGAGCTATTTCTGGATATCGAACTTTAAGTTATGAAGCTGTGTTTATAATTTCTGGTTTTCCGCCAATTGACATTGTTATTTTAAATGACATTGGTCTCAGAGAAAAGCTCGCAGCCTCTTCCTCTTCAGGTTATGATTGTGTTTTGCTTCCCTCTGATCTTCCCCACCCTTCAGAGAGAAATGCCATACAATTGATTGAATATAGTTCAAACTCTGAGGAAGAATTCCCTATCACGGTTTTTACTGATGGCAGTAAAATTGATGGTAGGGTGGGTTTTGGTTTTGTTGTCTTTCGGAAAGGTATTGAAGTTCAGTACTTACAATACAGAATCAGAGACGAGTGTACTGTTTATGTGGCTGAACTTTTATGCTTAAATTTCGCCATCAAGTGGATTGTTCAACAAAACTGTGTTGCTTCGAACTATTTGATCTGTTCTGATTCACTCTCATCCTTGGAAACATTAAAAAACATTTCTTCCTCGAATGATATTGTTGTTGAAATTCAACAGCATCTCAAACACCTCAAAGATCAGAACATTACTGTTTGTTTTTCTTTTGTACGTGGACATTCTGGTATTTATGGTAACGAAAGGGCTGACTTTCTGGCAAAGACTGCCACGAAGCGGGAAATTGATCTTAATGTTAATATTCCTCAATCCTATTTTAAAAAGATTACGAGAGAAAGTGTCCTGAAATCATGGAACGAAATATATATTAAATCAAATACAGCAAACATCACGAAAAGATTTTTTCCAGACGTCAATATAAGAATGTCTTACCATCACTTCTTCACTAGCTTTAAAATTACGCAATTTCTAACAGGTCACGGTAACTTTAAAAAATACCTGAATAGATTCAATTTAAGTTCGAGTACAATTTGCAACTGCAGCGCCGGAGGTGATGAGGACATTGAGCACATTCTGTTTCTATGTTCAAAATTTGTCTCACAGAGAAATATTCTTAAATTAGCTTTGAAAAAATTAAACATTAACTGGCCTCCAAATTTTAGTAATTTAATTTCTAGTAAAAGTTCTTTTGTTCTTTTTATCAAATATATTGAAGATATTTATAATCCTTCTTAATTTTTGTTTGTACATTGTTTAATCACATGTTTTTGTTGTTTTTGCCTACTGTAATATAGTGTTTTATACTTACTTCTGTAAGCCCTGTGTGATACTTAGTGGTACACAGGGACGTTGTTTGTTATTCAATAAAAAAAAAAAAAAAAAAAAAAAAAAAAAAAAAAAAAAATT
>BMAW01065804.1:17310-28694 GCA_019974015.1 Nephila pilipes
CGCTTGTCTGTTTCTCTAGCACAGAGACATTTCCTTTACAAATTACAATTATGCAAAACATTTATTCTCCCATAGCGGCTTACTGTCTATGGGTTGACCATGGGAAGGTCTCTATTTTCGATCCTTCTACGTGTCAACCAAGAATTACCTATTCTTTCCCTTTGTAGTGTCCGCTTCTCATTATTTGACTGTAGACATCAGAATATTTGGTTAAATAGTCTGCACGCTCATAATTCCAAAGAATACCAAAAAAAGGTCAAAACAGTTTATTAACTCTTTTCACAGATTATGTATGATTGATCTCTCTGTCTCGAATCTCTCTTAACTCGTCAAAGTCTTAACTTAGAATTAAACAATGAATTGCTAGCTTGCAAACTCACTCGCAATGAGTGAGACACTTCTAGAATACGATAGGTTTCTACCCCGATGGCCTCTTATTCGTACCAGGAGTCACTTCCTACCAATTTCAGTCACAACCGATAAGCTATAGCAATTAACTCCAATACTTACTTTACTGACATCTATCGGTTTCTCGTTATCCTCTGACCCTTCTTTTATTCCTTTTTATTCTAATTCTATAAAATATCACTATCCTGAATTCGATTCATTATACTTCTTGCCCTCCTCTAATTACTGTAATCACGTTTCATTTGCTTGGAATGGACTTCATTTTCTTGGAATTTCATTTTTTTCACATTCCCCTTCTTTTTTTCTGTATAGCCCTCTGTAATTCTTTTCGCTTTTCAGAACCATGCGTTCAAGTTCATAACTTTGGCAGCTGAATGCGTTGAAATGAAAATTTCTATCTGAGCGTCATCTCAGTACTTTTACTTTCTCGACAACGCTGATATACATCTACAAACTGAACCGTTCGCGAGTTTCTAGACTCGCCTGTGCACCTTTAGTTAGAAATATTATCATGTAATCAAAACAAATTTTTATTCTCAAATATATATATATATATATATATATATATATAATTACAAACAAAAACTATACTGTTTTCTTTGCAGATATCATATGACACAATTTACAAAAGCTATGTGCAGAAAAGCCGCTAGTAAGGTTCAGAAAATCACCTCGCAAACGCGTTTAGTTTCATTAGAAATCTGAAACGGCGCGTTTCCAATCACGAGGAGAAACCGGATTGCGCTCCTTATGTCGAGAATCGAAATCGAGACACTCATTTCAAAACGGAAAAACAATCTTCAATCGCTTTCAATCGTTTGATAGGATGTATTCCACTCCCAAGATTTCGTATATGAACGCAGAGAAACCAACTTCGTTGAAAAAGCCTTTTGAACAAAATACACACAATACTCTTAATTACAGAACAACCCTGTATTACAGCTTTTATTCAATTCATGGCGATTTCATTTTAAAACTATATTTCAGAAACGAGCTTCTTATAGATGAAGAGTTTTCACTTACATTTGAACTTTTCAGAGTCGTGAAGACTTCTTCGTGAACTTTTTCTTGAACATCCTGGTTTAAGGCCAGCATGTAGGTCGCAAAAGCTATTGTGGACGCTGTCGTGTCGTAACCGGCAAGGAAGAAGATCACGCATTGCGCCACCAACTCATCCATAGAAAGGTCTAAATAAATTCATACGCAAAAATTCATGTGAGACACTTAAGTGTTATTGATCATTTGTTTATTTGTTTTCAAAAAAAAGTTAATTTGGAATGCAATAAATATTTATAATAATACTGGGTTTTTCAAAAAGAATCATCCGATTTCAAAATTTCATATTTTCTTAAATGAATGACACAGAGAGATAAGTAATACATGAATGCAAAGGGAAAATATAGAAGTTTTCTTTGGAAAAGTTCGATATTACTCCCTTCATTTGCATATTTTATGTAGTTTTGAATTATGAATTCCTGTCAAACACGTTGTAAAGTGTCAGTGGTAACTGACTGTACAACAATAGTTTAACCGTTTGTTAAAATTCACATAAATTTGTGTGTAATGTTGGAGCATGCACAATTACTTTTACAAACCCCCAAAGGAAGAAATCGCATGGGGCCATATCAGGTGACTTCGATGGCCATCCGTATAAAATCAAGTCACCTGGTCCTCTGTGACCGAACCAACTGCGAGATAACTCCGTGAAAGCTTTTACAATAGCTTTCAAGAAATAGCTTCACGAAGAACATGCTGTTTTTGATCCAACTACGAGATAGCTCCGTGAAAGCATCTAAAATAGATTTCATGAAATAGCTTCACGAAGAACACGCTGTTTTTCATTCATCTATTTTTACAATATAAACTGTTCACAAAATTTTTCACAATATTACCAATGTTTTCCTTTGTACTCGTGTTTTATTTATCCTTCTGTGTCGTTTATTTCTGAGATTCTGATCGGAGGAATCCTTTTTAAAACATTTATGTTTTTTGTTTACAACAAAATACCAATGTGAGACTTTATATAATAATATTTGATGCTTACTTTTTTGGACGACTCCTCTGAACACTTGATGATTGGTGTCCACTCCCCCATAAACAGATGTCATGTCATCGCTTTCTTTCTCATTGAACTCCAATTTGGGATCATCCGACATTTCTTTCGCAGTGTCCATCAAAAGTTGCAGAAAATCGTTTCTGGTCTGAAGTTAAGACAATACAGTGAGTAATTAAATTTAGCAAGGGTTTATTTAAAAGTAATCTCCAGGAATATACTTTGGGAGGAATGTACTTGGAGAGTTTTTAAAAATATTTCGAGTCTATTTATTCAGCTTTATTTACATCTCTATATTCTTAATGTAATATTTTATACACTTTGAAATATCTTCTTTTGAGTTACCTTTTTATAACATTCAGACTCTAGTTAAATTGGCATATTTCAGATATAGATTTATATTTCTCGTTTCACTAATGAAATCATATTCGATTCATTCATTCAAATTATGTTCAAAAGTGCATTAAGATCATTCTCAATGCTTTTTAAATATTATGCGGTAACGTATAAGAACATTATTCAATCACCAATTATCTATCTAGAATATTTAAATAAATATATCAAATGTTTGTAAAAATTTTATTTGGAACGAAGATCCTGTAGAAAAATATTCCCTATACTATTTGTACTTATGTATTACACGTACAAAGAAACAATAAACATAGATGTTACATACTTGACCTGTTCTTTTTCTTTCTTCTATTATTTGCAAAGTGACATCCCGAAAGAAGTGAGTAGCCTTAGGCGGAAAGATTGACATTTTAAACAACTTCACCAGCTTTGGAAATAAAACTGCAAAAACATCATTTGTTACTTAAATCAAGCAAACATTATATGATTTTCGTTATACAATGTAAAAAGGTTTTACTACGATTTACAAAATCTAATATAAGCTGTGTCTTTGGTTACAAAACGTGTTTTCAAAAGTAAGACTATTATTCACAAAATATCAGTTTTTTTGTTTAAGTTTTTTGTTTAAGTTGCTGTTTTGATAGTGAGCGTTGTGTTCGGTAAACTTTGAATAATACCTTCTCTGATAAGTTTAAAAGTCGACTATCGTCTGTTTCAGTTTTTGACTGATTGTTAACCAATGTCACACTTAAAAGCAAAACGAAGGCTATTGGCGACGGACCATGACAACTAGGCCACCGCGGCTACCTTCGATAACGGAAGTGCCCGTAGCGAAAGGGCTGTTGAATTAATATAGATGAAAAACTTGGTAAGGACGCGGGGGTGCTTTTTGTAATTTCTCAAATATATGGCATTAGAAATATTTATCGGCTGACCATAAACTTGATGTCATGCAAATATAATCCAACAGTTTCTAAGAACATTTTGTAGCAATTGACTTATTATTAATGCAATGACTATAGGTTTGCTTTGAAAAAACAAAAAGAAACCGAAGACTCATAAATTATTTTAAATAAATCTTCGACACGCAGTATAAATATTAACCTTATCTGGATGAAAGGAAAAATGTATGGAATCCTTCTAATAAATTTTATCTAGTACTTTAATTGTGTAGGGTGAAGTAATAACTCACAGAACATGATAAATCTCCAACTGATATTAATTCTGAAGACGCTTCTGGCTGTTAAGGCAAATTTGTTTTCTGGGTCGTTGTGGGAATCAATTTTTGTAGAGAAACAAGAGCTGGCAATCACGTCCATTGTGTAAGCTCCACAGATTCTAAAATGGAGAGGAAAAAAATGGAGAAATTTGCTCTCATTTACATTTCTTTTAGAACAATAAAGCACATTAGATAGATGCAAAGCACAGAGATGTAAAGCACAGTAGATAGTAAATACTATTATATAAATTAATAATTACACAGATTATAATAAATAACATAGCCCGATGTTTCCCAATTTCTTTTTCCTGTGACCAGGCTATTTTAAAGATACTTTTTCGTGATTCATAAAAATCTCATTAATCGTTTTGAAATTTTTAGGTAAAATAAAACGTTTCTAGATGTCAGTACAATTCTCTTGTGCCTTAATAATTACTTGTATGAAACTATTACAAAAATAATCGCAAATAGAATTTTTTTTAATGAGATCAAATTATTAGTGAGAATTGTAAGCTGTTCTTAGCTAAAAACGGAATGTTTGGAGGGAAAATTCGATAACTTAATTCTCAGATCCGGTTCGATTACCAATCTGTTTCTATTATTTACGTTTTAGAAAAACCAGTGTTGAAAATCTGGCTTCACACTTATAGGCCGTGACAAAAGGCATCAGAAAAAGTTCCGGCCTTTTCTGCTAAATTTGGGTTCTTTTGACTACATGATATCCAGAAATTCTTCAGTAGTATTCTCTCATATAAGTTTTTGAGTGATGTATCACGTGATAGTTCAATTATTTGAATCTGGCAAATCTCTTAGATTATACATTAAATCAAAATGTACCTCGTCCTTTTTCGTATTTGTTCATTCAGAGAAAATAATCCTAAAGATTGTTCTCAAGGAACAGCAAATGTTCTTTGACAGCAACTGAAATTTCATCCAGCAATAGACTCGTATAATATTCACTATGTGATTCTGTTAGCTTTATAAAAGCTTGATCAGCTTCCTCACGACATGACTTCAAACAGAGTTTTAGTAGCAGCCTTCTCTTGCACTTAAAAAACAGTCATATTGTTACTTCTTAAAATCAGATTTAATTCATTCAAAAAATCAAAAATATCATATTCCGTATCACTTTGTGAATTATGGTGTCATGAAGCGAACGCGGTGCGACAATGAAATCTTTTTTTTTTTTTTTTTTTTTTTTTTGAAAATTTAAAAAATTTGGCCCCAAAATTTGGGGAAAAATAACATAGTCTATAAGTAACGGAATGTAAAATAAAAGTAAAGGAGCTAAAATTTTCTAAATTAACTTTGCTCCTTTAGTACGAATTACTAAATTCATTTTATTAAAGTACATAACTTTTAAATAGTTTCTAAATTTTGAAAAAATTTCGTTTCTAATTATGCGGTTAAAGATTCATTTCTTAATTACTCATTTAAACCTTTTTCTTATGTGTACACATTGCTAGACAAAAAAAAAATACAACACCATAGAATAATATATAGAGTGTGATGAAAACTGGCAAACGGATAGAGAATGCATGCAAAAATAAAATAATTAAATTTCAAACAAATAATGCAATACAACGATCGAATATACAGGTTGTAGATAGAAGCACTCCCTGCGGCGTTTTAAATAGCAACTCTTTGAGCCACTGAAATAAGCGTCCTTACAGTGTTCTGAAAGATGGATGACCATGTGCTATCAACCATACTGTAGTAGTCCTTTGACTGAGGTCAAGCAGACGACGACTAAAAAGGTCCAACACATTTTCGATGGGTGAGAAATCGGAAATATTGCTGACCAAAAAAACGTATAACCCCTTTAAAGTGCTTGTTCGCTGATGATATCTGATAGTGGACCGGAATAGTCTTGTTGGAAATCAGCATTTTGCAACCGCCGAAGGTAAGGAAAGGCAACCAGCTGCAACACTTCACTTACGTACCATCATTGGATAGACTATGCAAGGCTATAGCTTATCCAATGATGGAACGTGGCATCACGGCCCCAAGCCATGATGCTACATTACAGAGTAATAGGGTGTTCATTAGTAGCTACGTGATTGGACCTATTTCCACGTCACCTCCACATTTTTAAACGATGACTGTTACTGATTAAATGAAAACCAGAACCCAATGTTATACCATCCAGGCATACAAACGCTTTGGTCTGAAATCATATCTCGCATCGGTGCTTATGTATCTATGGCAATGCGATGGCTATGTTTTCGAAGATTGTGACTTTTTCTTACTCTTGACAGACTCAACAAGGATCCCGTCTTTAACAAACAACAATAACATTTACTTATACTTCGCCTTCGGTCTCGGAGCTCGTTTCCACTCCTACTTCTCCCCTAAAATTAGATGTTTCCTCTGTCTTATAACACTCATAATACCTTCCTCGACAAATATGGAAGGGGCACTACATTTTTCTCACGTCAACAGGCGTCATATATAATACATGCAGTACGTGTAAAGAGCAACACGACTGCATTCGGCGCTCGGCTAAACGTGGAGAGACAGTACTTTCGCTTATTGGAGCAACTACAGGCGGGCATAACGTTGATATTCGTAGATTGTGGGCCCTCTTCTACATGCCTTCGAATCGTCCGATCCAAGCCATCTGACGTCCGTCTTGATACACCAGTGCCCCTATCCTGATCCACATTTCCAAACTCACGCCATCTTCTCTACGCCTTTAGAACAATTAATGCATGAAGGCTTGCTTGAGCTGCAATACAACTGAAGCTCAAAAGCCTTCTCCAGCTATTCGTAGTCATATCTCATCAATTAAATGTGAATTTTGAGATAAAAAAAAAAACAATTCAAAAAGGATTTCCCTACATGATGGGGAGAAACAGTTGTTGACTCATTTGGCGTTTCCTTCCCTTTTGTCTCGTAATTTATTGTTATCTCCAGTGTTCAACGCCAGCCTGTAGAGGGCGAATGTAAGATGTCCCTCACATAACCCCCTTAGTGTCAGTGTCATTGTGTAAGGGATCGTGTTGACATTCAAGAATAGAGATCACGTAGTAATACGATAAGGATAGCACTTAATAAATAATTGTTGTTGAACAACCTGGTCTGATCTTTGTCTCGGGAATACGGACAACAGTAATACAACAGTCAAGAGTATCGGGAGATGATCAGATATGCTAACAGTAAACTGCGTAGATCCCCAAGGTAACGATACAGGATTTAAAGTAATAATGGAAACTGTTGTTATTAATTAAAAAGTTGTAAGTATAATCTCGTCTGAAGTTTAAAGGTAAGTGAAATGTGCTAAAGTAAGCTAAGGAAAGTGAAAACAATCAATATATTGTTATAAAAAATTCATTATTATTTTCTAACAAATCAGAAGTGGAAAGAAAGTTTGTCAATAAGTGTGAAATAGTTAAAGGAATAAGTTAAAAGTTTTTTCTAACATAATCAAATGATAAATTTGCATTTCGGATCACGTGCATAAACGTTCGGCTCCCCGTTCCTTGCAACGTGCATAATTATACAACCAAATCTTCATAGTGTTGCATTTTTCTCAATCAAGCAGAAAATATGTAAAGTATAGAAATTATCATTTAAATAATTTATTAAATTATTTAAGAAATTATCATTTAATAATAATATTTAAATATAAATTCAATATATTATATTCGATGAGAAAGTAGTTTTCATTGAATTACATAATAAGAATACTGCGTTTGAGTAGCATATTCTATTAATTTTACATTTTCTTAAAAGAATCAAAACCTATTTTAGAATATAGAAAGATTTGCATTTTCAGGGGTATTTGCTCCAACTCGAAGCGGAATGTGAAAAAGCAACTCTGAAAAAAAATGAGGCACGGAATAGCAACAACCAGTACTTACTGCTTCACTTCTACAGGCTCTCCATCTTTTGCGCTGGTTTTAAAATTTTCAACTAATGTCTCTGCACATTCTTTGAATATACCCATCATCTAGAAAAAAATATATAAAAGTTTTTGTTAATAGCTCAATCCTAACTGTAAACTCTTCTTTTTTCAAATTTCATAAAAATAAAATTTTCCTGCTAATCCTCAAATAAATTTTTCGTGAAATAGATACATTAGATAAGCCATGTTTGGAAATTATTGTATCGTATGAACACTAAAAAAGTTGATCTACTAGTAATGAAAAAGCTTTTGTGTCTGTTTGTGGTTGAATAAGGGATAAAAATCTTTGTTAAACTATATCTCATAAGACAATTTAATCAATCACATGCATTTCGTAAGGAAGAGTTTCATTACTTTTTGGATGTTTAATGAATTTTAAAAAGTGTATAGCCATGTGAAATGTTTATTTTTAGTGGATTATTATAATTTGGTAAAAAATGGTTTTTAATTCCTTGGGTTATTCTTTCTTTATTTCTATATATTTTTGTATGAATACTTTTATTTTTATTCGGTTTATTACCGTTTTAAAGTAATTGCTGAAGTGTGATGGGTTGGGATCCATTATCTTAGTATAAACACGTAATTTTCAGTCCCAAGTCTGAGGTAGCATTCTGAATAATTTTATCTCCATTATAACTTTACTACCTTTTCTTCTTTCTAAAGATTTGCTTTGCCGGCTTTGATAATTTTTTGACTTATGATTTCATTACTTAATTATGCACATGTTTATTATGTATTTTTGCATATTATTTAATGTTACTTACAGCATTTTAAAGACTTTTTTTTCTCATTGTAAGACTTTTAGTATACTTTAATATTTAGTTTAATCCATTGACTTAACTTTTTCTCTTCCTCTTATATTTAAGTATGATTTTACAATACGTTTGTTTCAATTTTAGTAATTATTTCACTTTTACCAGTATCAATATTACCATTAAATTCGGTTGTTTTATTTTTGCTATATTATTTGTAATTTATTATTAGTTTATATGCATGTCTATTTAGTACATCTATTGAACATTAATTATATATATATATATGGGGGGGGGCTATCGTTTGTAAGTATTTTATATTTCATTATGTTTCAGTTTGCTTACCTTTGTGTTTTAATTAACAGAATTCTTTTTAACTAAAACTATTAATTGTTATTAAAATATTCTAGATGAAAATTTCATTGCACTTTGGTATTTTTAAGAGCGTTTGAATTTGTTTCCTACGATCTACTTTTTTACGATCTTTTTTTTTTTTCCTGTGGTTGAATTTTTGAATTTCTGATTTTTGGTTTAATACCATTTTTTATAATGTAATTTTCTGAAGTGAGATGGCTAAATTTGTAATTACTATTATAAACACACATTGTTCTATTCTAAAATATGGAACAGTATTAATTACATTGTATCCATTTTTCTAAATTTTGGTTTTTCTCTTACTTAGATACGTTTTAAATTGTTTAATTCTTTGAAAGTTCGTTTTTATTATTTAGGATTTTAAATTTAAGTTAGTTAAACTTAAGTAAATTTTTGTTTTTCATTAGTATTTTTTAATTTGATTTTTGGTTATTTTTTTAATTGTTTGGCTATTTTTCCTTAGTTATTTTTGTTTTAAATATTTTTAAAATGTTTTATGATATATATGGAACAATACCATTAAGTAATGTATTTGAGTACAAAAGATATTTAAATAATATTCTACTAATGGTACAGATAATACTTTTTTCTCTGAATCATTCGAAAAATAATGTTATGTATCGGACCATTTCTTCTAGTGCGCAGCCATGCCAGCATAGCAAGAAAATATGTAACGCAATGCATCGTTACTATTAAAAAGAAAGAAAATATACTGAAAGTTTTAAGAACTTGAGTTACTATTTTGATATAAGCCAATCAACATATTTTTAAAATATATTTTGTGGTCATACAGAAAGTACTCACTCTTTTAAGCTTTCCTGTCGTAAACGTGGGCGTGACGATGGTTCGAATTCTCTTCCAATCCTCTCCAGTAGCGGAAGACATCATCTTGTCAACAATACTGTCACCAGTTTTTACTGACTGAAACCCACACGAGAAAAGTTAAAATATGTATTATGTACGATCAGATGTTGTATCATTTCTTAATATCTTATTACTTACAGCGGTTTAATTTCATTTCAATTCAAGTTTAGTTAATTTTTGAAGTATGAAATAATACTGTTAAAACAGACGGTTATGTAAAAAAATTCATCCGATTTCAAAATACTATATTTTCAAAAATAAACGACACATAATGATAAATAACACATGAATGCAAAAGGTTTAGTTTAGTTCTTATTAACGTCGCACTAGAAGCGACACGAGAGCTATTGGCAACGGACCTCGCAATTTTTTTTACCTCGGTCAAATGACGAGAATGCAAAGGGAAAATATGGAAGTTTTTTACAAGTGTTCTATGTACTTTCCTATAGTTACACGTATAATGTCAATGCGATATGTAAATTCCTGCCAGATATGTAAAGTGTCAGTAGAAATTGAGTGAACAGCTGCAGAAATCCGTTGTTGAAGTTCACATTAATTTGCGGGTAATGGTGGCGCATGCACTTAACCTCTTGCAAACCCCCGAAGGAAGAAATCGCATGAGGCCATATTAGGGGACTTTGGTGGCCAGAAGTGTAACATCTAGTTATCTGATCCACTGCTACCGATCTTAATTCGAGATAGCTCCGTGAAAGCTTCTAAAACAGCTTTCATGAAATAGCTTGACGACAAACACACGAGCACTATCTATTGTTCACACTTCCACGGTTTTCCATAGAATCCATGTATTATTTCTCATTTTAATTCTTTTACTTTTGAAATTATGAAATTTTGAAATCGGATGATTTATTTTCACTAACCCTATATTTCGTCATTTTGGTCATATGATGAGGTCTGTACTTCACTTTCGATTCACGTTCTCAAACTTTAAGAACACCCGAATTTAAATATTTCCTTCAGAAACATTTTTAAAATTTTGTTCTGTGATTTTTGATGAAATGCTAACTCTAACTGAAAATTTTCTAACTACTTAAAAAAGAATGTTCTTTTTCTAAAAACAAACGTTTCATATATCATCCCAAAGAGAAATGTATAAGCAAGCGGTGTAATTTAATAGGATGTCCGTAGGACTGCGAACAACATTCAAAATTTTATTTTTGATTTTCTTTTTCGAATTTCGATTTCTTTCTGTTTTAAAAATAGTCATATGTGGTTTGTAGTATATGAACAAATCAAAAAATTACAAATGTAGTTATTGAATAGGTAGCGGTCAATCAATAATCAGCTAAAAAATGTATATAATGTGTATCACATTTGCTCTATGTGATTTTACTGAACTGTATTTCGTTCTTGCATCTGCTAAGAAAAAATTATACTTACTCTCCTTTCGGGAAAAGCCTGGAAATCTTTGACGAAAATTTGTCGAAGTAGTTCAGG
>BMAW01065817.1:0-10408 GCA_019974015.1 Nephila pilipes
CTGGTCCGATCGACTTAAAATTTTGACACGTTTCAAGCAAAGGTTAGTACTCTAGAAAGACCTGGTTACTGGTTTACTACGAGCGCCATCTCTGGGTTAGTCTCGGGAGTTATTGATCGACTTGTTATATATATATATATATATACTATATTAAATGACTAAAATTGACCATCGGCCATAATGCAAAAAGTCGGAATAAGGGCTATAGAAGTAGGTGCTTAATTATAATAGTAACTGGCTAACAAGTTTACTCTTAACGTTATATGTACAATTAATAATAAGGTAAATTTTCCAACCTCATTTTAAAACATGCAAATCATAATATATTTCTAAAGAACTAATCAGAAGTTTCCTGAAGAAGAAATAGGGAATAAAAAACCTTGATGAGTCTGTCCGAAATATTTTTTTTTCTTTTCACCTTTTACGAAGGAAAAACAATGCACTAAGAAAGTCTACAACAAATCCCTTCTGTCAGTCACTAATTTGAAGGAAAAAATACTAAAGGAAGTTATAAAGAAGAGAAAAAAATAACAAGAATCATCTCGATCTAAAGTGCTATTTCATTTGTAGAAAAGTGATTTATGTGAAAGATTTTCTAACTTGATTATGGTGCACGGTCGGAATTCACAGATTTTGAACACGAAATTTAGTTGTAGCTAGTTACATAAGGCCTTTTACTTGCATAATTACTAAGAAATTAAGATCCATCCATTCCCAAGAGCCAGAGAACGCAGAGAATATGTAATTTCTGGCATTACCTTCCACCATGCACAACGTATTGGCCGGCAGCATGTATTTAATGACCAAAACCGGCGATGTTTGCATAGAGTAGTTAGAGGTACCAGACAACTTACACTCCGTCAAATAATAATCATTGTGGGACGTATGACAGGCGTGTCCGTGAGGACATTGCTGCGAAATTTGGTGTTCATGGTATACGACAGTTGAAAACAGGCTCGAGTGCCCTTATTAACAATGCACCATTGACTTCACAGTAAAAACTAATATCACCTATTTTGACCCACGAATCATCTATTTGACCCGAGCAGAGGACCCACAAGGATCAATAATAGGTTCAACTCTTTTTAATATATATTTTAACGACAAACCCAAAAACACAACACAATTTTTGACATGTAAACAGTCATGAAACTACGTTATGCAGAGAATGTGTTGTATGAAAATTGCTAGAAAAATCAATATTCCTCGATTCAAATACATTCTCATTTATATCCCATGTACTTTCTCTGTGTATATGGAAAGAAAATGTACCCAGTTTCATGAATAGCAGGTTATAAAAATGATATGACGCACTTATTAAATAGACACTTCGAGGTTCTTGAAATATAGTATATTGACTGTAAAGTTGTTCTAAATGTGGGAAAAACTGACGTAGTTTTCTTCCGCTCGAAAAGAAAAATATTAATCCCGATATTTCTCCTACACAAAAACGAAACACCTTTATCCAAACAATCTAAGTAATTCGGTGTCACCTTTGATAAAATTCTCATCTTAAGACAATATTTCACAGTCATAAAAGAAAATTTCCGAGTAGTTATTAGTGAATTTTTCTTTTTAATTTCTCAGAAATCGAAATAAAATAGATGAAACAAAATAATTATGTTTACTCTGATACTCAGACCAGTTCTAACTTACCACTGTCTAGTTTTGGGATTTGTAGACAAAGCAATTATTAACATCTTTAAAAAAGCATAAAATTCTATTAGCATACATTTAAAAACGGCACAAGCTAATATACGAGCAATACTGAACCTTAAACTACTCTTCAATAAAATAATACATCCATAAAATCTTACTGAAATTCTTGAAAAAAGTTAGCAACTCTGATAATAAAACTTTAAGACGTATTGAAAAATACATACCAAATCTTCTCTCTAAACGGCGAAGAAAGATTACTCTCGAAAAATATTCGAAACTCCATCACTCATTCAAAATGCCAGAAAAAAACCATTCCACCCACATTACCTTAAAACAGATGAGTGTTGATTGAGGCAGGAAGGAATATGATGAATCTCTTCCACTGTATGCGGGTTTTGGTAAAAGTGCTCCGCGCCCATCTACAATTGTCTCAGACTTACTCGGCAGATGATCTTCAAGTTTGCAGATTGATTTAGTTTGGTTTTTATTAACGTCGCTCTAGAAGCAACACGAGAGATATTGGCGACGGACCTCGTAAATCTGAACTCTATCAAGTGAAGAAGACGATATCTGAGCTAGCACCCTCCTCTCCTAACTTTCGCACTACGCCAATTTAGTCTGCAGCAATCACTTTTAGTCATAATACCTTTTAAAAAAATTCAGACTCCTTCCTTGCAGGCACAGATTAAATTCAAAAAATTCAAACTGAACTCATTCTTTAAAATTAAAAAAAAAAATCCTGGCATTTAAATTTCATACAATCTGTCAAAAAATTTTGTAGCAATTTTTTGAAAATACTCTTAATTATATTTAACTTCCGTGTTAACTAAAGAAATACTATCCACACAAAACTTTCAAAAACTTCAATTGAAACCTTTCAAAAACTTCCATTGAAACCTTTCAAAAATTTCCATTGAAACCTTTCAAAAATTTCCATCTAAAATTTTCATTGAAACATGCCATCGGCTATAGCACTCTAGTAGGATCATGAAGATATCGGTTGGACTTTAGATGATTGAAAAAAACGTTGCTTTGTTTGATGAGTCACGATTTTATTATGTAAGAGTCCTAAATTAGCGAATCGAGAGTGGCGCAGAATCTCCAAGATCTTGGACCCAAGTTGTGAGTAAAGCACTGTACAAGTTGGTAGTGATTCTATAATGATATGGACTGTTTTTACCTGCAATGGTATGGGTCCTCTGGTCAAACTACATTTGACTGGAAATTGTTATGTACAACTACTTGATGACCATTTGCCGCCATTTACGTCTTCATGTACCAAGAAACGATGGAACTTTCCAGGATGACAGTGTGTCATATCATCGGATCCAATTAATTCGCAATTGGTTTGAAGAACATTTTGATCGAAAGGTCAGTTCGTGCACAAAACCCAACTCTGACAAATCTTTCTAAGGGCGGCTGCAAAGGCAACATGACTGAATAAGAATTTCTTCAGCATACCCTCGATAACAAATTAATTCTAGTTGAGTAGATGCCTCTTTAAGTTACAACATTTTGCCCCTTTGCAATATGATATGGCATTTATTTGCAAAATATTAGAGTTCATTTAACTCTTATGTTTATAAATATTTTTCTTATTCGTATTCTAAATGTTTTAATTATTACCGCCTATAGATGGCGTTGTATGTACCTTTTTTTGTAAGAATAACGATATAGTAAGTTTGAGTTCAGTTGCTATGTGCTTTCACTCCTCTTAAGTGTTCTTTTTTTAACTTGTGCAAATAGGCACAGCTCGCTCGTTGTTAGTGCCAAATCACTATTACATTTTATATGTGTTAATTTCGTAAATGTTATATGTGTTCTTCGTCCAGTTATAATTATGTGTGTCAATAAATACGAAAATATCAACTAAGGACTATTTCTTGGATTACACACAATACGGACTGTTTACAATTAGTGTTTACAGTTTACATAAATGCAAATATTTTATGCAGGTAAATGACTATAATAATGGCACAAAGGGCAAAATTATATGTTTAAATCAAAGAAGAAAAAACGAGAGGCACAGTTGAATTAACTTGTAAAATCCTTTATTCTATATGGAAGGAGTTTAGAAAAATCGAACTTGATACTGAGATTCTACTTGAACATTTCTGGTCAAGTGCTTGAACACGTGTCTACATCGATTGTCAGAAATAATATGACTCAACCCTGTTACATCAAAATTAATAATATATGCAGCCAAAGTAAAGTTAAATTTATAGAAAACTTTAGTTTGAATTAACTTCGAAACATTGGATAATAATTTCCTTGCTATTTAATAATACTATTATTCTCGTTACAATTTATTCAGATATATATATATATCAACTATTCATCGCTACTTGATAACAAGCGTGCACGTTTATTGTGAATTGGATCAAAAACGCTATCATCAGATATATCTAGCACAATTTTCGGCTTTGATTCAATTGAAGAATTTTGTCTGTTATTAACGGCATCTGTTTTTTTTTTTTTGTTGTTGTTTCAAAGTTTGTTATTAGCGGCTTTTTTTTTTTGGTTTCTCTCAAGTTGCTTATATAATTCTTGATATCCTGCTACACAAAACATAAGATTATGTCGAAATTTTAATGCGCACTCTATGTCAGAATCATGAGAAAGAAAATTTTCCATACTTGTAGCAAAATTCAAGCCTTCTCGCATTAAATCAGCTGTCAATAGCTGAATTTCACCTTCTACTTCGTTATTATCAACTTCCTTATTTGTCATAAAATTGATAAAATCGTCCTAATCCAAGGGGATTTCTAGCATAAAACCTTCGTATTTGATAGAGTTATAATTTCAAAACACGCAGCTGATTATTGTATTACGGAATTTCCACTTTTGAACGCATGCTGGCAAAACCTTTTTTTTCCAACAAGCATTTAAAGTCGATATTCGCAACTATTTGATGGCAAAAGAAGCATGTCCATAATCCATAATCGTAAACTTTGTCCATGCTTCCACAACAGTCATAATTCTTTAACAGTCTAAGCTATATTTAAACGTTTGCTTTATGTGGTGCATTTTATATGCTACTATAACACCCTAATCGAGTGGCTGAATCAACGAGGTAGTATTAAGTGGTAAAAACAGCATTTCAATATTTAGATGATACAGAATGGGTGGCTGGGCGCATTATCAACGAGTAAAAGTATTTTGAATTTCAAACCTTTTTGTGCCTTATATTTCTGGACCTCTGGAACAAAACAGTAGTTGATCCAATTTGTTAAGATATCAGCCGTCATTCATGCCTTTTTATTCGCTATCAAATGAACCTGAAGTTGTGTAATGTTTTTATCTCTTAAAGCTCGTGGCATACGGGATTTGTTGATTAACATAGGTATTAACAAGATGCATTACTACAGAGCAAGGACGTCACCCGATTTAAAACTACTAGCTGATTTTTTTTTTATTTTGCTATGTTCGTTCTTTCAGGCATTTTCTTCCACATTAATTCCGTTTCATCGACATTAATATTTGAACAGGAGAATAACCACCCTGTTAAATTATTTTTGCTATCTTGTCAGGAAAGCTTTTTGCAGCATTTTTGCCTGTTGATGCTATACTTCTCCTTTCAGCTTAATAGTTATTGTGAAATGTGTGTCTGTTCAGAATATAAAGTAAACAAGCCATGAAGTATACCAAGACACTCACACATGTGTCGGCATAAACCTACTGTCTTTTGATTATACTGTCAAAATTAGAATTAAAAATTTTTTTGATTCGTGCTAGAACAAAAAATATTCGTGTAAAAAAGTACATTGGTGAATTGTGTTATTTCAAAATCGTGTTACATATATATATTAATGTTATTTATCTCATTTGTATTCAGTTTTGAAATTTATGCTATAACATTTATACGATTTTTTGATTTTTTATTGGTGTTAACAACTATTTGAATATAAGTTTTCTTGATTGAAGACCCCTTTGAAAGAGTCGAAAAATAACTTATGTTTAATTTATTGTTATTAGTAATATAAAACCATTATCCGTGTTTATCGTCTTAATAGCCACGAAAGACCATATTCCCGCATGGATAATTAAAGGTTCAAATTTAAAAAAAATATGAAAATAAAGGTACAATAAACAAACATTTCTATAACAGGCTTTGGAAAAGAAGCGTAAAACGAAAGATGGAATTTTCGATAAACAATTCGTGAAACTGCACTGATAATTGTAACGCACTAATTATGCAAAACGTTAAAAAGCAAGCATAAGAATATAACCAAAGCAACTTTTTCAGCATTAATGGTATATACCTTGCAAAATTTTGTCTTTGTGCATTACAGGAAAAAATTCTTGAAAAAATATAATAAAATTATCTTTAGTCAAACTTTACTGCATTCATGAAGGAAAAGCTTTCAAAGACCTTTTGGGAACGGTATAATTAGAATATACATTGTAGTATAAAAGTTTCTTTAGTAAACCACAACTCTTCTAAAAGTTCACTGACTTTTTAATAGGCTAATTTGTGGTATAAAGTGTCAGTTATGCGTTTTATTAAAACCACAAGTTGAACTGGAAGTTTTTAAATATCATTTAGCATTAAGCGAGCGCATTGCGGGCGTGTAATTATTAATAAGATACAAATGCTATCGAATAAATTAATACTATTCTAATTTGACTATTTATGGCTCACAGTTTTGTGAGGAAGATAATTTTTCATTATTTTTAACTAATGTTTATTGTTTTTCTTACTCATATATATTGTATTACGATTGAAAGAAGCATATTATCAAAATGTGCTATATTTTGAAATAAATGCTATTGTAAAACGTTTGATATGTCAGTTACTAATTATACAATGGAATGATTAATACAAGACATTGAAATTATTTTCTATACTCTTTCTTTTGAGTTTTCTATTTTGGGATATTTTATTATAATTAAGAGATGAGAATAAATCTAGATATGGGACAAAATGGACATGATGCAGTATAAACATGGATTTTTTGCAAAGAGGCGATTGATGCAAAATTTCGTGTATGCCAAGTGTCATGCTGCCACACATATTAAGTTGGTGAAAAAAACGCACGGCATCCCAGTGTATACTGCATCTAGTGCTTGACATATTTTATTCGGTTACACCACAGGTTTGCTGCGGAGGCCTAGTAGTAGTCATGGTTGTTTACCACCAGCTGGCGTTGTTTTTATCGAGTCATGGGTTCCAGCCTTGACGCCATTTAAGACCAGCCATGTAGAGGGGCTGATGCAAGTTAAAACTAGTCGAGGTCCAAAGTCCTCTCGTTAGTGAGGGGTTGTAGCTTGAAGAGGTTGGTGCCAGCTTAGGTATAGTCCTCGTCTATTGACTGAGGATCGGAATTATAAGATCCGTTGCCAATATCTCTCGTGTTGTTTCTCATTATGACGTTAACAAAAATCACAAACGGTCACAGTTACAATCAAATTACACCACAGGATAAGACTTTAGGCAGGTTAAAGAAATGTTCCATTTCATCAAATGATAGTGTATACACAGGAAACATGCACTAGTGAGGTGGCATAGATATATTGTGACTATGGAAGGGCTGAAAGAGCAAATGAAGATAATCCGAAGAAGGATGTTTGATAATGTTTGCTACGATTTTTTCAGTACTCAAGCATGCAATTATTCTAAATTTACATTAATTAAACGATTTCGAACGAAACAACTTGTAGATTAATGGAGGGTTGCAGATCATAGCATTATTAGTAAATAGTAAATATTCTTCCTGATTGTGAGAAAAATTACGTTGTTTCTTACACTGAGATCGTCAGAAATACACTGTAACAGTTTTCATTTGCCTGTTTTGGATGTATATTTAAAGATTTTATCCCTGCTGGTCCTTTATTTCTGATCAGGACAAGAATTACTTTCTGTTGTACTTTTCTTCCGAGTTCCCTGTGCAATAGATTTAAAAATTTAAAATTTAATTGTGCAGTAACTTAAAATTTAAACACAGCAGGCTTAAATGAAAGATCAATAGTTTTTAAATTTGCTTTCGGGATAACTTTGTTTATGAAAAAGTAAAGATTTTCATTTGGAGTAGGTAGGGAAGAGGATGGGAAAATCGTAAATATTCATTGGCTGATGGGGTTTCAAATCTTTATTAGTAGGACTTTGAAATTGTTTGAGGAAAATGTAACATTAAAGTGAGATTTTTAATCAGATTTATTTAGAATGAAATTTAGTCAGATATTTAAGGGGTGGATTTGGAGCTATCCCTTGTATAAAAATTTTCAGTTTTTCTAATTTATTATCAATATTTCTTACCTTTTTGAATGTTGCCTGGAGACTGAGAAACGCTCACAGCAGATTTTTGATTTCATTTATTACATCGAAAATATGAAAGTTATCATGGTTTGAGTATTGCTTATTTTTGTTTTCTTCGCTGGTCTTTTTGTCTGAGTGATATAACATGTTTTTGTTCTGTTATTGGCTTTATTGCATTACCGATTTTAATTTGCTTGGTCAATAAACACCCATTTTATGTAATAAATTCATTTTTTATTGTTTGGAAATAACAACTATTCCCTTTACTTATATTGAATTATAATAACTTCTATTTATGAATGTACTCTGAATAAAACATTATACAAGAAATTGAACAAACATAACGAAACAGGTTTCATATTAATCAGTTCCTCAACTAAGCCATCGGTAGAATCCGAATATTACCGAAAATGGCTTTGGTAAAAGAACTTCTGCGTAGGAGTATTAAATAACTAACAGGGGTGGTGTTGGTATCACTAATATTCTTACGCCGGTTAAAGAGATGTTAATTGCACTTGCTTCACCTTTGGTTGATAGAAAAATGTTTTGTTGATTATTCTAAGAAAATATTTTTATTCTTTCAAATATTTTGCATATGAGTAAATAGAGCTTTGTCATTATACATATATTTTTCTTTCACCTATTCTCTTGGTTTGGTCTTGTTTACACTTTGCACCTAATATCAGATTCCTTTTCAGTATTTTAGAAACACATGCATAGTCTTATTATCCATTTTTTTAAAAAATTTGTTAAGCTACTTTTACTGTCTTTTTGGAATAAAAAGCCTAGTTTAGTGTACTTCTATGCTTCTGTTTAATAATGTGATTAATTATACCGATTGTTGTGAACCCATATTTTCAAGTTTTTATTTTATCTATACATTCTGTAAAAGGTGAAAATTGATATAATTTATGAAGTGTCTGAAAACTTATTTGTTCATGTTTAAAATATTATTCCTGAAATTTGCGAGTAATATTATTGGTTAAAATGCTTTTTAGCCAAATAGAATCCCGGAAAAGTACTACCGTTAGGTTAATTAGCAGATATAATTTAATTTTGAATAAAGGCACTCTCAAGAATTAGGTTGGAAAAACTATATAAGTCACATTTAATTTTTTTGAACATATTTCAATGAGATTTGGCATATTTATTAACATTTTCTTCAAGTGAGAATAATAGAAAGTAATAATTTTTCAATTTAAGGAATATATTGATCGTACCAGAGCAATAACTATTCTAAATTTTATTCATAATTTACAAATTTTTGAAAATTGCAGATAAACATGTGATCTCTTTGTATTTACTTATAAATATCATGGATTTACTTTTGGCTGTAATGTTTTCTTTTGTGTTGTTTATTGGTTAGGCTTACACACCTTTTCTAGGCTGTTTTCACTTACTTGTAAACAAAAGACTATCTCTCTTGGAATACATCTCAAAATCTTTATTTAAACCCAAATGATTATAAGGCATAGATTCATTTGTTGAATTGTTGCTTTTAGTACTATTCTAAGTATACTCAAATTTTTATGTTAACATGTAAAATTAGAAGTTTTCTAATGTGATGCGCAGTAGATAAAATTATAAAATGTATTTTGGACAGGAGAAAAAAAGAATTGTTTTAAAATGAAATGTTTTAAGATAGGTTATTTATATAAAGATAGGGAAGTCTGAAGATATATGTTATTAAACCTGGAGCATCTCTCTGTTAGAAAAGAAAGCATTTCCATTTTTGATACTGTTTTTTGGCGTAATCAGACCGAAATTAACGGAACATAAACATAAACTTCCTGAGTCCAAAGATCATATTGCAATTTTGAATAAAAACTAACTTTTAAACTTTGCTTGGTAAATGATGCATGTAGCTGAGAAAAAGGCTGATATTGATGAACTCTTTTTGCTCAATTGTCTCAGATGGTGATTCATAACTCACTTTTAAGACAGTCAATCAAACGGAAACTTTACAAATGGTGGTCATTGGGTTGCTTAAATTTTTAAACCGCAGATTTTCGGTTACTTAGCTTCTACTCAAATTAAATTAACGTAGCTCTAGTTTCAAGGCCAAATAGAGATTTCATTCTTTTTTTTTGTAATCAAGATCTTGATTTTAATATGTAAATGTAGAATAAATGCATATTTTTACTCTCTGGATCAGTAAATTATTTTCGTTAAAAATGTTCGGTCGACTAAGTTGTAATGATTATGAGTATCTTAAACTACTTAGGATTACTTGTCCTTCCAATTATTTTCTATCCGAAAGTTTTTCGTTATTTAGAGTATATACATATGTGTAAAATTCTGTCGAGTGTGAAAATAGGAGCATTTTCTAGCCAAACCTTCTAGCGGTAGAAGCTAAACTAGAAAAGAACTAGCTTGTTTATTTTTTTTTGTCATTATTCAACAGGCAATATTTGATGCATACGTGCTTTCTAACCTGTGTTTAGAAAATAAGCACGTATTTACACAATTTTAGAAAATAAGCACGTATTTACA
>BMAW01065817.1:10418-22950 GCA_019974015.1 Nephila pilipes
AATAAGCACGTATTTACACAATTTTAGAAAATAAGCACGTATTTACAGCAGTTTAATGAAGCCCAATTTTAAATTTAAATCCTTATCTTCATTACAAGCATTACCAATGTGATTAATTTGCTTACAAGTTACATTGGGTTTATTGACGTAATATTATGTTGTGATGTTGGGCTATTCACGGTTTTCTCTTCACTAACCTTAGAGACTTTTAATTAAGATTGATTTCTTTTTCTAAATAACCTTTGCCCAAACAAAAATGAAACGTGAATATTTAAATTACAAGCAGGTAGAAGTAAAGTGAGGCAAGGAGAATAGGAATTATATAAATTAAGCTTGAGACACACGAAAGAGGTCGAGTGGTTCTAGCGTTTGGCAATTGTTCCAGCTTCGAAGACGAGGCCGAGAATTGTTACAAGTTATCGGCTGCTTAGTCAAAGTTAGAAGTTAAGATAGCCTCAACACTACAGTATTGGTAAGACTCTGTTAGTTTGATATTGGTTGATCAAGTTAATATATATAAGGCGATATTTGGGAAGAGCCGGTTACATTTCTCGTTATACTAGCAATTTGTCAATAAATATAGTGTGTGAAACCTGTGTAACGTCTTCTTGAACGCTTTATTGATTTTTAGTGTTAGTACTTTGAGTTTAGCTATGGCACAAGAGGCGAATAGGAATAGTTCGCCGACACAATCTACATTGAAAGACCTTACATAAGCTGAGTATATATAACATGCAAATAACAATTATATGTTTTCCAACTTTGAAATGTTTATTAAAGAAAAAAATTTAAATACATTGCTAGCAGTACTTTCACTACATGATAAATCACCTCTTGCTCATGCATTGACTTCAGTGCAACATATTGCCTTGCATCATTAAGAAATCCAAATAATTTAGATAAATTGCCCATGAAAATAATTGCTTTATGATATTGTGAAATAATTTCATTTGTCAGTAGTATTTTATAGATTTGACAAAGACGAAGGAATCGTAAAGAATTTTTCTGAAATGTATAAGATCTTGTGAGTAACTTATATATATTTTGTTTTGTATATTTCAATAATAATAATTCATAAGCACCACAAAAGTTGAATGCAGTTTATTAATTTATTTTATGTTTAATAGTACAGATAAACATAACATTGAAAAACGTATATATAAATAGACATATATAATAACAATGCTTTATGTAATTATAACATTGTTCAGTAAATTCAAGCCAATCTTCTTATCGTGATAAAAAAAAGTAACATATGTAATAAAATAAAGGAACAGAAGAAATTGTATTTTCTTTTCATTATTAATATTAAATAACGAATAACAAATAGTTGGATTCAATATATTAGAATGTCTTAAGATGTGTGCCACTTTCTTCACTTCGTAATAGATGAGAATTATCAAATATTTGCAAAAATGTAGCCTTTTTTATAAGACATTTTTATAATTGAGTTGTTACATTCATATGGAAACATAAAGGGAAAAAGTGCACTGATAAAAATGTAATATATTACTAATTTATGTAAAATGATAATTTACTCATAAATTCAATCTACTTAACATCCTTTTTCAAAAACAAAATGATGTGTGTTTGATAATAATCGTAATCAAATCTTGCTTGATGGATCTTTGCATAATGTCCAAGCGAAGTGATTAATTTTTTTTAAAAAAAATCACCATCTCAATTCCTTCACCATCATTTACTTAAGATAGATTTCTTAATAACAAGCTTAGCTTACACATTTTTTAACAATACATTTACACACACGACGGTTAACTTGAAACTGGCGTTTGTGAGAGTAACTTTGGCAACAAAGGTAACAAACAATGTCTTACAATGGAGGTTGTAATGGATGGATAAGCATTGGATCAGGGTTGGGATATCTTGAGCGAACATTTCTTCCAATTCTCAACAGATCTGAGATTTCTGATTGCGCGCCATGTCTTGAATGGAGGTGCGAGTATTCTGAAATGCTTTCGGGCTCTTCATGTTCGACCTGTTCATGTCCATGTTCAGGATGGTTGTTTTTTGGGAAATCATATGCACCATATCCTCTGGTGTCTCCTGTTCCAGCAAATCCTCCGATTCTTTCTTTAGTCATATTGAAGTCATCATCACGTAAGTGTCCGTACTGCTCGTATGAAGGTAAACTCTGGTCAACGTAAGGTAGTTTCTGGTATTCTGAAGAATAGGAATTGTCAATGGAACTGTCAACGTAAGGAACAGGTTGGCGATGATATTGGGTGGAATCTCTTGGGCCTGGATAGTTTTGGCTAGCCACTGGACGCTGGTATGGTACGAGGGAATCCAGTTTTGGCCATTCTTGGAGGTTTCCTGAAGTTCTCCAGTCGTAACTCTTGTAATGTGTGGTCTGTGCTTGCACGAAAGACAACAGGAGGAGAAAAGGAACCAGAACCTGGAAAAGAAAGACACTATGAAAACTTCTATAACGAGTAAAAATTCAAAAAAAAAATATGTGAAGAATATTGCCTCGAAGATCGTAAGCACCGATGGTGCAGTGGTAGAACGGTATAACGAACGAGAGTTCCTGCGTTCAAAACCTAGTGCTGAACTTCGCAAATTTTTTATTGCTGATTTATTATTGCTTATAGGTGCTGAACTTCGTAAATTTAGAGTGAAATCAAGCTATTAAATTTCACGCTAAAGTTTTGTCTAATTGCGTGTATGCACTTTGTTTTCTATTATATGAATTCTAAAATCTTTCAAAATTTTCTTTACGTTTCCAGAGCTGTGTTCTAGAATATTCTGATATATATATATATATATATATATATATATATATATATATATATATATATATAGAGAGAGAGAGAGAGAGAGAGAGAGAGAGTTATACCCATATGTATTTTCAGTCTGAGAGAGTTCTCTGTCTTGTGCAGCTGCTTTTAGTCAGTTAAAAAAAAACGTTATTCGGATATTTATTGTGTGTTCAATTCAATTTCCTCCTACAACCACGTAGCAAAATATTAATTTTGAAACGGAGCAACTTGGAAAAATTTATAACCTGCATTGAGATGAGATGTTTGAGTAGATGAGATAATTTTTGATTTACAATTCCTCGATTTTGTGACAAGAATTTTTTGTAGTCAATATGAAGTTACAATAAAAAAAAATTTGAGATAAAAACAATTTTATTGTTTTCAATGAGTTAAAAACAGTTGCTATGCATATTTCTTGTAGTGAAAATAAATTTTAATTTTAAAGAATGTATCCAAAGGTCTAATGTTTAAAATTTCTGGAAATCACCCATAAAATTGCACTTTAATTGAATTTATTTAAAAGGTAAATAGACGATAAAAGTTTTACAATTGCTCAAAATAGTGTGTCAGAGAGACCATTGACTTTACTTCTCACAGTTGTTCAATCTAGGTCTTAAAAGTACTATCGACATTATTTAGAACGACAGATTGGACCGATTACGGCTTTTCTTCACTTCTCATGCATTTTCCTAACTAAAATAAAATAATTTGTGTTCATTATAATCATATTAAGAGTTTTACCGTTCACTGAATTTCTTAAGCAGTTCTGTATGTCTTTTTTTAAAAGTCAGTTTATATTCCTAGAAATCTGAATGGTCACTTTTAGATAAAAATAATAAAATCAGATTAGAAAACTGTCACCGTATTTACATTTAAGCTAATGGGAAATAAGATCGCTTTCTGGAGTTTTTCGAAAACAAGATTTTAATTTTAATCCGCTTGAGTGAATGTGAAGTTGACACAATTCAAGAATGGAAGCATTCACAGTGGAAACAAGTCAGAATAATATTAATAAAAGAAGTGAAAAAAGATATAGTTATTTATTTTTCGAGTAGCGTTAAAAAAAAGATTAATTCTTACGTATTTTAACGTAAACACCACTTGGCTAAAACCCCTTCGACATGTTTATCGAACATAAAATGATCACAAGGGAAAAAAGGTGCCAATCGTATTCATGATTACGAAAAAATTTAAAAACGGTGCAATGATTTAGACAAGAGATTGGTAATAATCTTTTTAAGTTAGAGTGTGGCATTAGAGAGCATTTCTGTATTTTATAATCTAAATAGGCCATAATAATTTATCTCCATTAAAATAAAGCTGCTGTTGATAAATTTCAGTTATCTTTAATCAAAAATGTACTTTATTTTTTTTAAAAAAAATCTTACTTTCATGTACATTAAATTTGAAATTTTTTATTCTTACCTTAGATAGTGGAATTATTATTCAAATGGGTAAATAATTATTATTCAATGGGAAATATTATTCAAGTGGGTTATAAAAGCATTAAAGGGATAAACATGAATATAAAATATGCTTAGGTGAAATTTATACATACAGCTGAAAATATACATACATGTTTAAAACATCCAATTAAAAATATTTCAGTTGAGAATCAGATGAAATTCTGTTTTATCGTTAAACTAAAGAAGAATTAGATTGTGACATGTAAATGAAAGAGTTTCTTAAGCAAAAACTATACATGAGGAGGTTGCATTGATGGTTCAGAAGACTGCATTTGATCTTATAGTTTCAAGTTCCATTCCTTTGACTTAAACATTAATTGAAGTTACTAATTTTCAAAAACAAAGATTTCTTTTTAATTTATAGTCCACGATACATCAAAATATTATATATATGATATTTAAAAGTAAATAAAATTTAAAGAAAATGTAGTAAAACTAAATAATGTATAAACTTTATATATTCAAATTATATCTTTTTCATATTTAATTTTGTTGCAATATTACGTAAAAGTTAATATATACTCTTAGGTATTTTTTTAATATCTTAATTTAAAAATTCATTCATTCATTTCTTATTCAACATTTCTTAAAAATTTATTTTGGTACAATTTTCTGAAGTTTTATTAAAATTAGACACGGATTTGATCTGAATAGATAAATAAGCTTTGGGGAAATATGAATCGAAAAAAAAAAATTGTTTCCGGAAACAATTATTACTTTGTTATCTTAGTCCTCATTTAGTTTTGTGATTAACACTTATATATAATTAAAAATCGTATAATTCTAATATTTAAGTGATAACATTTTTGTCTTAATCGAGCTATTTGAAAACTACAAATGTTTTTTCTCAACTGGACATATTGAGCTTTACTTTTCTAGTATTATACATACTCTGCTATTATTAAAGATCCGTTTAACTAAAATACTAACAAAAACTACAACTGTTCAATGTTGTCACCTCAGAAATATACTTGTATCACGCCATTTGAGGAGACGCTTCATAATTAGAAAGTCGTTATATAACTTTCAATCGCATATTCTTTTGAAAGCTTCTAGAACATTAAAATTATGCAAAAATAGAAGAGTTTCCGATGATCCCATTTACTCACTGAGTACATATGTCGTCTGCTTCCGGATGCTTGTTCTTATGTTACTATCGTTTATGCAAATAATCACCAACATGATTATAACAATATAAATAAACCATGTGGGGTTTGCCTAATTTCTTGTTTCCTGACACACACACACACACACACACACATGTAATTATTAATATTAACAAGATGCAATTTTTTATGTTATATAAATTCAGAAAAATATGTGATAAAAACCAAAATTAAAATCAATAAATATTAAAACCATTAAATTTAAAATATCACAAACTTACAAAAACATATAGTATAATAAAATCAAAGCTTCTTCACATTAAAGTTAAATTTAGATTATCTCTATTGGTCTATATTTTAAAACATACAAAGTTACAACGTAAAAAAATCGTTAAATTATGGAGTGTATAATATTACATCGTATTCAAAAATATATATTAAATATGCAAATAAATAAAAATTAAAATATGAAACAGCTAATTAAAAATTACGACGAAGTATAATACATTAAAGCCTAAACAAGACCTACAAAGCACATTCCAAGAGTAAAGAATAAGGAAATTAAATTAAAAAATGGAGATAAAATAAATCTTAGCTGTCTCAGACTTGGAACTGATGAAGTGTGTTTGTACTAGTTTTACGGATCCAATCTATCATTCACACACACACTTTATACACATTAGTAAATAAGCACACACTTTATACACCAAACAAAGAACTAAAAACTTTTACTATACAAGCAAACGCCAATGATGTTTTTAAGCAATTCTTTTATTATGTCCCTATATATTATTATACCAGGAAAGCTTTTACAACCAAATAATTTGATTGATTGCTTCATTTTACAAAACAAAGATTATTTACTTATCCTGTAGACTTCAAAAATTATTTTTAAAAACTTTTATACCTAGAAGAAAATGATAATTAATTTTAAAAATGTTTTTTTCATGGTAATAAATAATATTTTTAAAATTAATTCAGACAAAAAAAATCATAAAAAGAAAAAAATAATAATAATAAGATCTAAAAATAAGTAGCAAAATCTTTATTTAAAATCTTTCTTTTTAAATGATTAATAAAAATAAAAAATAGTTTATAAAAATATATAAATTTTGTAAGCTTTTCTTTAATTAATATAAAGTAAATAATTATAAAATCAGTGGTCGTAAGTTCATGGTGGGTATAGTTTCAGTCCGGTCGGGGATTTGAGGTATGAGGGAACTAAGGACCCGTTGTTGAGCGAGGCCGATGTACTTTCTATTTAGGGCTAAAGTCGTCGTAAAGGAGTGATGTACAGGTTTGGAGAGGGGTGCTAACTTAGGTGTCGGTCTTGTCTCTTGACAGAGGTTCAAAATTACGGAGTCCATTGTCAGTAGCCTTCAAGTTGATTCTAAATACAACATTTATAAGCATTCAATCAATAAATTCTCTTTCTCGATTGTCTGCAAGTGTCTAGGTCATGAAGCAACTCCTGTGTCTGAGTTAGGGTGACTATGAGGATGAATGGCGGAAGTGGATTTTTGATTTTGTTGTGAATTACATGCCGTGCTGTCATTGGTTGCTAAAATTTAAATTACCGGTGATTCTTATTGTGCAAAATAAACTCTCGAATTTCGCCACACCTCTTTCGACCTAATAAGAAGATCTTATATACACCTATTATGAAATCCCCATCTAACTCAATTAAATTATTATAACTATTCCCGACCCAGTAAATAACAATATCTATTGAGTGATGAAATTTCCTGCGGTCAGACAAACTAATATCGGGTAACGAAGTATGAAAAAAAAAAAGATTAATTGTCCTAATAAGCTTATTTGTTTCAAGAATACTTAATAGAAACATTGTAGACTACTAATTTCATATGATTTCCGTCGAAGTGAATAACAATTTCTATTGAGTGTTGAAACTTTATGCTGTAAGACAAGCCAATTTAGGGTGATGAAATGGGAAAAAGATTAGCAGTCCTGATAAGTAGTACCTGTATTAAGGATAATTGTATTTTGTTTTATCCAACATGATTGAGCAGCAATATTTTAAAAACATATATAATATTTTATATCTTTATCATAGTAATATTATTCTTGTATTAATAAATGTATAATGATGCTTGAGGAAATTAATTAGACCGAAAAAAAAAAACAGAAATAAATATTCGAAAAATAATGGCATAAAAATTATTAAAATATATTATTGGAAAAATGCATCTAATATTTTATATAAATTGTGCATATTCAAGTACAAAAAAGGGAATTTTTAATGAAATCAGGGAATATGATATATAACTGCTTATTTGAGTAATCGCCATTTTTAATAACTTTATGTATTGCGTGCTTAATAAATAAAAAATTAATTTATGCTAGTAAAATATAATAAAAAGATGTTACAGGAGCTTATAAGTTTCAGGACGATATATAGACTTTATTATTTATATTATTAGACAATATTATACTTTTTCAAGATGATTTTATTTTCGTTTTTTGCACGTAGTTTTTCTATTTCGAATGATAACATAGTAATGATAAAACAGTTTAAAAGAATTTGATGTTTTTACAATGAACTTAGATAAATTATGATACCATATAATAATAATAATGTTTCAGCATTTATCCCAATTATGTTTTCTTACAATTCATATATTCTTACGCTTTTCATAAAAAATAATTTTATGCAATGGTGTTTAAATCATCAATACAAAACACATTTGTATACTGTTTTACTACATTTATGAAAAGAGATAATTGTGCTTTAAAAACCAGATAGTATACATTTTGATACAACCCTTA
This sequence comes from Nephila pilipes, assembly GCA_019974015.1. Classification (NCBI taxonomy): domain Eukaryota; kingdom Metazoa; phylum Arthropoda; class Arachnida; order Araneae; family Nephilidae; genus Nephila; species Nephila pilipes. The sequence continues at coordinate 18,558 of BMAW01065817.1, forward strand.
ATTACATACCTTAAAAATGGACTTTTTACTTCATTTTTAATTGATTTTGTAGGGAGTGTGCCGCAAACGCTATTTGCATGCAGCTTACAAAGACTAACATGTAGTTCAGTCTTCTCATATAAGTTAATTTCAAATTTCTGTTATAACAATCCTTTTTGCAGTTTTAAAACTGCAGAAGTTGAATATAATAACTTACAGCTATTCTAAAAAGATAGGAATTCTTTAGAAAAAATTAACATTATTCATAAACTCTAAGTGATAATTTTACAGTTATTTATCTGTAATACAAGAAAAAATATAGCCTCAATTTAATCTTTAGTCAAATCATATGCTTATACAAAGCTCACTTTTACAGGCTTGCTTTAAATTATGAAACCATTGTTTTGAAAAGGAAACACCCATATAAATATCCTGAAATAAACGTTCGATTTGCATTTCCTTTTGTAAGAACAAATAGGAAATAAGTTTAATGAAAATAAAGCTTTTCTTGAAAATTCTTTTGTTGGGTAAATCTCAGCACAATAAACAGTCCATTATTATCAGTTATCACGCTTTGTTCGTGTTCCGAAATGTGCCATAGAGGTACAAAAAGAGGAAAAATATATATTTATACTTATATTTTAGGGAACTGTAATAAAATCGAAAACAACCAGGAAATAGCCATTATCAATGTACTCATATCGAATTCGAGCTAAACGTGCCCCGCCTTACAACTAAACTTGAACGAAAATGAGAGTTGAGATGTAATCGGGTTTTTTGTTGAGGGCAAGTTGAGCGTAGTCTCTTAATTGAGCTGTTGTGTCCAACTTTGAAATAGCGTTCCGTATGTTTCGTTTATCAGCTGTCTTTCAAAAAGTATTGTGTCGGGTCTTTTTTTCAATAATATATAACTCTCGAATTTTAAGATTGTATAAAATTCCCGAAAGCCTCAAATGATTAACAAAAAAAAAGTATCCATTCATATTTCTAAAATTCTTATTTTCACTATAGAAAATAAGAATTACTCTAAAATAAAGTTATACCATACTAATATGTGAAAATAAACGAAATTATCCATGAATTTAGCATTATTGTGCATTTCACAAACTACCAGAACATTTAAGTATAGTAAAACTAAGACAGTGTAAAAATAAATTTATAAATAAATATTTTTTTCCAATTTTTGTTTATTTATAGAAAATTTTAAAATGTAATAATAGTTTGTCTAATTTTATAAGCATAATAATTATAATTTAAATTTTCAAGAGTACATTGCATATTTAAATTTGATGATTCAAACTCCAAAAATTATTAGTTATTTTTTTTTCATGCATTTTAAACATATTCCTCTTCATTTCTGACTTAAGTAAGAATAAATGATATTCCTACAGATTAAAGGATATGAAGATTTGTCTTCGATACTTCAAAAAAATAGTAAATAGTAGCGAAGATTAAAATTTTACAATAAAACGAAGTATTTAAATTATCACACACATTTTCATTGCAATAAATATTTTATAGATTCCTCAAAATGTTGTTTTTTAATTCCTCAAAATGTATTTCATTCACACTGAAAAAACACATATCAGAATATTTTATTTATCGTTGAAATGAATATTGTAAATGAAATATTCTGGAGTTCTTAAATTGAAACTCATATTAAAGATTACTTTTAATCGTTATGTAATTGTATTTTACATTGGAACTTGCACATGTTGTAAATCTGAGAAACTCGTACTTTTTTATCAGTTAGTAAACCTTTATTTAGCTTTCAATGAATTTGAACAATAGCACATATAAAAACAAATTAAGATTAGTATGTATATGTGACCTTATAACACATATTAGAAATGAACATTTTTATTTTATTCCTTATTTCTGATTCAATGCCTCTGAAAGTGTTTCTAAAGAATTGTTCTACTGTTATATTATTATTATTATTATTATTATTATTGATATATAACTATAATACATTACTACTGCTGACATGTTATTATTATAGGTATTTAAAAACTACTATAACTATTGCAATTACTATTATTACTTTATTATAATTACTAGCATTATCGTTATATTATTATTATCACTGTTTCACTGCCATTATATTATTATTATTTTACTATTGTATTATTATATTATTTATTAGTTTACTATTGTATTTGGCATTATACTATTATATTATTAATTAGTTTACTATTGTACTTACTATTATATTATTATTATTACTGTAACTATCTACAACTACTATTCTCATTTGATATTATTATTATCATAAAATAATTCAACTTCAACTTATGGAGGATATAATGACACGATTAAAAGGTTTTAAAAATATTTAAATTGAAATTAAAATATTTTTATAAAGCACTTTTGTCTTTAGCAATTAATTACGCAAATGTGAGGATGTCAATTAATATATATATATGTACATACACACCCTTTTTCTTTAAATTAAGGAAATTTGTGTCAAATTTCTATTTATGCATATGAATTCCCACTTATATTTGAAAAAAAAATACTTAAACAGATCAACGTATCTGAACGAAATATTGTTTTTTTTTTAACGCTTATCTTAAATGAAGTGTAACGTTGTGAGGAAAAATATATAAATGGAAAGAACGAAGAGGAAGAATTTGCATTAAACTGAATCTTTTTTCTCAACATTGTTGAACAGTTAATTAGCGATGAAACAATACAACTCATAAAGCCCTTTTCAGACTTTAAAAATAGCTAACTTACTAATTGTGCTATTCAAGATATTAACGAACGAAGGTTTCTTGTTTTTTTTTTTTTTTTTTACTCATCTTTGTGAAATACCAAAGATCTTACGCAAAACCTGATTCCAGACATATTTCAGCATTTTCCCCATTGTCAACAGTGCATGCCTTTGAGGCATTGTTTGTAGTAAGAGCATACCTTGGAAATGTTTTTCTTAAAAAAATATCTCCAATTATTTCTTTTGTTTCGTGCGTAAAATCGTCACACTTTATTTATTTTTTGAGAACATTTTTTTGGAGCTAAGTCTGTTTATATGCTTTTGTGTACGCATTCTTTAGTGCTAATTGAGAGATTTTAGACAAAACGTACAAAGTGCGAACAATTTTTTATTTGTTCGCACTCAATATGTTATACAGAACTTTTATTTGTTCGCATTATCTTTTTTAAGAAATCTCTATGATGATTAAAATTTATGGCTTAAAAGAAATCTATAAAGTTTATCCTATGCACAATGTTTTATTGCATATATTGTATTTTAAAATTCATATTTTCATTCTACATAAATTAGTCGTTCGTCTGTAAGTTGATAGAAATTTCTTAATACCATTTCACATATTAAATAATATTTATGAATAATTTTTTTCTATTTTAATAACAAAGCTGTTTGGCGACATATTTAAAAACAACAAAGACTACATATGATGGCTTTTCGTGACTTTCCCACCAGAGAAAATCTGGGATGCTTTCTAATGCTATTTAAATTTCTAGCTCCTTTGTAAAAAGAAACTTGATATACACATATTAGATTAAATATAAGAAGTGAAGCGAATAGATTTATGGAGAAATATATAAAAAAAAGTCAAGGATAATTGAAAATTAGAATGAGTGTTGAAGTTAGTAGTGAGTAGACAGTAGTTGGCGTATGTTAGAGCTTGGAGTTTAACAAATAAACCGATGGTGATCCCAGATCTTCTAGATCATTTCAATTTGATGGGAGTGGAAGAAACCACTCAAGCCCCGAATGAAAGAGAGGAGTTACATAATTAAATGTGTTAAAAACAACTAACGATTTGTTTATTTTACGAGTTTAATGAATGCAGAAAACCCCATAATATTAAGGTTTTAATGTTTTCTAAAATCAACTGAGTTTAGAAAGATATGAATAAAAGATAATATGCTCTATAATATTCACGAAACTGGTTTAGATTAACTTATTAAATTTTATTTTTATTATTCCAAATGAACCGATACATAAATTCATAATAAATTACGAATTATAGCTAAAAAACAAAACTTCTTACAATTTTAAAAAGTATAATTTACATACACACACACATACGCCCTCTATATATAATAATAATAATATATTATATTATATAAATGTGTGTTATCTTTTATAGGCTCAATGTAATAAAAATCTAATTGTAAATCCAGATATCAATTAGAGATAAAATAGAAAATGAAACAAAAGTTTCTGACGACTGGCAATAATTTTTAATTCACTTATCTTCAGCTCCACCATTATAAAAATAAAGATGAACACACATCAAATAATTTTTTTCAGATAATAATAATAAGATGTTAGTTCCAATCACCACGCTATTTGTAGATAAAGAGGCATCTAGAGAGGCAGCGGGATAAGGTATAGATAAAATAAATGAGATTTATTTTATAAAACTGGTCAAAAGACGTTTTT
>BMAW01065817.1:57779-118237 GCA_019974015.1 Nephila pilipes
CGAGGCATGTTTTTTAAGTAAGTACCGTTTTGAAATTAAAAAAAGACGTGCAAAAATATCGCAATAATTTTATTTTTACATGAAAGCCTGTACCTTAATCTACTTTTCTACATAATTTCCGTGAATATTGAGGCACTTGTCATAACGTGGCACCAGTTTTTGAATACCCTCCTCATAAAATTCTGCCGCCTGACTTGTTAACCACTGTATCACAAATGTTTTGGCTTCGTTATCGTCTTGAAGACGCTGACCGCCCAGGTGTTTCCTCAAGTGCAGGAACAAATGGTAGTCGCTGGGCGCCAGATCAGGGCTGTATGGAGGATGATCTAGAGTTTCCCAATTAAAAGATTTGATGAGATCTTTGGTCCGATTAGCCACATGTGGACGGGCATTGTCATGCAGCAAAACGATACCCTTACTCAACTTGCCACGTCTTTTGTTCTGGATTGCACGACGCAGATTGTTCAATGTCTCACAATAAGACGCTGCATTGATTGTCTCATTACGAGGCAGAAACTCCACTAGCAATACTCCTTTTCTGTCCCAAAAAACTGTGCACATGATTTTCCGGGCAGAAATTGTTTGCTTAAACTACACTCTTTTGGGTGATGATGAATGTCGCCATTCCATGGATTGTTGTTTCGATTCTAGTGTGACGTAGGCCACCCATGTTTCGTCACCAGTAACAATTTGGTCAAAAAAATCTTCACCTTCATTGCGGTACCGCTCAAGGAAAGTCAATGCTCTGCCTAAACGTTGGGTTTTGTGCAAATCCGTCAACATTTTTGGAACCCTACGTGAACACAATTTCCGGTAATTCAAGTTCTCGGTCACAATGCGATACAAAACACTACGAGAACATTGAGGAAAGCAGTCGGACAATGATGAAATTGTAAAGCGTCTGTTTTCTCTCACCTTTTCGTCCACTTTCTGCACCAAATCTTCATTAACGACCGAAGGACGCCCACTCCGTTCTTCATCAATCACATTTGTGCGGCCATCTTTAAATGCTCTCACCCATTTCCTTACCATTCCATCACTCATAATGTTTTGTCCGTAAACTTCACAGATCTCACGATGAATATCGATCGGTTTTACGCCTTTAGCACTAAGAAATCGTATAACAGCCCGTACTTCACAATCAGCGGGACTCACGATTGTCGGAGGCATCTTAAACACTCAGTAAACAACGTATACAATGAAGAATCAGACTGTAATGGCGTCAGTGCGTAGACAAGAGATGTAGGTAACCAGCGAGCATGCGCGGAACGCCGACCGGAGCGCTGCGGAGGCGGAATCGCAAAACGGTACTTACTTAAAAAACATGCCTCGTATATATAAATATTTCCGCAACTTTTGATGCTCACACTTGTACTATTTTATTTGAAATAAAAATCACGTTTGTCGTATAAAAATTAGGAAATTATTTTTTTCTTCACTTATTAATAAATTTCCCTTATTTTCATTTGTTTCGACTTCTGTATCTACTTCTAGACATAGTTATCAAGTCATATATAAATATCAAGAGGAAAAATAAGGAAATATACAAAGCAAATAACAGAAAATAAAGTAAATTATTATTACGTACTAAAAAATAAACATCGTTATATTTGTTTATAACTAATTTAATCATTAGTGTTAAAGTTGAAAATTGGAGTTGATCATGTTTTTTATGATCAATGATAGTTTCTTTATTTAAATTCAACTCGAAATTTCCATTAAGTATTAAAAATTTCAATTTTTAACTCTTTTTTAAACTACATCTTAGTTTTGTATTTTTTGTAAAAAATTAATTAAAATTATTAATGTGTATTTTTACAATCCTAAAACTCTTTGCGAGAGGACCTATTAAAAGTCTGTTTTAAGAACTCTGTATTCTCTTCTTTTAAAATAAGCATTTCTACAATTCTGATAATTTTAAGCTTAATTTGAATTTTACTTCAACAGCAATTGAATTGTAAAATATTATTTACGAAAAAAAATATGCTCATGGTATTTTATTTTTTCAGAAATCCTTCCCTTAATCTTTAACAACTAAGTCAAAAGAAAAAAAAAATCTCTTATTTCTAAAAAAAAAAAACCATTTTTTTCCTTCAAAAAACAAAACATTTTGGAAATAAATTAAGCTCAAAACCAAAACTTAGTGAATTTTTTTAAAAAAAAATGTATGATGATGCAAAAAATTAGAGTCTTAGAAGCACAAGAAACAAAGATTTCGATAATAAATGATAAAAAGATATGTACATACAAATATTAGAACTAACTTTGCTTAGAGTTACAAGAGAAGTATTGGTAACCATCTCCTTTTTTAAAATTGAGGTCAAATAAGTTGGGGTACCTCAATTTCCGATCATTCACTTCACATCGAACTGAATTTAACAAGTGTGGCCCTTTTATTTTTAACAATGGTTGTTTGGGGAATCCAAATCACAATTCGACTTAAATATTGTCCATGAAGTTCGTGACCATAGATTCTTGGTTATCATAATTTACATGGCGTAATCATATATCAGAAAGATAAAAAGAGACAATAACTCTCATTATGCTTACATTTCAATATGTAGAATTCGATTGAAGCCAGTCAGAAAATTCTTTCGAACGTATGGAGTTAAGTTCTAAGAATAGTCAAGTATGCTGTGAATCGTGAAAGGTGAGAATATTAACATAATTATACTTGATAGAATAGAATAAAATCAAAAAAGCCCATGACCTTAACAAAATTTTAAACTTTTATAAACCAGACCTTTTAAGATAAAAGAGTTGGAAATAGTCTAGTCTGCCGCTGAGGTTCCTCTGCTTACCTAGAAAAGTGTATCTAAGAGGAGATGAAGAAAGCAGAAGCGTTTTATTTTTAAATGTTAATCAAAAATTGCAAGACAAATACTCTTTTCATTCTGAGCAAAATGGTATTTATCGTGCCTTATTAAGTTATGAGGAAAATGAACTGGAAAGTAACTTTTGCACAATCTAATATGTATAATTATTATTAAAGTCAGACCAGTATTAGTGAGCGCAACTCTATAAAATGATTTAAACGCAATCATAATTGAAATTCATTTAATATGATGAGATTTAAAAATTGCATTTCAAATATAGTGCAAGGACTTTATGCAAATATTTCTATCATTTAAATTATGCTAAGATGACTAAGTACATATTTTGCTCATTCGCTTTTTTACAATTACTGTTTTAAAAATATAATTAAATTCAATTGTATAACTCCAAAATTCCTTCCTGTGGTGGTGCCGAATGGTCATGGTCGCGAGCTCATGGCCAGTATCGTTTCAGTTGAGTCACGGGTTGGAGTCCTGATGCCACAAAAGACTTGTCAAGTAACAGAGCTGATGCCACGAAAGACAGTAATGAATTAGGGCTGATGCCATTAACTCTATCGAGATTCAAAGTCCTCCTGTTGGGATTGTATAGAAGTTAAAAGAATGGGTTGCTAGTTCGGGTGTTGTGTTTGTTACTTGACCATAATTCAAAGTTACTGAGTCAGTCGGCAATAACCTTCGTAATCTTCATGTTACTTCTACTAAGAGGAGATGATTATTAAAATATCTCAGTTACTAAGAAGTTACCGAGATATCTGAATAAAATTTGCTCTGTATCTTAACTGGTCCTTTCATACGAAATGTTACAAATTACAGTTATTAATGTTGATTTGTTTGATTTGAAGTAATCTGTAGAGGTTCTCAATGTAAGTTACTTCGTTTAACAATTTATAAAGCCTGACAAATTCACTATGAGAGGAGGAATATTTATGAAAGGATTGCTCATCATAAGACACTGTTGCGAGGAGGAAAAGGAATTTTTCAAACTGACCACATGTCCCTCACAGATCAACAAAGAAGTGTAAGACAATCACTTTCGAACGATGTTGCAGCAGAGAGAAAAGCGCAGGACTTTAACCAATTAGACCGAAGAGAAACCATACAAATGATCACGAATGAGACTGATTTTAGTTACGATATAGTATGGAAACTTATTCACGAAAAACTGTACATGCAAGCTGGGTCTCACAACTACCGATTCCTTTTCAGAAGCAAACACGGCACAACCTGCAAAGAGAGGTATTTAATTTTTTGGAGCAAGAGGATTTTATTTGGCTGTCTGGCAATTATGGTTGAATCTGGAATCTATCAATACTATCAAAGAGATCAGAAAGGAGTAGAATCATAGTGATTCACCACCGCATAAGTAGATGAAAGAGCAGAAATCCGCAGAGAAGGTTATGCTGTCTATTTTTTTGGAATTTGTATGTATCATATAATTTGAAAGTTATAGCTCCTGAAAATTTCATGAAATTAGGTTTTAACTTGAGAAAATTTGAAACGAATTCTCTCGAATTGATGCAAAAAATGGGAAAATAATGTTAGTTGAAAAAAATTAAACCTACTTTCATTTAAAAAAATCCTTGTTTACTATTTATTTTAAGTATTATTCTTCATCAAAAGGATTGTCGTGAGATCAATATAACAGATTACCTTGAGAAGGGTTAGATCATCACTGGGGCCTATTACAGTAAACTGCCCTATAAAATGCATGATGCTCTGACCTAGAAACGTTGGGGAATGATCACCAAAAACCTTCGTCTTGTTGACAAGGCACCTGTTTAATTGTCTCGAGGTGTGATTGAGTATAAAAAAATTTTAAAATCAATTCCTACTAAGGTCAACAAAGAAATTTTTTATTTTAGTTACTTTTTATTAAATAATTACAATTAATATAAATATGTATGTACATATGTATATACATATGACAGAATCAATTAAGTGGGAAAAAAAAAAATTTTTCCAGCGTTCTACACGCTTCGTCATGACGGTATTTATTCCTAAATTTATATCCTGCTAAATATCTTATATAAGAGAAATTTTTCTCTCTCTCATATAAAACTGAAATTAATTATTTGAAAATCAAATTAAAAAAATTTATGCTTCGACGAGATTCGATCCGAAGGCATGAAGATTCTACGCCGACGCTCTACTAAATTTGCCATCGCAAGGCAAATGACATAGTAGAAGCATTGGCTAGTTTCTTAATTCATCCAGTAAATTAAATGGTTGGAAAGCAGTTTCGCCCAACCACCTTTGGCAATAAGAATTATTTGGTGGTATATTGCCAAATGTGGCTACCCTTGTTCGCTTCGCGGACTTAACATTCAGCAAAAAAAAATTGCCAAGTTTGGCAATTCTTAAAATCTCGCCCAGTAGTTGCGCTAAACTGCATTTTAATCAATTAAATTTAATTAAATGAATTAATATTTGATAAAACTGTATTAACATCAAGTGTCATCCAATACACGTATAAAATGTATTTGAACTTGGGTGGATGAATAAGAAGTATTTTATTAATGATTGAAAATTTGAACAAGATATATATTTAGAGACAGTGAGATATTAGTAGGAATTTAAAAAGGATGTGGCTTTGAAATTTTGAAACATTCGCCTTTTGCTCTTGATCTCGTTCCAAGCGACACATTTTTAGAACTCAAAAAATCATTGTGGGATCTGACAATACAAATGATGAAATTAAAGATAAGCACAATGTTTTTCCGGCTGAGCTCTACAATGACAGCCCTCAAAATGTCAAGAAAAGTTGGATAAATGTATAACTACGGATAAAGGCTTTGTTGAGAAAAGAATAATAAATAAAAATTAAATTGCTATTTCGATTATTTTAAGCTGTAATTAGAACTTAACGATACCTTCCCTCCGTCCTCCCATAAATGTTCGAACGTTATAAAACACTAAATTTCTCAGTCCCGATTGGTATGATCACGAGCCTTTTGAGACCAGCAATATTCAATAAGTCCCTGTTCTTCCATCAGAGGTGCTTTACGTTGGATAAGGGAGCTGTTGTAGAATAAACGGAACCGAGTCTTAAAAATGTTCGACTAGTATGGTACGGAATTTAGGAGAGCGAGCTATCGTCACTTGGCCTCTGGTCAAAATTACGAATCCCATTGCAAATTGCTCGGATTATCTTACAATATTAATTTAATCATAAATGAAACCCAAATTTATAAAGTTAAATTTTGAGGATTTTATATTTTTCTACTTTTACAATGCATAAGGTGTTTCTGCTCATTGTTGAATGAAAGATTCTCTCTGTATGTGAATAGAACGTTTAATTCGCACGATTGATAGCATAAAAAAATTAAAATTTATGATACAATGAAGGATGTAATGCTTGAAGTACTAACTAAATGACGGCCTTTGTTAAAAAGATAGTCTTTTCCTCATTTCAAATTGAGAAACGATGATATACGGAAGTTAATCATACGAAGAGTTTTCCCACCCTGTAGGAAACTGCTTCATGACTTAAAATTGGTTCGCATGGATTAATTTATGCATTATTATAAGAATCAAACAACAAATTAATCGTAATCATCATTTCAATTGTTCGAATTTCGAATCGTCCTATAATTTACCGATTAACAGACCGTGCCGTATTAGAGAGATTTAAATTCTGGAATTATAGGTTAGGTCTTAATTTTAGAAAACTATACCTAATTTGTATCTGTTTTTACATGTAACCAACAACATGAGTGAATTGGTTCAATAAATTTAAAAAATTAAAAGAAATTAATTAAAATATCTAATATTCAAAATCTCTGTGTCTTTAAATTTCTTAGCAATAATTTCAAAAACTTATATTTTATAGAAATATACTACAATTATTCCTTGTCTTGATTTCAGAAATGACGTTTCCTGAATCTGTAAAAGTTTTTTTTAACGTAAAAAGTATCTGAGAGAAGAAAAAAAATTAACACTCTCTCACTGAATCAAATAGAATCGAAGAAAAGTTTGTACATAGTTCTTACAGAATCATAATGAAATCTTATTATAAAAACATTAGAAAAATTGAATGTGTGTCGATTTTGTTCTTGCATTTTAGCATTTTCGATGTCTTATATAAAGTTCATTATTTCTTCTTTCACTTAGTGTTATCTTCTGCGTTTTGAACATAAGTTGATTATTTTCAGTGTCACTTTGCTTAATTTTCTACGTCTTGTAAGAAAAACAAATTACTAAAATTCTCTACATTTTTTCTAAATGTCTGTCCAAATGTCTAAGGGTTGAGATTTTTCTATTGTATTAATCTGATTACTTTTATATGCAAAGTATTAGATTATCTTTTAAAGGTACACAAGTACCTTAAAAAGGGGACACAAATTCCAAAATATTGATAAGAGTTTTATCTACATATTTGAATTTTTTTCTTCCTAAATATATTGTGACGACATCTTATTTTATCCAACTCTTATCTATCATCTTAATTATTACTCTAATCACAAGATCTAAAATTCAGCTTAAGTTCAAGCACAGAGAAAGTAATGAAAATAGTCAATTATATCCAAAATATAGTTTTTGGTGACTCTATAACAGAAGAGGGATGCTCTCAGTTATTATCTTTATCCGAGAGTACTAACAACTTCTATAATCCATAAAAGAATACGCTTACCGAAAAACGATGCGAGTACTTCCTTCAAGTATTCAGTTGCTCCTATAGCATTGAATCCTAATCTCCTCAAATCAACTCTTTCTGCCAGAAGACTACTACACACATCATAATAATATCTTTCCTAATACCGTAACCTTATTATTATTCTCTTTAATTCAATTCGCTGTTGCTTTTATACGATTTGATTATATCTATTCACTCCACTTCTAAAATTTAATTAATTTATATCACGTTTCATTTAATTGGGATGAAGCTGAGAACTTAAATAGATAATCTAAAAAATTAAAAAAAAATTTATTCTGAGGAAAGTATCGCAAATAGCCGTGTTACAATATGTGCACATTTTCATCGTTGCAACCCCAATTATAAAGATACGTAGTTACTCAAATTTTCTTTCATGGAGGCCCAAATCATTTCATTGACTTTAAAAATTTAAAACTGATTATTCTCAGCTTTCATTTTTTATGGTAATCATATATTTAAAATGCTAAAGTTTCTTTTTGTAATTAATATAAAGTTTTGAAATTTTTTTTCTGCAGTTTTATATAATATGTCTGTTAATTCTTCATATTAGATTAGCATTTAGATTAATGGTTAGTTCTAGAAAAGTCACAAAATTAAATATAGTTGCTTCTTACTGCTTTTCGTAATGTTTGACAGAAAAAGAAATTTTTAAATGTTTTAATAACACTTCTAAGCAAGGTAGGAAAAAAAAAAGGTTTGTACAAAAGTATGAAAATATGTGCTAGAAGAAATTTTAAGATAATGACATATTTCGAAAGGATTATAATTCTTTTTGAAGTAAATGTTTGCTTAAAAATGAAGTCCCCCTTTAAATGTTTATTTTATGTGTGCTAAAATATAGTAAAAAATTTGCTCACAGGGTACTGTGTCGCTTAAGTGTTGGTAAGTAATTTTTAGGAGCAGGCGCGGATTCCTGTTACATTCACAATTAGGTTCTAAATCTACAATAAAAAAGATAGGAAAGTAAAGTATAAATTCATACATCTTCCCCGTTTATCGAAATTCATAATCTGCAATATTTGAACTGAATCATAGGTTCCAGTCCCGATTATATTAAAGAACGTAGTGTGGAATGGAGGACACAATGGCCCGTTAATTTTAAATGGGCAATAAAGTCACCTATGGAGGCTAGGAGAAGGAACTATCAGATCAGGTTTCCTCCACATTGCTTGCTCGTATTTCAATCTTTCTCGAATAATAATTTTCTTTCTTTCATTTTTATTTATTTATTTATTTTTTTTTTTTTGTATTTTCTCTTGGAAAATATGTTGCCCTGGACTTCTCCTTTCCGTTTCTGATATTCTCCTTTGCATGAAATTAATTATAAATAACCTCTCTTTATTTCGGCATTCGATGACTTAGCACGTTCTTTAATCCGGCACCGATCCAGTCATTCATTTTTAGTTTTTTTTCCGTATATGGATTCTTTCGTTTCTTGACCTTGACTGCCAGTTCAAGACCCAGCGCTGCTCGCATTTTTGGGCAGCGTTTATCATAACTATCAGTTTTTATTTTAGTGCAATATTTTTGTTTTCCAGTGGGTACCATATCTCGTTTGCAAAATATTACAACTGTGTATATACAGTGTACATTAGAGCAGAATGGTCTCAAATTCCAGCTGGTGTTCTTCGAATGCTAATAAAACTATTAAGTGTACGCATGTGATAAGAATAGTTTGTTACAGCTTATTTAACTATCATATACACTGTTTTAATTTCCTTTCGTTGCTGTGTTTTTATCAGTACAATTAATTTAATTTTCCATGTTTCCATTTAATTTTGTAACTTTTGTAAGGACGAAATACTTTTGTATCTGAGTATATACAAACTCTGCATATGCTTAAAACTTTAAATGCGGGTTTCAATCATTTAAATATTTATCTAGAGTGATCCATTTTTGATATCCCCGTTAAAACTGTATTCACATTTGATAATCTGGAAAAATTGGATTAAAAAGAGCTTATTTTATAAAACTGTTTTTGACGCTTTGTCCAGTGTTCTTGAGCTTTGGGACTAAAATGTTGCGGCCAAACACGAGTTTAATATCTGTTAATCAAATATTCTTCGTGAGGAATATTAGGAACTTCTGCACAGTAAACGGAACTCAACCTTAAGATCCTCACTTTATATCGCATCAGCTCAGGTGTCATCCTCGTCTATTGATCGTGATTGAAAATAATGAAGTACGTTGCGAGTAGACTTTGCGCAAATAAAGTATGGTGTTAATGTAAACAACACATAAATATGTAACACTTTCATAAGAAAATACAGTTTATTGTTTGGTGTTTAAATTCAGTAATATAACATAGATAATATCTGTCATAATGATTACTTCAATAATATTTACTATTCTTTATGAAGTAATTTTTTTTTGTAATTGTGAATTTTTTTTTTGAAATCTTCATTTAAAAACACTCTCCTACGCAAAATGAAATATAAATAAACTTTCAATCGTTGAACAAATTAATAGAATTTCATTAAATACAAAAAAATAGGATAATAAAAGAGTAATCAAAATTTGTTTTGATTTTACATGTCGCTATTTAATACTTTATTTAAGGTTAAATGATAATTAAACTTTCCCATTTAAAAAACTAAACTAAGTAAAGGCTTACATTGGAAATAGATTTGTAAAACCTTTGTGTGGCAGATTTTGTTTTTCGTTCAGAAAACCTGATTTAATGAATATTGCTAATAGCTATGCACTCTTGTTAGGTTGTGTGTCTATGATGATAAATTTGGCCATTTAAATAAATTGCACAATAATAATAAACCAGTATGAGGTTGAAGGGTCTCAAAAAGGGCCAGTTTTTGATGTCATATAGCATTGATGAAGCAAATTAGTGATACCATTGTGCTCTGATACGTGTTAAATGGTTTCCGAACAATTTTGACACTGATCCATAGATTAATTTTCAGTTTGTAACAAATAGATCTCTAATCAAAGTTGTACTGCTACCTCTGTGAGTTGTCATTGTTATCAATGGTGTGAACTGCATTCTTTATTAATTAAGGTTAAAAGATCATTTGGATTACTTTCGGTGAGAGAATTTGCTAGAAAGAAGGTACCGCTGAGAAAGAAGGAATGAAAGGTCTTCTTACCAGACCGCGTGAGTCACGATGATGATTTCTTGGGGTGCTAAAAGCGTCATACTTATGGACTTCTTAAATAATGGGAAAAGGATCACTGGTCAATACTACAACACGAGTTGCACCATTTCTGTGGCCGCAGTATCCTATTTATCATGGCCATGGACAGGAGGCCGGCGATTTTCGTCGAGTCATGCGTTCGAATCCTGATGTCACTAAAGACCCATCTATAGGCCGTACAGTTAAACGATAAATCTGTCAAAGGATCAAAGCTTTCCCAAGTCGTGGTGTGGAAGTTAGGAGAGGAGGAGCCAACTCATGTAACGTCCTCGTCACTTGGCAGAGGTTAAAAATTATGAAGTCTATCACCAATAGACTTTGACTCTAATCAGTAAATAAATAGTTTTTTTTGTTAGAGGGGAAACATGTTTTTAGTCTTTTTTCAGTAACAATTAATTATTTTTATCTTTTTTCCGAAATAGAGTTCCTTAACAATTAGAAATGGTTTAAATATCTAACAAGGTCTTAAAAATATTTATATTTTATATGAATTTCTGAGAATGAATGGCAGAAAAAATTCTTTTTGATATTAGTTATAGAAAAAAGTTTTTGAATTCAATTGCACAGAACACAATAAAAATTATGGTTACGTATGTCAGATATTATCATATACTTGATACATGATTACTCAAAACACAATAGAATATTCGAAGTTGAACAACATAAAAAGGCCTGGATAAAATGAAAAAGAAAACGATTAAAATGATAACAATGAAATGTATAGCGAGGCATTCTGATTGATTAAAAAAAATACAAAGAATTTCAAAGTTATAAGACAGAAGAAAATAAATTGAAATAATATTAAAAAATTGTAACTAACAAAAGGGAATAAAATATATAACGGCTAAACAATACTAATATAAGTTGTTTTAAAGTAGGAAATATTAAAAAGTATTCGTCATATTTAAAGTAATAATAATAATAAAATTACCCAGAAAAGATTGGAAATTAGAAAATATTAGATTTTCTTAGCATACTTCCTAAATTTTTCTACTGTTTGTTCATCAACATGAGAAATTAAAATGTAATTCGAATGCTATGGAAGAACTGGACACCAAATTATTTTGCAAATGCTGATAGATTAAGGACAATACGAAAACAAACAGTTTTATGAAATTTGTATAAATTAATTCAAAAACATAATAATCTTTTTTTATTAGAGACTTAACAATACACAAAACTAAATAATTCTTATGAAATTGAGTTGATTTGAAAAATATTAATTTTCACATGAGTTTCTTTTACAGATGGGAAGAGTCTTTACGGAAATTTTTTTTTTTTAAAATCTCTCTGAACAAAATGTAAAGAATTATAGTTATTGAAGATAGTATTAAAATTACATTAAGTAACAAAATTTGTTGTTCGGATCTCAAAAAGGAGGACAGGAGTATCTTTTACAGTTGCGAAAAATCTTTCATGAAATATTCTCTTAAAATCCTTCATCTGAACAAAACGTAAAATTTTTTAATTACTAAAGATGTTATTATAAAATTTTATTAATTGTAAAGAAATACAAAAATTAGTACAACTAAACTTTGAAGAAGTTTATGGATTAAAGTATTGTTTTTACGCAATTTAATATAGTTCTGGAATTACACAGCCTTTTTACTGATTTATGCTCCCATTTAAATAAGAATTTCTCATCTTTATTTAAAGGTCCTCTGTTTTATTTAGCAATTTAATTTTTAATAATTATGGTTTTTATTTTGTGATATTTCAGAGTCTTTAATCTAAATAAGTATTTGAATTGCCGGTAATTACGAAAAATCTGTACGTGATAGAAAAATTGGATAGATTTTTTACAGTCAGATCGTAAAGGATTTACTTTAAACTACAGAACAAGTAAATTTTGAAATCTCTGGATTAATATAATCTTTGATTTCTGTAACATACACATCTTCCGTTTTATTTCATTTTATTAAATATATTTGATTCATATACTTCTCAATATATTTCTTTGAAAGTACAATACATGAAACGTAATCAGCCATTTTTTCCAAATTTGAAATATGGGGAAGATTCAAAAAGTATTTTTGATTGGAATGGGGAATAGGGTAATTCACTATAGTACTGATATATGATTTTTCTTTTTTTTATCACAAGTCCTTGAGAATGACGTCCTCATCCCAAAAATTCATCACCGTAAATGTTCCGGCCAATGAGACGACTTACTCAGGAGCATATTCGCCAGAAGCACACCATTGTTTTGATTGTTGCTTGGCTTCTTGTGTATAATGAAGGGAGCAGGTCTTATTTTCAGAAACAACTCGACACTAAGTGATGACGACAACTCCACACGATAGCTATGACGTTGGGGCAATTTACCATTTTCTCTCTTCACTAACCTCTAAGATTTTAAGGCAATTTGAATTGCATAAGACTGCAAATTTTTCTAAACCAAAAGGAAACGGGATTAGGGAAATTACGTAGATTGAGATGGAAGCGAAGTGAATTGAATTAGATAGTTAATGATATATAATTAGAATTGAAGGAAAACGAAGGGCGATATATAATTGCAAGAAGATAACGTGAGGCTGATATGTAATTGAAAGCTGTCTTAAAGTATGGTAATTAATCGTTTGGATTGAATTGAATCTAAGTTAGATAAGAATCGGGTTTTGGTGAGCAGTGTTTGAATTAGAACGAGCTATCTGGTGAACCCAGACTTTATAATTAGATCATAATTTAGGATTGACTAGTTAAGAGGAATTCAAGAGAAAGCGGCCTTATTTATTCCTTAATTGTTAAAAAAGTATTTTGTCTTGCTATTAAGTATCTTTAATTGGAATCTGGTAATTATTGACTATTTAATTAGATTGAAATGTGTTGATTGAGTTAAATAATGAAGGAAGGACATCGCAAATCAATAAAATTTTGATTTGTCTGCAAATACTTCCAAATCAGATCTAATACGAGAATCAGTGTCACATTTGTTTTGCAGTCATTTGACAGATAATGGCAAGCAATCTTATCATCAACTTGCCATCGCAACACTACTTGTCATCAAAAAAATATTTTTTGAACCATCATCATAAATCATGTCGTGTGTATGGGAAGTAGAAGGAAATAAATGTGTTATGTATATACACTACAGGAAAGAGGAAATCAGTAAATCATTAAGATTTAAACACAAGTTTGTGAATAATCTTGCGTTGCTTTATTTTATACGAGTATTTATTTTATTTCTTATTCTGATTTAACAATTCTGCCTTTTTATCTTGCATTGAATTTATTTAAAAAATAAGTAACATGTAAATAGTCATACAAAAGACAGTTCCCTGTCTGCTTATTACTCCATCAAAACACTTAAAAGAGATCCTTGAAATTACCAGCTTGGTTACGTTTATGAAACAAAGCAAACATAGAATATGTTTTGTAATTGTTAATGGAGATGAACTAAGAACACGTCGGTGTCACACAGCAATGTAACATAATTTTGAATCTATATACCAACATCTGACATGTTTTTTTTTATTTAAAAAAGAAACCTTTAAGCGAAGTTTTAACAATAACAAGACTAGAATCCTTTTACAAAATAATTATAAAATAATGATTAATACGAATATAATCATTTTGCAATTGTGAAATTTAAAATAGTTCAGTTTAATCTAGTCATTATAGTAATTTTAATAGTTATTTAAGGGATAAATTATTTAAAATTTGAGTTTAAATTTTTTTTGGGGACAGTTCTCCTCGTAAGATATAAAAAAAGCTTTTAAATTTGAATTCCTCGTGTACATGTTATCAAATTTATGCTAGAAATTTCAAGACTCAAAATTTAATACATTAACACTAGCTTATAGTATTTTAGAATAAGTATATTAGCAAAAGCTTTATTTTAAAGGCATAGTTCCAATGTTACTTGCTTTAAAGAAAAAAACTTTTTTTTTGTTGACATCAAAAATATAACACCGGAAACAACCTTAAGATATCTTTAATTGAATAAGTAATGGAATAATTAAAGAAAAGAGCAGATAATAAAAATATCTCAAGCATTTAAATCATGATGAAATTCTTTTCCACTCACTCAGAATGATGAATGAATTAAATCAAATACCATGAAGAAGTTGATAGAAAGTAACTAACAGAAAAAAAAAGAAATGAGATTTTTTTTTTCTTTTGTAAAATATCTGATATTCTTCCATTGTTAAATGGCGGGAATAAATAGCATGCATAGATAAAGTTTCTGTAATACTATTACAAAAGAGACTGCACAATATAACTCAGATTTAAACTAACTCATTTGACATCGGAATGTTACTGCAAGAATGATTATAAAAGTTTGCACTGATTTTGATTTGAATAGATTTAGTAAACTGTGAATGCAAGTTGTCATGCGAATTTTTCATCTATAATATACTTGATACCAACATTGAATTATTCATCTGCTTAGGAATGTTTTTGTCATTTTAGAAAAAAAAAATTCTAAATTCAGCCTAAAAGCTTGGAAATTTTGAACAAAGATGAGACGATTGGATAGACGTTTAACTTAGCTGATAAATTTTTTTAGTATCTATGTCCTAATTTTCATACCAATAAGAATTTTATGGAAAGTAGTTAGAAGAAATTGATTGCTCACTAACATCGCGATTAGAAAAAACTCAAAGGGTATTGGTGACGAACTCGTAATTTTCAAACTTGATCAAGCGACCAAGAAGATATATCTGAGTTGGGGCATTCCTCTCCAAATTCTTACACCTTGCCATCTTGAAGACTTTTAAGTTCCGATAGATTATACGGATATTCATCTCGGTGGGTTTTTAATATTATCCGGACTTGAATCCGTGACTCGACGTAAGCAACGTTAATCATTAACTTACGACATGTACACTTGGTTACCGAGACAGTAACTGATTGAAAAAAAGAAGAAATGAGTATTGTATATTAACGTATTAAATTTCAGATATAATTCCGCTGTTGTACTACGGGAATAAATATGATGTATGGGCAAAGCTTTTGTGATAATACTACAAGAGAATTAAATTATATTGGACAGGCAACTAAAGTTCTCGCCATTTTTCAAATGTTAACGTTTTGGAAGTCGTTAAATGTTTTTGGCATAATGTTTTAAATCATTCGAAATAGGATGTTTTGTTCAACCGGAATCTATGTTCAGTTTTTTAGTTCGAGTTAATTCATGTTAATTTTTAGATCATTAAAATACAATGACAAGTTGCGAAAAAGGAGCATTTTTGACACCTCCTACTTTATGCTTTTAATAAAGGTTCTAAGGCCGCAAAAGCTTCTCGGTACATTTGTGCTGTGTATGGAGACGGTGCCATAGCTAAAATAACCACTCCATAGGTCAAGTACACAAATGAATGTTCTGACTTAAAAGATGCCTCTCGTTCTGGCCGTCCAGTTCAGTTCGACGAAGAAACATCAAACCAGTTTTTGCACGAAAAAGTTCGTGTCAAACAACAAGGGAACTGGCAGAGAAAATGGAATGGTCTCACATTGCTACAGAGAAGTATCCTTGTAATGATATAGGGTCGGAAGGTACGGAAGGAAGGGTCGGCATCTCTAAAACAATTTAATTTATTAACAGAAGCTCAGCTACAGAACAAATCTATCCTCTCTCTCCTTTTTCTCTTTGAAAGCCCATACTATATATATCATAACAATTTGCATGATCACGTTCTCTTCTTCGGAGGAAGCTCTAATAAAAATAATTGCTGAGTACTGAAAATTCCCCAGGAGGACTGTTAGTGACAAATCGCAGATAGACCCGTCACATCTTCACTATGATGAGAAACATGGAACCCAAAATATTGAATTAAGGCAAGGTTATTGGATAAAGGATTTACTTTCAAGAGAAATTTTAATATCTTATATTTTCTAATTTACTTTCCGAAAAAATTGATTTTCTTGTTTTATGACATTGATGAATTTAAATCATATTGAGAAAAGTAATTTCCTTACAGATAACGACAGGTGTATTGTTATCAGTTCTATGACAAAGATAATTTTAATAAAAACACTACTTAAGGTAAATCTTAACAGAAAATACAAGCAAAAATATAAATGTAGGGAGTTTGAATTAAAAAAAAAAAGGTAATTTATAAAATAAGATATCTAATTTTAAATATAAAAGTTCATTGAGAGAGATAAGAAATTTATATCGAACTATGTCAAAAGATTCTAGTGTCGTAATTCTTTACTCAGATGAATTTTTCTGATCTGATTTTTTGGTGTTTCTATGTATGGAAATCATAAGTAAGATTAGCATAATTCTCCTTGGATGCTCTGTCTCTTCTATTCTGTTCAGAATGTTAATTTCTTTTTTTTTGTATTAGGAACATACAAACGTACAGGCTTATTGAGTAAATTAAAAATTTAATTAAACTTAAGAAGTATCAAAGGGGAAAAATATAAGAAAGAAAATTTAAGAAGATTATTGAAATTTGAAAATATAGTATCTTAAAGTCTCACTTCTAAAATGTGGGAGAACATATATAAACACACTAACATTATTCACTTTATAAAAATTTTACTATATATGAAAAAAAAAAAAAAAAAACCCACGAGAATAGTAATCATTAAATAAATCAAATTTTTTTAGAAAAAAAAATCTTGTCTTATAATATGTGAGTTATCTGCAGAATTATAAGTATTTGTATTTACAATGGGCGTCTGAAATTATTTGAAATGCCTTGAACAACAGCGTCCTCTGGCGGGAGTCATGGGGTTTCAACTGGGAAAGTATTCAGTTAGGAACATTCCTCCCTTTGAGTTGCGGGGCACATAGAACCAAAACTCAACACTTTATGGACTCAATCTGGATGGTGGTCGAACTATCCGTTAAGCTCTGGCAGCAGCAGGAGCAGAGTCAGGATTGTCCAGTCCTAATAGATGATTCTCAGGAGTATCTGGAAACTTGTCCTTGTTGGTGATGTTTTCTCCATACAGTTCCAATAGGCACAGTTTTCGTATTTCTTTAACTCGGTTGGTCACAAAATCATCCAAGGGATTTCTTTCTTGATCCAATACAGAGCGTCCATAGAGTCACTCCAGAAAATTGATTCAATATATCCCAATTTTAAATCATTCTTCACTGAATCTGCATTCTAGCTCCAATATTACATGAGAGTAATTCCATCTTCGGTAGGGATAGTCCTTTTATGGGTGCAACCCTAAATCTTGCTTGAACTAGTTGACAAGTAACTTTCCCTTCTTTTTCTGCTCTTAAAAATATAAGTACAAGTCGCTTAGGCCGACTTGGACGCATCGCAAAAAGAGTGAAGTGTCAAGTTGGATTCATTAAGATCTAAATCTGAAAGTCTACGAGGAATTTTTAAATTTGTTAGTTCAGTTAATTCGTCTTTCCATTTTTGGATTCTTTTAACTATATCTTCAGGTAATTTTGAATCACAAAAGATTCCCAATTTCCAACATTCCTGAAGAAGCAATTTAGGGATTAATGTTATGGGATACGTGAACCTTGTGCGATCGAATAGCTGGTGTGCCACAGACATAATTTTCCTTTTCGTATTTGGTTCATCCTCGTTTTCTGTTTTAATCAGCTCATAAGACGAAGTGTCGTCTTTCAGATTCCATGTAAGACTTAAAATTGGTACTTCTTTTTCGCAATCTGAGCTTTCTAGTACAAATTCGTTTAACTCAGAAAGGTAATTATTTGTCGATCCACGTAATTCAAATTCAGCTGTCTTCAGAATTTTTTGAGATTCTAATCTAAAAAAAATGTTCTAACTCCGAAACAGAATCCACGCTTGACACACAATTATCGACATACATCGAGTCTTTGAGTTTCATGGCAAGATCTTTTAAAGGCTCTTCTACCTAATCTAATACATGATTCAAAACAGCTGCAAGTAGGAAGGGACTGCATGATATTCCGAATACAACCCTACAATGCCTATACGTGATTGTCTATTGCGGATCTCCATTCTTCCACCACATAAACCGCAAAACATCTCTACCAGACTCGTTCAGCATTATTTGTAAAAATGCCTGCTTTATGTCTGAAATAACTCCAATTCTTCCCCATCTAAATCTATTTAGAATAGCTGGGATCATTTGTATAAGATTCGGACCCTTTTCAATGCATTCATTAATTGATACAGAGTTTCTAGTTTTAGCGGATTCGTCAAATAAGGGACGTACCTTAGTTGTTGAAATGTCTTTAAATACTGCTCTGTGTGGCAGGTAATGTACATCTATATCTTTAGAAATGTCATTGTTCTGATTAATTTGTTCAATGATACCTTCTCTTTCCCACTGATTAAAAACTTCTTGATATTCATTTATCCGATTTGTTGATTTCAGGGATCGAACTGTATTTCTTAACCTTTTTTGGGTCATCACTTTATTATCATGTAAAGGAGGATGTCCATTTAATCAGGGTTGATTCACCTTATATCTGCCAGTATTGTCTCATGTATTGTAAACATGGTTAAATGTATTTTCTTTTGGGAAATTTTAGCATATTACCAGAGTCGATAGAACTTGATATTTACTTATTGATTACACAAAATTGAAATATTGGCTTTTTTCAAAAAGAACTTAAATTATTAAAAAAAAGAAATTGTGTTGATTTAGAATTGTATTTCATATAGAATTCTACTACGTTTTGAGTTTTTATACATATATGATTTCAAATATTTTCTAAAATTATTTGAGAATGAGATGTACTAATACAAATGAGCATAATGCTTATTTTTGTAAATTGAACATTTCTTCATGCTTCGGCAAATTCGTTCAAGTCACTTGGATAATGATATTACAAAGGACCAAATGAACATCAATTTTGTATTTGGTTTTGTAGAATCTGCTTTAAGATAAGAGAAATCATTATAAGAATTACATTTATAAACAGTAACGTAACATGATGATCAGAAATTCAATAAAAACTATTTTTTTTACATTTGAAATTTTTAAATACGTTTATGGAAATAAAATCTTTCATCTCAATAAAGAATATTGATATAAATCAAATAAGGATTGTTGTTTATTGATTCGAATAAAATATAACTAATATTTTACTCATTCATTTCAATGTTTGTAAAATATGTTTTGAAGAAAAGTTTTAAAATATTTATTACTTACTTTCTAAATAGCACTCATTTATTTTCAAAGGAAAAATTTAAGGAATTTACTGTTACTTTTGTGTGAAAATAACAGAAGTGTTCCGGTTTTCAAGTATAATTACCATGATTTATAGATTTGTGTACGACTTCTGATAAACAATTAAATCTAATGAAGCTTAAAGTTATGAAAATGTTAAAAATCTTTGAAAAACATTGAGTAGAATTTATTTTATCGTCAAATACTTGAGACACTGTTTAACGTTAAGAATCAAATTTATTACCCCCATAACTCAGAAATTTTCTGTCAAAATCGTACGAAATTTGAAGTGTAAGCTTATTTTACGATGAGAATTTTCAACATCGATTTTGAGAAAATTCTTTTAAGAAGTTAATTAGTTATGTTAATTAGTTAAATTACTGATCCACTATCATCATAATTTAGTTCCCTTTGAGTCATTATCGATTTTGATAATGATTAGAATCCCGATATCGATTTTATTCAGCTGTGATGGGAATTTTAAAAGTCTATTTTTTTTTTGCTTTGGGGTGAATATACATTATATCACACTAGAAGCATGCTGATGAGGTTTCAAAGGAGTCTGCAAAAAATGACCTCTAGCTATTTGTAAGAATTGGGGTAATTTTTTTTTGTACAATCTGGATTTTCTGAGCCACCTGTAACATAGGATGTCCGCGAATTATTTCCTTTAAACTAACGTTTGGGGTTTCTTTCTGATTTTACATTTAAGTTCCCGGCTTGTTAATAATCAAATGGAACGTGATACAAATTAAATAAATTTCGGAAGTGGAGTGAATCAAGTTATATAAAAGTGATAGAGATTTGAAATGAAGAAAATTAAAGTTATATGGCAATAAGAAGTGTGTGTTGGCGTGCTTTGTGTGCAAATTTTCTGGCATGTATAGAGGGTTAAGAAAGATTAGAACTCATCAGTGACCGGTAAATAGATGCACATAATCGCATCTTATTACGGTCAATATTACTTTGATAGATTTTGTATTTAGTATTTCCGGCAAGGTTAACTGTGCAGACATTTTATTTTATGGTAAACTGAAAAAGAGCATCTCCTTTATTTGAGGAATAAATAAAGGTACTTATGATGTAACTAACTATTTTAATTAATTATTCTGGGCTTGAACTTAAGTTGAAATTTAGATCTTGTGATTAAACTTCAAGATGTCAAACGAGACGGGTAATAGGATACCATCACACATCTATGAAATCTCGGGTTTATTCACTTTTATTCTAACATCTTTTGTCCGTTGAAAGTGTATGAATTTTGTCTGAAGAAATAAAATATTTGGGGAACATGAATCAATAATTACGAAGCAGGGGGTTAATATCGGTTCTAATTTGGTCATGTTGTTATTATATAAACTAGAATGAATTATTAAATAAATACTGGGAAAAAGGATTAAATAAAATAAAATTAATGTTTAAACCAAAGAAAATAACACTCAAATTAAATTAAAAGAGCGGCTAAATAAATAGATATCAACGACTTAATAAAATGAATAAAAAATCATTTGTCGTCTACATTTTTCTTTAGTTCTTGAAACTGATTTTAATCTCGAGTTGCCGTCATCTTAATATACATCTATTATCCTCTACTTATTTATGAACATTAAGAAGCAAAATGTTAAAGCTGCTTCAGTGGAAATGGTTTTAAATCCTGCGCACAGCTCAAATTACGTGAAGGTTTTTCATACGCACTGAAATAATTTTATTTTCTTTAGAAATGTAAATGAATTTTAATAAACATAAATATACTTTCCCAACCGTCCTTACAATGGCTCATTACATGCGATTCTAAAATGTAGTTTTTACTGCATTGTGCCTTGAATACTAATTTAATTCAAGCAAAAAAAATACATTAAACTCGTAAAATAAATGCTTAAGACAGCAAATAAAAGTATATTAGCAGCAGCCTTATCTTCTTCAATGCGGGTATAACACATATTTTAAAAGAAAAATACGCTTTTTATAATTTTAATGCCAACGGCTATTGAAACGTATGTACCAAATTACATAGGTGATAAAAATTCTTTTCCTTCTAAATTTCTTCATAGCTGAATGAGTTTTAACTTAACCATTACAACGAAATAAAAAAAAAACAAATTCAACTTTGCCCGAATAAGAATTTCATAGTTTGATGCATTTAAATTTAATCTGTTTCGTTTGCAACTAGATTTGAAATTGTTTACTTATGCTGCTAGATTTGATGGCTCTAAACTGGAATTTTATGCGAATTTGCAACTTTTAGAGAGTTTCGAAATGTGTCAACAGCAAACTGTCCTGTCCTCTTTGCAATGGTTCTTTAAACTTCCTTTATGAGTTAATCTAAACGACTTGCACTTAAAAAGAATTAAGGACGATAAAATAAAATGTATTTTATTAGGAAAAAAGTAGAAAATGTTTGATTTTCGACAAATTAATCAAGAGGATTTAAGTACTCCAAGAAGAACTGATTAATTGAAAACTGAGAAAAATGATTAAAAAAATTCTTCCTGTTTTAAAAACAAAATATTAAAGTTGATAGTCACTCTTCTGATACTTTTGAACCAAATACAGCTTGTTCCATTGACTAATTTAAAATCATTTATCAATTAACATTTTTTAAAAAAAATAGTCATTACTAGACTGAAAGATGGTAAAATATTTTCGTTATCGCATATTTCTTACTTTCAAAAAAGTCAAAAAATATTTCAAATATTTAACTTTTATATTCTATTAAGGACAGTAATTAACACAAGTATTTTTTATTTAATTTAATGTTTGTGGAGTGTTGTGGAATAATGTGGAATGTTTAATATCACCACTAAATCTTTTGTTTAAGAAAAAAACCCAGAATGACTTGATATAATAATGAATGACTTTGATATAATAAATACCTCATTAAATATACTGTCCAGTTTGCATCTGCATTTCAATTAATAATAACCTGAGCTGATTGCAATGACTGAATATGATATTATTTCCCCCGAAATATTCATTGGAATTTATATTTAAATTTAAGCTGCAACGTGAGAGAACATTTAATGTTTGTATATTTTAATGTGAATAAGCTCACACTGCTCACAATGTTTATGAGTTCGAGTCCTGATATAATCTCGTGGATGACTATTAAATGAGCATCATACGTATGAAATTTTGTACGTGCGATAACGTAAAGTTCCTTACTGTTCAGCTGTCTTTAGTTGTGATTTAATCACTTTGACGATTCTTGAATAGGCATTCTGCGCGTTAGATTTCATAACTACACATATACGAGAATTTAAAATTCTTTATTATTCCACTTGTTGGGTGACAACATATAATCTGGTAAACTTTTAAATAGGTCATGTACTCATCTTATTTCATAACTACAGAAACGTGAGAAACTAAAGTTCCTTACTATTCGACTATTTTTGGTTGAATCGAGAACAAACTTGCTTTTTTTTTAACTTTGTTATTATTCAATGTGCCGTCCATTAAAATATCCTTTAATAAATTGACACTAGGTTTCAAGATTTCAAAAAAAAAAACATTTGATGTAGTTAAACTCAATTTTCTTGATATGACTGTCAATTTTAAATTGAAATTCCCGAAGGATTTGTATAATTGATTATTCCGAGGAATCATTTAATGTGATTTTAAATTTTAGAGAAAAATTTGCAAATGAGTCCCTTTATTGAATTTTTAACTATTATTTTGAACTATTTGGAAGCACTTACATTTGTCAGACCCTATGTTCAGTAATAAAATCTATAAAGAATAACAGAATAATACCAATACCAAATGATTTTACGAGCTTCATAAGAACTCACTGAAAAGAGCAACTATTTTCGTCGAATCAAATATTAAAACATTAGTGTTTCAAAAACGATGTCAAACATCCTTCTGTCTTCCGTTTGGTGTCTTTGCTTTTAATTTTCTAATAAAAATATATAAATTAATGAAATTTAGATTATTTAAATGTATTAACTATATATTTCACATTTTTAATATTTCATACCTATTGTTAGTGTTTATAAAATTTGAACAAAAGCGTCTTATTTTCTTCCATTATGGCATGAAAGCAAAAAGGTTAAGCCCTCCAGACGTAAACAGAAATGTAAATTAAAGCATATTTAATTAAATTAATAATAATAAATAAAATTAATAATTATTTACTTGCATAATTAGATTTTACCTATTAATAAGTTATATCATTAAGGTTTATTACTGTTAACAGGAAACTAAAGTTATAAGATTATTTTACAGGTACCAAATTTAATTATCTCACGCTATGTAATTTGATTAAATTTTGTAAGTAATTATTCAAATTTTCATTGGTTATCAATGTAAAAATGGAGAATAAATAGTCATTAAAGAATCTGAACAGTTTTCATGAAGCAAAAAGTAACAGAAATTTGATTTTGAGTAATGTTTACCTCAAACGGCATTAAAAAGTAATTCGAGAAATTATACTATTGTTTTAGTTCGGTAAGAAAATTAGGAAGATTAGGAAAATTCGGTAGGAATTAGGAATTTAATGATGAGATTTTCGTAAATTGTAAAAAAAGTATCCTAAAAATTTGGAAGAAAGACTTTTTTCACAATATACCTCCCCTACATCTACATTATTAAAAGTTAAGTAGAAGTGAGTGGGTTTATATACTTCATTATATATCAGAAAATAAAGATGATAAAAATAAGATCTTAAAAACGTATCACTGCTCTGGTACGAAGAAAAGCTGTCTTTCATACATCAGTTACTTTCATTGAAAAAACTGCTGTTTTTAAATTAAATAAGAAAAAAATAAATATATTTAAAACATTTTATTCCCAAAACTCAATTACAAGTGCACTTTTTATATCTACAACAAAATTATTTTACTGATTATACATTGAAATACATAGCTAATAATTAATCAGTTAGAAAAAAGAGTTAGAGAGATTCTCTTTTTGGAAATGACAGTTTCCGACAAGATAATAATTCTAACGACACTTTTATTATTACATAATTTGATTATAAGAATATATACTTAACATTAAAAGAAGAAGAAAAAAACGAGGAAATTTGTCAAAGTGCTTATTTTTCCTCTAAGCAGACACTGCAATGTGATAATTTGAAAAATGCTTAGAAATCTAAGGTGTAAATAAGCTTTGGTATAAGCTTTTTCCCCTTAAGCTAAGTAGTTAAAAGTGTCTTTCCTTGATATGAAAGATTTTTATTTCCTACATAATAATATGGACTATACAACAAGCTAGCTAAAGAAATAAAAAGAAAACTATTGGCTGTAAGTGTTTCATTGGACTGACTAGAAAATTAATGATAAGTTTATAATTCTGTTCACTTAAAATATATTAAAGATTTTTTTTTTTTTACTTTGTCAAAAAATTTTGCAAACTTGTTAGAATTGATGTCATTAATATCTATTCTATAACTTATTATATGAAATTTACTAAATTATTAAGGATTAGTTTTGCGATATTTGAAAAACAGGTATGGGAATTGTCCCGCTGTGCTACAGCAGCGCCACTTACAACACAGATTAGATGGTTGGATATCGAGGTGTAAGCTCACAGAAATGCGAGTCCGTCTTTTTCTTTAATTTTTTATCCTTTAGTAAACTATTTTTCCTCCTAAAATGAGCGTGGTTCTTTATAACATACCGATGCCAACCTCCACACAGAATTATTCTTTTTAGTTTTTGTTATTGAATGTTTATAAGTGGTATTTTGTGATGTTTTAACAATTTTTCTTTTATAAAATTTTAAGTACATTAATAATGATGAGTTAACACTGATATATGTCGTGAATTACTTATGAATATTTTAACAAATTTATCTCTTGAATGCTTTTTTCTATTAAAAAAAAAAGAATTATACCAAAAGAAGTTTTTTTGACTAAAAATTATTACTCAAATTTTATTTCCACAACATATATATATATTTAAAAATATTAACTTAGTGAATAGTTTCATTAAAATATATAACTTTCGTTTCTTAAAATATGTAACTATTGCGTTTACCATTACATAAATAAATTGTCAAAATATTAGCATATTTAATAAGTAAATGTAAAGTCTTACACTGTCATTATCTGTAGAAAAATAAATAATTGAGTTAAATGAGAGTGATGAAGAAAATCAGTTTTCAAAAAATCTGTGTTGTGTAAAGAGAAATTCAATAGTTCCATGTATAGGTTTGATGAAAAATTTATTTTTCATAATTATTAAAATGTTTTTAAAAAAGATTGGACGAAAAAATTTTAAAAAGAAATTTTTGAAATAAGTTAAAACGATTACTTTTCTCTTTTTTGAAAATTTTAAAACTGAATAAAAATAGCATTTTACACATTAAACAATGTCACGGTATCATGTACATGTGACTAAAATGTAACTGTTGTAAGAAGTTAAAAATTTAATTTTTTCAGAAACTCAGTTGCTGAATTTTAAAAAAGAATTTCACTAGTCATTGAATTTAAAAGATTTTTTTCTATTGTAATTATTTTAAGAGACATATTTAATATAGATCGATATATTGACTCAATGTAAATATCGGGAATAACACTAAAACGGTCATAGCATTATTATTTTAGGAAGTTACATTTAAGCAAAACAATAAAAATATAGCTATTGTAAATAGTTATTTGATTATAAGTCTTTATTGATGTTTTTTTTTTGTCTTATTCGATTATTAGTTAATTTTTCAAAAATCTTTTAGATGTTATAATTCAATCGAGAAACAAATGAGTTCATTGACCAAAAAAGGTAGCATTTCTTATATAACAAACCTAACGCGTTGCGAAGCTCAAATTCATTTGTGACGTTGAAGTGTTTCTTTTAAATCCTTGCCAGACAAAACAATAAAACTGCCAGGAACTGTTATGAGATTTTTGGCCTTGAATAACAGGTACGAACTTGAATTTTTGGAAATTGTGATATAGGGGTAGAAAACTTAACTAAAAAGCAATCTAGAAAATACAGAGATAAGATTTAATCAGGTTTGACCGACCTCATTTAAATTCTATTTTTTACAGTTAAATTTTAGTTCGTAGTTTTTTTTTTTTTTTTAAAGAAATGATGTAATAAATGAAGGTTGAAAGCAAAATAAAACAGAAATTGAACATGATAACTGAAATTATTAAAAATATTATTGTTTCTTATTACAGATGTTCAATTACTTTTACTTAAGATTACTTTTATAATTTAATCACACGTAATGATGATTTGTGACCAGTATGTGTTTAATATATATAATTAATAGTTCTTAATAATGAATTTTAAAGTAAAATAAATATTTATAAGTTTAAAATAAACATATAGAGAGAGCAAAATAGGGATTATTTTTCATGATGTAACATGACTTACGTGTTACATGTTTAACATCCCTATAATAATAATAATCCCTATTTTGCACTCAGATACATTATATAAAAATTATTTGTTTGAAAAGTGGAAAACTTAATATGTCTTCCAGTTAATCAATAATTAAGTTAGTTAATTTTTTTCAAATTAAAAATTTTTAAATGATTTATAACGTTTTCCCCCAAAAAAATTTATTTCTTGTATTCTGTTAACAAATATACGAATTTAAGAAAATAACATGTATAGATTAAAAATTGATTTATAATGCATGTGAATTCAATCTTTTAATTTATATTTATTTTAAATTCAAGATGTAAAAATGAGCGAAATAAAGTCATTGCATTCCTGCCAAAATAGAATTATTATATTCTACAAATAAATTTACTTTCCTTATGCGGGATTGAAATTTGGTTTTATTTGCGTATGTCTTCTGCCTGCATTCTGCATTGGAATTCGTTAAGCAACGAAAGCTATAAAATGTGTAAACTCTGTGATGAAAGCTAAATGCTAATAAGTAAACAATGAAAATCAAAATGCTAATAAGTAAACAATGAAAATCAAAATGCTAATAAGTAAACAATGAAAATCAAAATGTGTAATAAGATTCCTCTCCAATTCAATGCTTCTTATAAAAATCTTATAGAAAAGACATAGGATGGAAAATTTATTCAAATCTTATGAAAATCTCATAGGAAAATCATTATTTTCAATACATTAAATATTAATTATAGCTGTAACATTTTTCGAAATCTACTAACACCGAAATCTTATTGGTATGGTGAGTTTGTAGAACACACACATATGCATCTCTCTGGTAACCTTCCTAGGTTTAAATCAAATGATGAAGTAAGTCTTTCCTACTTCTTTGTTCACCAATCCTATAATATCGCCAATAGGAGACAGTATTACATCTGTATGGTAAGAATACAATACGAAAGTGTTATCTAATATACAATATGCTGTCATACTGTCATACTGAATTGGGGTACTTTTCCATTTGTAACCAGAAAATTTGAAAGTTACAAGATGAGAAAATTTAGGAGAGCGGTTCCTATCGAAAGGTGTAAATTGCGTATTCGTTAGTCTAACCATTTTCTTCCCCAATCTGAACAGTTGTTTTAAGATAAAACTTTATTCAGATTTACTGAAATATAAAAGCCTTTTCTTGGAACTTATATTAGAATTATATTAATACAATTTTTCAGCATATTGAAAATGTCCTTGGCGAGCCAGTAAAATGATTCAGAATCACATAATGGTCTTATGAAAAAAGAACTGTGGGAGCAGTTTCAGAAGGTCGAAAAACGTAAGAGAGTAGGAGACACGATTGCTCACTTAGTTTTCAGTGTTTATTGTAACAAGTATTATATAATTAGGATATTTTTCACTAAAAACTTAATTCTATAACAAAAAATTAATTTCAAATAGTTATATATATATTTATACGTTTTGTGGTGGATGTAAGAAGGATTGCGAATTTGTTTTTGAGTAAGAAATAAAGAGTTTCACATTTTGCAGCTAGAAGGCAGTTTTTATGAACTATACATTAAACATAATTTTACGATAACTTACAAATTTTATTAAAACAAAACTTGTTCCACATGACCACCATTATTTCCAGCTACCATCTGGAATCGAAAGATAGCATGTTAAGAACATATAGCTGCTGTGTGACTTCGACAAAAACTTACTAGCATTTTTGTTTAAGAGTAAAATGTGCTTTGGAGGTGAAATGTCGGATTTTTTTGCTCAAACAAATGTCCGTTCTTTCACCATGATCTCTACGAAATTTCGCTTCCTGAACATTATTATCATATGTAGGTATCTTTAAAATAGGGAGTTTAATTATAATAATCCAGTATCTACATAAAATGTGCATTAAGAGTTAATTTAATATTTAGTTTCGTTCATTATTCTTAAAGAACTCTGCATTTTATATAACATAAAAGTTGATAAAGTTCTAAAAATTAAACATTTGAACGTAATGTATTTTATCTGGAACTCAACTGCAGTGTTCTATGATTTATAAATAAATGTTGAGTAAAATTTAATTTTAATGGGTTATGAGGTTAATTTCCGTTAATAAATTTTAATTCTTTGTTGCAAAAGTTGTTACATTAGCTTAGCTATTAACATATATATTACTAACAAAGTAGCAATAAATGTTCTACAGAAAATTGCACATAAATTTAATTACATCAAAAGCAATTTAAAAGGCATGTTCTTTTTAGTACGAGTAAAGCTCATACGAACGCGTAAATTTGAGCGATTAGAAAAGTGAAATGATTTTACATCCCATTAGCTTTGTAATAGCAATAAACATACTGTTAAATTAATTTCCGAATATTTATTCTAGATAGAACGATTTGCTAAAAATGAAATGACTTTTAGAATTTGTCAAAACGTAAAAGTGGTGTGGTAAGCTGCACAGAGCGAACAATTGCTTCAATGACAGCTGGGAAATTACGTGATAACTTTGGAAGTGTACCTGAAGTCTCATAGTGCCGTGCTTGGTGGAGTGTGAAGTTACTGAGGAAGTGTTTTTTTCGAAAATTGATTCGTAAATGCTTTCGAGTTCTTTTATAACTGTCACTAGTTATGGATTACCTGATTGTTTTTACGAATCAGTGTTTATTTTTTTTAAATTCCAATTAGACCCAATTTTTCGACGGATGATTTCAAAAAAATTAGTCTGTCTAGCTCTAGATAGATGGAGATTGAATGCAGCGTAGTAAACTACTACTCGCAAATACGAAATATTGACCCAAAATATTTTATTTTTTGTGGCGCATTTGGAATATTTTCTTAATTAAGTTAGAAGAATACATTTTAAATAAAAAAAAAAACTTTTGTAAAAGCTTTCAGTGTCCCTCAGCTATTTTTCAGCGACACTTATCTAACAGTCTTTCATTCTGTCTGAGGATATTTACAAAAGCTCTAATTAACTAACTATTCTTATTACGATGTCATTCAATAATAATGGAGATTGCGTGCATAGTATAAAATATAGTTTACACTTCATTAACTTTTGAATTTTTAATCAAGGCTATTTCTGTTCATTTATTTTGTTTCATGTTAACTGGAATATTCAGTGTTATTTTCAAATGGAAACTCTTCAATTCAACTTTATATAAAATTCACTTAATAAAATGAAAATTTTCCGAAAAAAGAAAATAAATATCAGTTCTTCAGTATATTTAATGCTTTGCAATGATTTTGAATGGAATAGGAAGAGTAACAAAACAATTAAAAGAAATAAAAAGCAATGAAGCTCATTGTAATATCAAAAAGAAGGATGCGAAATTAAAACTATTTTTTTAGACATTGAGACAAAAATTGCGTGGAGGCCTCGTAAGTTTTTTAAAGTTGTTAAAAAAATTACTAATTTTAAGTTACTTTTTGAATTCCTAGTTGATATACATTAGAATTTTTTTTTTATATTATTATATACATAAAAAAAAACTTTAACAGGATTTGTTTTACTTCGATGTAGAGAAAATTCTGAGGAAATTTGTTGGAAAAAAGACATTTGAAAACATTCTGGAATCGATATGTTAAAAATGGAACGTATTCTTAACGTTACATCATTATAATCTCAAAAAACTTGTAAATTCTTAATAATGCACATTTTTTTATTAAGTAAAACTGTGGAAAGGAATGTTATTTAAAAGGGTGTCGAATTTTCTGTTATATAATTATAAAATAGTGAGATAAAATTTTAAACAAAATTTCAGCCTTTAGCATTAATAATTTAATATTTAAAAAAAACATTTAAAAAAAAATAAAATTTTAAATTAATACATCATTAATCATATATTTGTGTATCTGATCTGCATTCAAATTCAAAATTGATTATAAGAAATATAAAGAAAATATATGAATGTAAAATATTTCTGTACCAATACATTATTCATCATACATTTCTATACATCAGGTTAAAAGGCTGTTTCAGTTTCATGTACTAAGATCTCTATTTCGTTATCTTTATCAACAAATCCTCTTAAAAGTTTCTTCATAAAGTAATGCATTGATAATTGAGAGTTATTTTGTGAATGTTATTTAATCATTTCATTTCACCTCAGTGATATTTTTAAGCTATCTTAAATATCTTTTAAAAATTTCCACGCTTTGAAACAATTGTTATCTTCAAGCGTCTTATCATGAAGAATTGATCTTATCTATTTTTAATCATTTAACTTTTAACTAAGTCATTAGTCTCTTAACTATTTTTGGTCTTCGGAAAATTATCGAAATATGATAATTAATTATTTTTGAACGACGAATAAATAGAGTGGACAAATGGGTGTTTACTTAAATTTTCCTCATGTGACACAAAGTACAATTATCTACGTTTCCTTCAAGGTTTTCCCTCTTCTTGATAAGCGGTTTAAACTAGAACTGCAAGGGACTGCTTGGATAAGATTTCAAAATTCCTGCCCCAATTAGTCTGACCATAGTTTAGATGCAATTGGGAGTCAAAAATAAAGGAAAGGTAATGGGATCAAGAATATCAAAAGTGATGTTAAAGTTTTTAAAACCATTAAGAATATAATTAATAAATGTTATTGAAAATATATACTCATTTTATTATTCTTCGGTGCATTATCAGTGCCATGACTTTAAATGATTTATTAGGCCATAATTACTTCAAATTATTATTGTCCGCTTGTAATGTTTATAGCTTGAGAAAAGTAAAAATCGTTAACATAAACAGATTTGCATATAACACATGCTCTTAATACATTTATAATGAATTAGTAAAGATTTCAAAATACTTTACAAATATTAGAATTGTAGAATTTTTAAAACTAGATATTATTTAAAACTCAATTATTCCGAAATTTGAATTTAAAAATTTCCATATTTAAAGTAATTTATGTAAATATCAATAGGATTTCATGAAAATATTAATTTGTCACACAATTTGGAGAAAGTGATGTTGGAAAAAAGTAGTAATCACCAAACTATTTTAAGAACATATTTTGATAGAGATCATTACAAAAAAATAATGATTGATTTATTGGTTCATTACTAACGCCACACATAGATGAACCACTGAGACTATTAGAAATGGACCTCCTAATTTTGAGTCTCGGACAAGATCAAGCAAATTTTTGAAATAGCATGAAATCCTATTTTTAGTTTCTTTTTATAGTTGTAAAATGCTGCAAATATTTCCCAAATTTCTTCAGAATTCAGGGTTACATGACTTAAATAGCTTATTGAAATAATATTTTGTAGAGCAGAATTATTAGATTTTATAGTAATTACTCTAGAAATGAAACAAAATAATTAAGTTTCAAATTCTTTTTTTAAATTGAACAGTTTTGTTATTTCACGTCGATGATTACTTTTAATGACTTAAAATAATTATTACGAATTCGCTTATTTATATTTTATAGTAGTTTGATGATAAAACGAATAAAAGAAAAAGAAAATTTGGATTTCTGAATTAAATATTTATATTCAGAAATCCAGTAATGTGAATGATAATGATAAAGTTATACTCAGATAAATTATATATTACTATTCGATATATAATCTACTGCAAAAGAAAAAAACGATTAACTATTTATCAGTTTTTCTTTTACATATATACATATTTAATGTATATAATGTATTAAAATATGTATACATCGCATAAATACATATTTAAATTCCAACAATAAATCCTCTTTTTTACGAATAATTTCTCTTTCCACTTTATGTCTGAATTCTACTTTTCATTCATTCCTTAAAATATACTCTCCTATATTTTTTTTTATTTCCTGTTTATTTTATTTAAATTCTAAAGAATAAATTTTTTGTCTCAAACGTGGCCTCTTCTTTAATTTAAAATAACTATTATTGACACAGAAAGAAACGTATTTACGAAATTTTATGGTTATAGCTTACATAAATAAATTTGCTTTGAATATAGACAAAGACTCCCGTCCTAAGGAGAAATACCTGTTTTAATAATTGTACGGTAGTTTATGATGTTCGCACTTATTTTGGTATATTCATTTAGTGTAATTTTATTCTTTTCTAATAATTCTGCTTTATTCAGTTGGCTCACATTTATTTTCCGAAATTATTAAAAATATGAAATGATTTGAGCTTTCTTGTTTTGTATATAATAATGTCAGATGCAGAGGCCTTCCTTTTCTCAGATTATCTAGAAAGAATTGACGCAGGCAACTGAATCTAGATAAATATACATTTCCAAGCATATGCAGTCGTCTGGACACATTATTGACGTAAATATTGTGGATTAATTGTCTCTCCTCTCCTAGTAAAAATATATGCCACTATTCCAGATAATTGTAGGTCAAATATGGAATACTTAGAATCTGTATTAAAAGTAAACTTTTGTTCGCGAACTAATTTAGCTGAAATTATCACTTGCTTACCACTTCTTTGAAGTTAATTATTTTGTTTACCTCATCGTATGTTAAGGATTTGTTTCGTATTTCTTATATAAACTGAGAACTGTAAGCTAATTATTTAGATAAAAAATATTCAGTTCTTAGTTATTATTGTGGGAGTATCAAGCTATATGATGTCTAGACTAAACTATCCAAATTATTACCAGACTTAATTAAAATAGAAAATAAATGTAGCTGAAATGTTTTTGAATAACAAAATGAAAATAATCCTATTATTTATAGAACTAGTTAAACTAACCAATAAATTTTGTTTAAAAATAATTGTGCCAAAAGAAATAACAGTAGCAACTAATAAAACGGGCTGTAATCAAAACATAATTTAACTAACATAAACAGCTCCAAAAATTACTATAACGAATATATTTATAAATTCCAAAACCAGATATATGTAAATATTCTTTTCCACTGTTCTATTTGATTCGTCTACGCTTTATAGTTTCTCTTTTTAATTTTATTTGTAGTCATTTCTGAAACTATGAGATAAGTGTAAGATATCATAGCAGAACCTGCATCATTAAATAAAAATCAGCTAACTGTATAGAGAATTAGCTAATCTCAATCACTCTAAAAAAATCTTAATCCACAAGCAGATTTTGTGTAATTTTCCGGTAAGGTAAGCAGAATTAACAAGAAACTTATGTCCCATGGTAGTGTTTCACTATGTCAATTTACTGTAATATTGCTAGGATTTGATAAAGATTAAAAGCAGAAAACACGCGAAAGGATTTTTAAAAAGATTTTGTTGTACAAAGTGGACAGTAATGAAATCCATTAGTTCGTTCGGAATTATAAAGTTCCGATTAACATAAATAAGCTCGGTTCCGTTCAAAATCTTTGTCCGGGTTCTTGTAAGTTCATAGTGTTGTTATTCCACTTATCAAAATTTTAGACAGACAGTGCTGCATTGTATCAGGATCAAAAGCTGTTTCAAAGTGTCGTCTGCAAACGCGTGTTGTAGAAAAAAATTGGAACCGGTTTGGGGAAACGGTAATCGAATGTAGTGCTTGAAAGGAAAATATTTAAATGAAATAAAGATAGTATTTACCTCTAAATTTTCAAAATTAGAAGCACTAATATTAAAATAACTCGAAATTTTAAGTTTAAGACAAATGCTAAAAAAATTAAAAAATGAGGTGTATTTTAGCAGTTCAAATAATATGATTAATTTCAATATTTGACTAACTGAATCTTAGACTTCTAATTC
The DNA here is from genome assembly GCA_019974015.1 of Nephila pilipes. Classification (NCBI taxonomy): domain Eukaryota; kingdom Metazoa; phylum Arthropoda; class Arachnida; order Araneae; family Nephilidae; genus Nephila; species Nephila pilipes. Next base: position 92,452 of record BMAW01065817.1, read on the forward strand.
CGTGATTATTATGTTCCACCTGAAGCTAAATATATCTGAATTGTTTCCTCTTAGAAAATATAAATTTAAGTTTCTTCTAATTGTTATTTTTATCATTCAATTTACATAAAATTAATTTTAAAGTTAACTAATTTTTTAGTTTGTTTACATTTAGCTTGGAGTTTCCTTAGAATCTATACGAGGACTATTTGGACTATTCATCTTATGATTTTGAACTATGGGAATATATATGAACGAAACTTTAATGAGTATCTTACTTTTTTAATATTCACACTGCGTGCGTAATGACTTTGAGATCAATTTTATCTTTAATGAACAGCATTCTACTTTCATTAACATGATGTGTCTTTGATGGAACAAAACTAGAACCCGTGATTTGAATTGAACATGAAAAAAGGAAGCTCGCGACCATGACCACTAGGCTGCAGTGACTAACGAATTTTTATAAGTTTTATTTTTATGAAATATGTATATTTTAATAGTATTTAAATTTTGCCACCGATAAAAATATTCTTCTCTATTGTATTTTTTATGTTAGTTTATTTTTCATAAGAGTTTCTTTCTTCATATAATCTGCAGTTTATTACAACATTAATTATATTACATTCCATTCTTTTGCTTCTAATGAATATCTGGATTTTTCAATTTTGTTTCCTTCTAATTCTTCTACTGATAATTTAAGTATGTGTCATATTAATATTTTCGTTTTACTTACTTGCTTTGGGAAATTTATGTGTAGTATATAATGATTTTGTTTTATAGTTAAGTTTGCATTTTTAATTTTGTTCATTTTTTATTTGCAGTGTTTTATTTGTATTTTCATATGGTTTGATGTATATGACATTTACTCAATAATACAGTACATATAGTACTGATTTCTTCTTTAATATTATTTTATAATTATTAAGGTTTATTTCTTAACTTTTTATGATTGTAATATTTTGGTGTTTATTTATATTTAAATTTCGAATTATATGTATATATATAATTCGAAATCCTTGATATAGCATTGATACTTAAAAAGGCAGTTATTTATGTGATGTATTGTATGTAAACACATCTTACGTGGAAGGAAACGAACGCAAGTAATAATAGTAGAGAATAAAGCAGACGTCATAGTAGTAAGTGTGTGCAACAAAAAACAATTCAATGAATCTGGATCTATCTAATTTTACCTGACATTCAGTTTTATGTTATGTAGTTGAGAGTACACTAGGCGCTTCCCTGTATCTTTATTGGGCAATCCATTTATCGTATAGAGGGATATTATGTAATTAGTACTTACAATTACACTTTCAATACATTTGTTTTGACTGATACTTCAGTATACTAAATAAATTAGTTAGAAATGCCCGAGATGTCTGAAGACCAAAATGAATGAAAATCCTTACAAGGCAATTGTACTAGGAAAATCATCACATATTTATGTGAATATGCGTAGCAAATATACAATATGTAATATTGTATATAGTTAATAATATCAAATATATATATATATATAATGAGATTTAAATATTAATTGAATATATACAGTAGAATATGGCTTTGGAGCCTGATTTTATCAGCATAGATCTTAATTTCTAAATAAATATGTTATTTTAATGAAATATTTCTTTCAAAGTTCTTATATGATAGAAATAAAATCAAAACACAGAAAATAAAACATTATAATATTGAAATTGATATATATAGCTTTAATTTAAACACAATGAAGAATCAGTGAGTTAATTGAAAATATAAGAAAATGTTTCAGACTGTCGAAATAATCTCTTCTCTTTCATCTTAATTAAAGTTTTTTTTTTGCATGCTTTGGGGCAAAGCCGTTTTAATAATAAATTAAAATGTCATTAGTTTGTAATTCTCTAATTTCTTTTCCTTAAAACTCAATTCCATTTGTAATTCAGAGTTTTAAAATATTGTGTAACAAATTAGTAAATAGAAGTCCAAGTTCGTTTTGATTATTTTGAACTACATAGTTTAAATTCTTTCTTTTTATTTTTTTTCCTCGTGAGGTTTGGGGAAGACTTCTTAACTTTAGCATCTGTGATGAATGTTAACAGCCACAGAACAAAGTTTTGTTTCAAAAATGTTCAAATTCCTCAAATTAATTGGATTTTTTCGAATACTGTATAAATATAAAAAATTTCATGTACAATTTCCTTTCTTAGAGATGTGTGGATTTGGTAGGTTGTAGTTTAACTTTAATGCGAGCGGTAATCGGCAATGGTGACAAATATAACAAATACTACTAAGTAACTAACAATTAACATACTTAAAAACATATAACTTCTATAATTTATTGTTTCCATTTATTGTTTTCTCGGGTTCTTCTGAGACAGTCATAACAAACATTGCTTATAAGAGCGGTTAGTTTTAGGTTGCTGAATGGTTTTCAGAAATTTAACCTTGAAACGACCTGTGAGGTTCTCTTTTGGGAGGCCGAGTTCTCAGTGGGAAAAATACCTGTGAGGGACCTAGAAGAAATTTATGTTTGAAATAAAGATAGTATTTCCCACGCAGCACTTAGATTCAAATGGAAATTTAACATTCAACGTTTTTTGTACATTTTGGTTTTTCTCCATTTTTTTTAAAGCAGGAAAAGGTTTTTTTTAATTAGGAATACAGGGAAAATTTTATAATCATACTTCAATTTCTTACACTTGTATTGAAATTAAAAGGAAACTTTAGCTTATGAGTTTTTTTAAATCAAATTCCAGTGATTCTGCTTCTTCATGAAATATTCTTAAATAAATTAAATATTCTTAATTATTCCTTTTTTTTTATTTTGGATATGTATTTTTTTTTAAATTTCTAGGTACCTTATTATATTACACTTCGGTACCTACTATAGACTTGATGTCCTAAAAATCATTGATGTTAATTTAGTAATATTCTTTGAATTATTATCTTTCGATTGATATATTACTTTTGGTTATAAGAGAAGTTAAAACTTAAATCAATTTTTTTTGAAATTTAATTTAATTTAATTTTAATCAAGATTATAATGTTTACTGTTCTTTATAGTGACCAAAAACGTTCATTACAATTGATTTGCTTCTAATCTGTAGTATATTTTTCAAATTTCTTATGATTGCGTTTTATATTAATTTTATATTTTCTGATTTTATTCATCATAATTTTTCTACAAATGTAACATTTTGATATTATTAGATTTTTGATATTATTAGATTAGATTTTCCTAGTTAGTCAGGTATAATGGATACTTTGAAAAAGTGATCAGTTATTAGAAATACATACTGAAACTTTATGAAAATGTAATTACTTGACAATACTTTTTGACTAATCATTTCCCGTTAAAATGTTGACTCGCATTAATTTCAAGGTCTAGGTAGTGGAATATAACAAATCTTCTTATTAGTATGCTTGTGCCTTTACGTTACTTAATTTTACGAGTAACGTGTATTATTAATTATTTTAAATAAATGCTTTTTCGACTAAATTATATTTTCTTTGAATTCTTTTATGTGAAATGAATGGATCGCATTAAATTCGTCATTTTATTTCTAACTATCTTTATAAAAAATGTTGGTGGAATTAAACTCGGTGTCATGTTGCATTAGGGTGAATGAGGTAGTTAATGTTTTAACAGAACATAATAATTTTTTTAAGTTAATTGAACCACATCATAATAATTTTTTCAAAGTTATAAACTGTAAAACAGTTTTTTTTTAGTTTGTGCTTTTTCAATTCATCGATGCATTTAAAGTGATACTCATTCCACAAACGTTTACCATTAACTTCTATTTTTTCTGTGTGTTATATGTAATGCATGTAAAAAAATTAGTGATCAATTTTACATTAAAATTAATACCCTTTAAAAAAATTCAAATACATGGGATATCATAATTTTTGCTTAATTTCCGCATATATATGAATTCCCCCCCCATCAAAACTAAGTAAATTATTGTAAAATCAACCCTTAAATTTATATAAATCATCATTGAAAATATTGCACACATATTTCATTTTAAAAGATCATTAAATACAGAAGGAGAAAGGTTACGAAATTTGTGAAAAACTTTTAAAATTATATCAACTCACTCTCTCTCTTTCTGTGTGTGAAATCATTTTCTTGAATAAAAACGTTATATGGCATGTTAAAATATATGACATGCTCCCTTTAAATTTGTTATACATTTGCCCACTTTCAACAATTTACTCTTCATGTTATTTGAATTTTATCTATTTTCTAAGCATTTTTTCGCAAAACTCTCGATCCAACATGTGTAACTGTATGAATCAGTCCAACAAGGAAGATAATGGCAAATGACACTTTATTCACAAATATTCTGGACAAGACGAGCACAGGTAGCAAACTTGGACACATAAACAGCACAATCAAGAATTACAGTACTTGTGCAAAAGGAACAAATAAAGTATTACCACAAATCAGCAAGACAGATACAAAGCAACACTTTAATTAACAGTCATAAGTCTTTGAATAACGTTTAGCTCTCTAACTTAATAGCTACTACTACTTAATAGCATAACGGAAAAATCTCTAAAGTAATGTTTTGCACAGACTCCAACAGCTTCCGACATTCACAACAGATTTCCTGGCAGATACAGAACGAATTTAAGGAAATTATAGGAATGCTTAGCAAAAACAGGACATTTCCTTAATAAAAAGTTTTGGTTTGTTTTTTCTGAAGTAAAAAGGTAGCCTAGAGCAGAGATATTCAAACTTTTAAAATTCAGAGAACCCTTTGAGCTTGCTATTTTCTTGAAGGGACCCCTTGATCAAGAAAAAAATTAGGATGTTAAAAAGCTTTATCCTACTCAAACTTATAAAATTATTATTGCATCTATATTTTATCACAATAGAAACGTCTTGATAAGATAATGAATAATAATGTAGCTAATGGGTATTTGGGTGAAGGGGGGGTTCTAAAATATATTCTATGAATAATAAACACAAGTAACGATATTTTAAGTTATAACAAATTAATAAAAAGAAATTTTTTTAATGACATGATCGTGATTGTTTTCTTATTGCAAAGTATTTTTACGTCTGTTGATATCTACAACCTAACTTTATTTTCAGCGTCCAATCTGTTTTCAAGATTTCCGCATGCATATGTTGAAACATATGATTAGACGTTTCACAGCTGTTTTGGCAATTTCAGGGTATTTTTTTTCTAATGTCAATCCAAAAATGCATAATATCAATTTGATTAAAATTTAACTTCAATTGAGAGTCGTTCGATATATCAATTTGTTGTTCTCTTTCTTTTATTGGGAGTTCGGAGGTGTCACAATCTTGAGAAGGAGTTTAGATCTAAGATAATGTTTCTTTTTGGACAAGGAAGTATTCAAGAAAAGTTTTTTGTAGGTCTGATTAATGTTGGGCCAAACTGATTTTTACATTTTTTTTTATTGGGATTAGTGTTACCTTCTACTAAAATATTATGCAAATTAGGAATGCATTCAGTATTATTTTTCAAAATACAATCTGCTCAAAATTTCAGTTTTAAAAGAATGGCGTCAATTTTACTTTACATCTTGAAAATAGCGAAATAAGTGGACAAATAAGTGAGTGATTCTTCACCTGAGCAAAGAATGGAGACTAATACGTGACCTAATGTGTCTCGGTTAAAGTATTTGAAGCACGTGACTTTTACGAAATTTAAGATTTTGTTTTATCCATAAAATGTTTATTTATGTTTAATTTTACAATCAAACTTCCTTTAAGAATTCGATATTTAATAAAAAAAATTTAAATTTTACTAACATTTTGGCGCTTTGATTAAACAAAGAGTGATCTCTTGCAGAACCCCTGTCAAAGTTCTTGGGAACCCGGTTTGAAGACCTCTGTCCTAGTGAAAAAGAACTTGAGACCAAAATGGTGACTTTATACCTTTTAACAAATTTTGCAATCTCACCCTATTTTCAAATTTTATAATTTTAACAAGAATCGCATTAGCCTTGTTGATAAAGTGATGGATTGGGAATCAGTGGGAATCGAGTTCTCTGACTTCATAATTCTAAACAGTCGTGTGGTATAGTCTGACACACTTTAAATTACATAATGATTCAAACTCCTTAAGTTAGCAAGGTGTTGACGTAATGAGTAAGAGGCCATTTGAGATGTTGAATCTCGTCATTTAACTGTGTTTCGGAATTACTAGGCGTTTTGGCTGTATTAAGTAAAACTTTTAGATGAATGGAAATAGGCAGGCAAAAACATTTAAGGATTTCTACTGATTCATTACGTGACTCATAAACATAGTTAGAAACATAAAATATTTGTCATTTTTAAAATGTGTTTCAATTCAGTCCATAAAATATACATAATATTTTTAAAACAAAGCATTTTATGTACAAATGTAACATTATTTAACATTGTTACTGTAAATCGTATTAGTTTAGTGTTTAAATCAACATATATAAAAGAACTGATATATAAATCAATGCAGACATTTGTGAAATTTTATTCCAGTAAATAAAAAGCACCAAGTATATATAAAAATTTAAAGTTTAAAGTTCTAGATTCATTTGCAAAAGTATAATTTTAACGAATTTCTTTTCTATTTATTTCTATCTAAACAATTGATGTTTCAATCCTAAGATTCGAACGGAAAAGTGTGATTTTATTTGGCTTCCCTTGTTTTAATGAGTCATAATATAATGTAAAATATCCTGTTTATGGTAGGAAGCACTTATCGATTACCCATAACATAGATGATTATTTGTTTATTTTAATGAGCGTTACAGTACAACGATGCAATCTGCTATAATATCATGAAAGAGTTTTAAGTAATGATAGGAGTTTTCGCAATATTGCAAAACATTTCTGCTTCTAGCATCGAAGCATGAATCCCTGAATAATATTTATCATCTATTTAATATACACTCTTGATAAACTTCATTAGTGAAAAATATCAGTTAAAATATTTTCGAATCGGAACTTGTTTTACCAAGACAAAAATAAATAAACAAAAAACAGCTTGAAAGAATAGGAAATTTCTCGAAAGAGAGGAAAAGAAAGCTTTCAATTTCTGGAATTTTGAAAGGAGTTAAAAGCTACTTTCCGTGACGAATACGTATATTGTTTTTAGTTAAAGTTTTTTTTATATATGTTCACAGTTAAAATCGTACAATTCCCGTTACGTATTTAAAAAAGGGGCTATAAATTACAGAGTTTTACTGTCAATTTGAAGTGAATTATACCAGAACTGTTATTACTATAAGTGTTCCAGAAAATATTTTTAAAAATAAATATTAGAGTGAAGGTTACTTCTCCCTATTACCTACTGTATAATTGGCAGTTATGTCATGCTTTATGCACAATCTTTTTTTAGAGGCGTTTACAACTATTTTCATGAAGAAGGATCCAACTGGGTCTGCAACTTATGCACACATAACTTGGTAAGTTTCCAATCCATGACTTGGCAAGTTTAATCATAATATTTGTCAAATTCCTCTTTTGATCACAACACTTTTGCATTTTATGTGCTTGCCAATGTAAACTAAATGGTTTACTAATGATAACTTTTTGAAGTTCTAAATACAAATATTACGTATACTTTCAATAAGTGTTATATAATTATGTAACACTAAACGAAATTTTTAACTAAACGCAATTTAAACTAAACGCAATTTAGTAAACTCCAGAATTATAGATTTAAATAGCAATTCAGAAAAAAATTCAGAGTTTCGAAAACATTAAGCAATTTTGAAAATATCTAACGATATCATGCTAAATATTAATTTTAAAAATTCTATGTGTATTTTATTTCTCATAACAATAGGAGACTGGTTATGCTTAGTTGCATTTCGATGAATTTTAGTTTTACTATTGAAACTATAATCAATTTTCTTCATTGAATACTCCGTGAATAAGTAAAACAATTGTAATTTTATTTCTTTTAATTGACATTAGAGAAGCTCGATAGCTACTGGTGACAAATTTTGTAGCTCTGCACCATGATCAAATGGCCAAAATGACGCAAGAGCTTTTGTCTCCTTTTCCAAACTTCCGCACCCCATTATGACAAAAATCATAGATCTAATCCATTTCACATATAGTGTTTTTTAAATATCTTAAAACTCTGAAATTTTCTCCCTATTTTGTTGTTTCTTGAGTTTCCGATGATAGATTAAACGACCTTAATTGATAAGTAAAGTATCTATTTTTTTTTATACGAGTTGTCTTTTAGATAAATATTATATTTCTGAAAATTGTGTTTATTGCTGACGAAAAGAAGCATTATTTCATGACGATAAAACAGCCTTTTACTTTATATATATATTATGATCGCTTACATTTAATACAATTTTCTTAATTTTCTGTTCCTTTAACTCTTCTAAAAAGAAGCTCATTTTATTTTCTCATACATATTTTCTTTCTCTTTTGAGCTTCTAAATTTATGTGATTCCGCACTATAAGTATGCTCAAATCTGCTTTTCTCCGCTTTCACATCCGCACGGGGATTTCCCTATAGACTTCACGTCTCTAGCTAAAATACTTTGAGATCCCTTAATCTAATACCCTGTGATCTAAAGAAACTCTGGAATTTAAATTCCAAGCAGGGAATATTTCGTGCTCTTTCACTTTAGCCACGATAGCGAAACTGCGCATCTCACTTTCTCAAATCAGCCTTATGTAACTCACGGAATCGAGAAGACGTAGATTGCGCTTTGTCCACCGCTATCATCATGTAATTTCTTCTCTACCTTGTAAGATTGTAAAATTAATATATTTTTAACTGAAGTGTCATTATTGTACTCAAACGAATAGAAACGTTTTTAAAATAGGCAAAAATTATTATTAATGTAATGCATCATCTCCATCCCCATATATATATATATATTACAATGGGAATTCAGCAGGTTTTCTTATTGTATTCACATGCTTCTCTGTTCACAGTAACTTTTCTTATTTTATCTTATAACCTTTTTAAGTTTTATTATATAACAATTTCGTTTCGTGTTTCGGCTTATTTATAAAACTTTTCATTTTTTTCAAGGATTTCTCGTTTTTTTTCTTCTAAATGGTTTTTTTCAAGAATTTGATTTTCATTGATCTCTATTTAATTGTATTTTTGATAACCATTTTTATATAATATAATTGTTCAAGGGGACAGTTTGGCCATTCATTTTGGAAAAAATGCTTATAACTTACTACAATCTGTTACAACATTAACTAGTTTTTTCCCGTTCTTTTACTTTTCTTGTTTTGGATGTTTCAATTTTTCTATTTCTTTATATCCTCTACTGTTAATTGTGCTATTTTCAACATTAATTTTTTCGCTTTATATGCTTGCTTTTGGGGATTTATAGCTTATAATGTTTTTCTTTTATAGTTAAGTTTGTATATTTTTATTTAATTTTCTTTGTTTTCAATGATTTGCATATATTTATAGGTAGGTATATAGGTGTATACGTTTTTACTCAATATTATGATAACGATTTCTTTCTCTTACCATACTATTGATAATTTTGAGAGTTATTTCCCAAATCATTTCTGATTATAATACACTAATATTTACTTACAAATAAATTTCAGCTTTATATATACATAACTTGTAAATTTGTGTGTCTGTGTGTAAGTTTTTAAAGCAGAAAATCAATTTTTAATAAAAAGAAAAAATACGAATTTATGTGCATTCACCTAATCCAGACTCATTATAAAAGCAAATGTATCTTATTATCTCCTGAAAGTATATAAGTATAGTAATAGATCATTTTTCAGTACTGAATGATTCTCCGACATTAGATTATAATTGGTCTTTATCATTTTTGTAAAAATAATATGTATTTAACGTTTTTAAAAGCTGGAATTGAATTCATCAGTTACAGTATGTAAAGTGAACACAGTATATACTAGAACTTATCATTATACTTACTTAAATTTCGGAATTATTCTAATATAACATCATTTTAACGCATACACATAGATGTAAAATATGCCACATAAAGATTCAAGCCCTCTCATTAAAAATGCTAGTGGTTATAGAAATCAATCAGATCAAATTCTTTTTGAACAATATGCTAATTAAAATAATTTGCTCTTCAGAATGTAGAAAATTAATATTATTTACTCATATTTTGTTACGTTGGTTCCTGAAGTAATGACTTTTAAATTAAATCTTGAATATGATACATCAGAAGTTATATGTCAGTTTGCAAAGTTTGCTTTATTATTAAAATTTGAATTTTCTGATAGATTTAGTTCATATGGATGTTCAGTTTAAAGCAACAACATATTAATTTTTCATTTCTCGTAGAGCGCATGAACTTTAAAAGTAGCAATGTAAAATAAAGCGAAAATTCACTTTTGAAAAAAAGTTTAAATCTTGAAATTGGATTTGATTAGACCCTCATATAACATTCAAAAGCTAAAAGATTGCTTGAAAATATTCTGAAAGAGGTACAGTATCGAAGCATCGACACTGAATTTCTGAACTTTCCTTAAAATTCTACACAAAATATAGATTTCAGGAACAAGTACATTTTACTAACCTTAAAATAAATCCATCGATTAGATCTCGATTATTTTTAAGGTATTCAAATGAAAAGCAGACCCATTCCGATACACAAAAATTTAAGTTTCTTAAGCTAATTATCAAATAACATACAAGGTATTTACGTACCTATTAATTACTTTGTAATAAGCAAATAAATTTCAATAAAATCAGATGCTTGTACAAAAGAAAATGCTAGGACATTGATTAAAAGAAATAAATTTATTAAAATACAGTAAAAAATATGTTTATCTCTTAAGAATTTCATTCTGGATTGATATAAACAGGTATTCTACCACAATAACAGTTGCTTAAGACGTGTTGTAGAGTCTATGAAAATCTTTCTAATGGCGTCCATAACCGTGACCGTACCCTCCGTGGCCGTATCCGCCATGTCCATACCCACCGTGTCTGTTACCACCATGTCCGTAAGATCCATGGCTGAAAGTTCCTCTATCATAGCTACCATGACCGTAGGATCCATGCCCGCGATGACTTTCACCGTAACCTCCATGGCCATATCCGCCGTGTCCATATCCTCCATGGCTTCCCAATCCAAGCCCAGCATGGCCTGCTAATCCAACTCCAAGCCCAAACAAGTGTCTTCCTTGAATATTGGGTTTTTCGGTCTCTCCATAAGCAGATACTAGGAGTACAGCAAAGACAATTGCGAAAATCTAAAAAAGAAATAAATTTTTCTGTAAAAACGTTCATATTTTAGAGCATGATGTTAAGAAAGGTATGCCTCAATTTGTAGCTAGATGAGTGGTTCAGACTTTCTTTAAGTACATTCTTTCGGGGCTAAAAATGTACTTAAAGAATCCGGGTTAAAAATCTGGGGGGGGGGGTAAAAATCTAGCAATTTTTGGGGGTATATATTCAAAAATACATCAGCTTTAAGTTGGAGATTTTCTTTTGATTATAGATGGTTTTTATATAAAGAGATTTGATTTGATTTGATTAGAAATACCATTTTACCACTAAACATGAATTTATTCACTTTATTTGGTAATTGGGACATTTTTGTTTTTAATAATTAGTTTTATAACCAAGGTTTCTCCAATTTTCCTCAATATCGGAGTTAAAAATTCACTTTTTCTTTGGGACGAATTATATGAATACTATGGTAAAATATGACGTACCCTCATACATTAAACGAGTCGCAGTAAAAATTGATTAGTCGAGAGGAACTTATGCTTCTGAATCCGCAAAGGATATATTGTTTCAAACAGAATTAGTAAAAGAATGTAACAGTCTTTCAAAAGAAAATGCTTTTTTCAAGAAGTTTTTCTAGTTTTCTCGCAGTATCTCAAGAACACCTATATTGGCGAAGTATACAGATAATTTTCTAGTAAATATGTTAGATACTATCCATAATTACAGTTACTACCCATACATAAAATTTTCCCGACAGTACTAAAAGAGACGTTATAGCAGTATCACATTATAATTCTACAAGTTGCTTTTCTATTCATAGTTTCCAAAGAAGTTTTAATTTACGAGAAACTTATATAGTAGTTGCCACAATTTTTCGGAATAGTCAAATAGGGAGAAGGATACAGTGAAAATTCTTGCATCTTCTTCAAAGCGGTATATTTAGATGTATGTATATCATAGTTAATGAACCGTGTATCTGGAAACACTTTAATTATTCACGTCATAGACTGACAAAATACAGAAAACCTATGTATGAAGATAATAATTTTGTTTGGCATGATAAGAATAGATGAGCTTAAAAAGTCTACCAAAAATTTGTTTTTCGAAGAATTGATTTGAAACTTCCAAGAGTCATTGTTATGCAAATTTATATCCATTCGGAATGTTAAGGTGCCATTAAATTTCGTGATAGGTATGTTATAGTTTTTAGTGCAACACGAGTTGCTGGTTTGATTAAGTAAATGCGTTTTATAGACGTCTTATGAATACATTATTTGAGATTATCTTTAAAGCTCCTACGTGGATTAATTTTTCAATTTCGTCATTAGGACTCTATTCAAACTTTACAAAATTGGAGACTCTGGCAAAGCAATATTTTCTTTGGTCCTATTAATAACAGCTAAATAATCGAGTTGGAAGGCTATTAAGAGATGTACAGCAATTAGAAACTAGCGTAGTGGAAGTAATGAGATCAAACTAATCTATGAAAGCTGAAATTTTACATTTAAAAAAGATTCTTTGTCTCTTAACAGCAATTTAACTTGTTATAGCCAAAAATTTACTCTCGTCACATTTCTCGTTCTATTAATTTGAAATACGAAGAAAAAAATATTTTCCTAGAACTCCAAAAGTAAAATTGAATGATAAAATAACCAAATGTACATGTATAACTAAGACAACTGTGCAAATATGTTCTTTTTAAATAGTAAAGGAATTTGTAATTTTTTGGAAGATTACCATTTGCTTTCAAGATCTGGTACAATGTAGTCGTTACACGCACGCACGCACGCACGCACACACATATATGGTAGAAGTGTATAATAATGTATGTGTATTATTATAATGATTTAACTAATTTCCTGAACTAATTTCTCCCTAATAATTTCATTTCTTAAGTGTATATATGTGTAAAAATATATTAAAATGATATTAGATTGTATAAATGTATATATATGTAGTAAAGATTTGTAGAATTTTGGAAGATTACATTTGCTTTCAAGATCCTGGTACATTGTAGTCAGTTACACACATATATATATGTATGTGTGTGTGTGTGTAATGATTTAACTAATTCCCTATTAATTTCTCACCATAATAATTTCATTTCTTAAATTGTCTCATTCTCTATTTTAATAGATAATGTTCATTCTTATTTCCTGATACGATTTATTTTTTTTTCTTTTTAATTTATGCTATCACGCTTTTTAAAAAATTTGCTGAATAAGTACATCTCCCGCCTCGAGACCTGTAAGGATGATTCCTACCAGACTTAAAGTCTACACTTAGATTCCCTTGAAGTCCTTCCATCCAGACCATATGGTCTCTGACGTATACAGTGAAATTTCTCTCATATAGAAAGCCAAATACAGTGGAAAACGCTCTCTTCTACGCTCTTGCTCACTCTCGTTGTTAGACACATACTGTCATAATCTGCATCCAACGGCCAAGTTATATAATTTCCGCCGTACGAAAATGGTCTCTCTCTCCGCTAAAATAAAATAATTATGTGAAACTGAAAGTGTTTCTTCGACTGTTTTTATAACTTTAATTCAATAGTACTATTTATGCACAGTTGTAGAATAAGCCACTTTTAATAACAACTTTTGGAATTCTTATCGCAACTGTTTAAAATAGACATCCCTGTTTGGTTCTATCACTGACTTAGGTCTCTATCATTATTTTCCTTACAACTAACCTTTTGGGTTGTTCAGGAATTCAACATTCCTCCCAATAAAATGAGACTTGACTTACGGTGATTAGATTGAAATCTGAGGAATAGAACGGTTAATTACATTTATAAGCAGCAATGATTGAATATTGAGAATTGTTTCAAATTAATTTATTTCTGATAGAGATACCGAATTAAAGCAATCAAAAGGATTTTTTTTTTGTATCGGTCGAACATAGCCCAAGGAGTGTCCGGAACGATCGACGAAGAGGACAGAAAAGCGTTCAGGACTTGAACCCTCATTTATTTAACAGTTAAGGAAATGAACCTGATCGGTTCGGTCAGATAAGTAAATTAACTTTACAGTAAACTTTAGTTCAGAAAGGAACGTTTAGGAAGTTTAACTTTTAGTAAACGTTTAGGAAGTTTAACCACAGAGAGAGAAAGGTAGGAAGTAGAATCCACAATATGAATAAAAGAGTGATTAGAATTGCTATGAGAATTATTTTCATAGGACTAGTATTGAGTGACTGTATAAATAAAATTTAGTAATGTCAACAGAAGGAAATACTACCCTGGCGTTACAGGTTGATTAAGACTAAATTTGCCTATAACTTAGTTTTTATATGGCTACGAATGTAAGCATTTTGATTAAAGATTCTAAGTGACACTCATGCATTGAATTTAGTTTATAGATACCACACCTTTACAGAACCGAGAAAAATCCGTCAACTATTAACCACTGCGGTAAATGCAAAATTAATCAACCGTCAGTTCTATTAACATCCAATCCATTCAGAATGAAACGGTTTCTAAAAAAGTGGAAATTCAACTTCCGGAGACAAAGGACAAGGTTAAGGACTCGGAACTCTTTCAAGGACAGAGTCTTTCGAAACTAATATTTTAAATCTTGGCATAATCAAGAATTATTCGGAAATAAGAAACAGTGACTACAATGAAGCGGAAATTACCGAGTACGGTTCAGCTGTAGAAAAGGGTAGTGTATTGAAAACTGGAGATGGAACACAAGGTCACTCATAATTAAATGGAAAATCAAGAGATTTCTCATGCTAAGCGTTTTGAGAATCTGAACGTTTATTGATCAGGTTAAAAGATAGCGTTAGGTTCAGTGATAATTAAACCGAGTTTTAGATGGAATGTTAAGCGAAGGCGGAATATGTAAAAACACTTTTTCTACATATTTAACAAAACCTCATTCGTTTGACTTCGTCAGGTTTGAATTAACGCATTCATTTAGCTGCATGTGATTTGCTATAGTCTATGAATAAATAATGATTTGATGCGATTTTTTTTCTTCATAAATGTAAGATTAGTTAGTTTTAATGGAATAAAAGCCATATTTAGCCAAATTGAACCAGTTATTCGTTATTTTTATGAAAGATACATAAGATCTCACCCGAATTTTTTGTGCAAAAAAATGAGAAGACACGAAAATAAAGATAAGTGTTCTTGGAATACGTCACCCAGATTTACTAAAGGTAATAAACCCTTTGGGTAGAATAACATATCGTTCAGGCACTTCCGACTCTTAAATCTCTTACTCCAAGAATGCAAGCCCCGAAAAATCACGTACAATATTCTGAAAATTTTTAATTGAAATAGGCTCAGAGATAGAATATTTAAACCCATTGATTGATCTACTACATTCATATGCGAATAATTAATAATGGTATCATTGTTATATATTTTTCTTTTTAAAACGTTTTTCTGAATTTCACTTGGTGTGTGTGTGTCATCAAATTTTCGATCGTTAATTTAACCAACTTCCCATCAAGCTAGAGCTTTGAAATTTTGGGAATCGTTCGTACTCGCCTAACAATGCAATATTTAGACGTTTGCGACAAGTTTTAACTAATATTTTCTTTAATAATGCAGTTTAGTCCAATCACTTGGCGCGATTTCAAAAACTGGCACCAAACTTGGCGATTTTTTTGTTTGGCTGAACGTTAATATGAAATTTTGGGAACCGTTCTTACTTGTCTAACAATGCAATATTTAGATATTTGCGACCAGTTTTATCTAATATTTCAATAATTTTCTTAAATAAACTTTACCCCCATATAAAAACGTTGTTTTTAAAAACGTTGGTTTTTATCTCGAATTATTACATGTAAACTATTAAAATAATACTAATATTTCTCTTATAATGAGAGATCTTGAGTACAACTTTACTTTGTTGGTATACTTAGAAGGGAAAGTGGGCTACAGTTTTGATATAGTCTGCAATTATACTCTTTATTAGACATTAATTTTGCGGAAGAACCAGGAATATCAAAATTAATGCTCCTATGCGATTTAATGATCACAGGATGAATAAATTCAGGCCTCAATACCTCCAGGTGAAAGACATGTTAACACTAATATTGTATCATATACTTAATAACGTATACTAATCGTGATAATAATAATAATAATAACATAATAATAATAAAAAAAACGTTAATAACGTGTGCTAATCGTAATAGTTTAAGATTTGATGTTAAAGGTGAAGACTATTCCCCTTATCTCTGCACTTATGTATAAGGTCATGTTTGTAGGCTATTTTTCTCACCCTCTGAAAGTCTAGGAGCATGCCACCCCGATAAATGTAAGCTTCTCGATGAATATTTTAGTGAAATGAATTAATCAGTAATGCAAAAATACAAGATTATGAAATTCAATACCATTTATTTGAATTTGTTTTGAAAATGTCGTCGATTAAATGCTTATTTAAAGTTTCATTTTATGCCTCACGTGAAATACTTATTTCAATCAGCCGTACAACAAACTTGATCGCAGTTGAATTTTACGGATGAAAATAAGATACACAAGTGAATAATAGCAATTCTGATGAAATATTATTCAGATGAATGTTAGAAGTATTTGACCTAAAATCAGAATTTCATCAGAACACCTTCCTTAAAAACAACGTATAAAATTGCATAAATTAAACAGTCGTTGGTTAAAAAGCCATTTAGCATATAATAAATAATTTATCACTTTAGTAACGGTATAGAGTTTCGAAAGATCATTAAGCATTATCTCCTTTAAAAAGTGTATTGTAATCTTCTATAACATTTCATAACACAAGCTCAAGATCTATCATTTTTGGATAAATCACGATATGTTATGTCTATTCAATATGTTATGTCTATTCGATATGTTATATCTATTAATATAGCATTTTATTTTTAATTGTTTAAACTTTTTTTTGTCAATATTTTTTTCTGGAAATAATCTTCAGGTTAATTTTACATAAGCCATTTTATTTTATTTCAACCATATACTCAGGTATGAATATTATCCTATATCATTGATCGATTTTATACCTATTTATCAATAATATTATTATTATTACAGGAAAGTTTAAAAATGAAATTTCAAAATTTTACTTTAAAAATCTACAGAATAGAAACTTACTCTAGTAATCAAAGTAAAAGGGAAAATCTTCGAGATTAATCTTTTGAGCAAAGGTTAAAATAAAAATCTTCCTTTGACTTAGTTTTACGTTAATGTCACATTAGATCAACACTGACGGAAGTTTGCTATGATTTCGCAATTTTGTCTAGGGTAAGTCGCCGATGATTACTTTAAAATTACCTGTAGGTTAATGACGATAAACTTTGTTAATTTTTATTTTCTGGAAATAATGGCGATACAACTCCCATTTACTTAACACTCCGCGAAAAGTGTTCGAATCTCAGTTTTATTCAAAGAGCGTATAATTAACCATTACGAGGAATTATTACCCCATTCTCGATTATTCCACTAGTTGTTTCAAATTAAGTTTTGTAACTGACACATTTGGGAAAGCAGCAGACATTACAGCCATCCCCAATATTATATTGTAACCAATTAATTAAATTTACGAAAAATTTAAAAATATTCTAAAAAAAATTGAGTTCATCAGCCCGTATAGAGCACAAGAAAGTTCTATCAACAAATCATTATAACAGAGGTATCGGTACATACAGATTTTTTTAATATTCAAACTTTGACGAGAAAAGATATTTTGCTTATATGAAGGGGGAAAAAAAGGGCAATTTATTTCTAAGTAGATAGAAAAATCACGATATGTAACAGTTTTTGAAAAATATATCTCCGAGTTAAAGACGTTATACTGCATTCACATAACTCTGGACTAACCAGAGATTCTGAAACTAACAATCAAGTTTTTCTCATCCACTTCAACACAAAAATTATTTTATGAGTGATAATGGAATTTAATGGGGGAGTCAGATGTAGCCGTATTGTGCCAACAAAGTTTGGCTGAAAACGTTGACGTTTGAAAAATGAGAAAAAGTTAAAAATGGCCTACAGTAAAAAGGTTCGAAAATATAGAAGGATCGCTAAAGTATCCTGGGGTGCGTCACCAGTATTTAACAAAGACCGCAAACCATTCAAAGAAAAAGACCATCATTATAACTCAGGATCATGATGCCAGTACTTGAAGAAGAAAAGCGTCCGAGGGGGGGAAATTGTTTTTAATAGAAATAAATAAATAAGCATAGTTTCACGAGAAATCGAAACACGCTTAGACTCTTCTATGAACAAGAGATACAAGAAAAGTTTTGAAAGTTGCACTAATTTTGTTGCATTTTAGAGAAAGACTCCGATATTAGAACAGCAGTCATGGTTAAAAGGTAACTTCAAGTTTTATCAATTAGTATTCAAAAATCAAATTCACATTATATTCGATAAATCTAGTACATTTTCAGATTATTGTTGGTATATTTAGGAGCTTCTCCCCTAAGATTAAATATCAGAACATATGAAGTTATTACTCGTAGTAAATGCTAAATTAAATATACGAGGAGATAACTCTCAATTAGTGCTTAGATATTAAATAAACAGCATCAAAGAACTTAACAGATGATTATTATATGAATTTTTACTCACGATGTTCTTCATTTTAAACCAAAGCTCGCTCAACGACTCGTCTGCCCGAATAGAAATGCTACTCTTCACCAAGGGATCTTCGATGTTGATTTAACAAAACTTTTTCTTTCTTTTTATACCAACAAAATATTTGGTCTTGTGACGTCACAACGGCCCACAGGTCATTGGATGAGACGAAGTTCATTGGAGGTAGTTCTGGAGGAATTGGGTATTTCCCCCTCCTGATGAATGTTCTTATCTCACCCCCTGTGGAATGGGCGTTGTTACCTTTTTAGGGGGAAATTTACTAAAAAGGGGCTATCTTTCCTCGTAGGTAGGGTGTTGGCAGTCAGACGCGTTACCGCGATAACAGTAACAGAGTAAAGCGTTTCTTGAATAATTTAATTTATATTCAGTTTTATGGTTTCCAATTTTTACCGCATTCTTAGACTGCAAATAAATAAATCATTCTCCTGGAAAACTGTTTCATAAATAAGAATAAGTGGCATTTCATAAGTTTTGTGGGGAATAAAACTCCTTTCGTACAATTGCTTATGAATTTCCTTTAAAGCCAATTTCAGGATTACCGTTAAACCTCATAACGTAAGCTTAAGTGAATTAAATTAATTTTCTGTTCTAATAGTAATAGTTATAGAGTTTTATGAGGAAAAATAATAGAACATTTGACTAAAGCAGGAAGGGGAATTAAGTTGAAACAGTATTTTTTTCTTCTTTTATACATAAGAAAGAAGCATTTTAGTTTAAGTAATATAAGTGTTTATCTTATGTTCAGAACAACATAAACTTCAAACATACATAATTATATTGTTATTGTAAATGAAATCTTGTTATAGTTGATGTTCTTTTTTTAATTCACTTTTAACCAAACGAAAAAGGAATTCACAATAAAAACGAAAAAGGGAGACTCTCAGCTGGCAGAAAAAAAGACAATCCTTTTTCTATCATCTTATTTTGATCAATAGCTGGTTCAGAGATGGCAAGATATTAGAAGGTCTTTTGTTCAAAAAGAAACTCATTTATTCAAATATTTAAAGCATTGGATTACTGCCATCAAAGTTGATTTCTAAACCATACAATTGTTTCGATATCTTTTGGGATTTTCAAAGCGAATCATAAAGAGAGGCGCTAAATTTAAATTAATTTTACTCTATTATTCGAAGTCTTGGGGTTTAGATAATATGTTTAAATTTTTATGCATGGTACATGTTTTATCAGAGTATTAAAATTATATGAAAAATCAACTTGACTAGTGTAATCACATCTTACAAAAACTGTAATTATTAATATTAAGATCTTCCCGTAACTCAAGATATTTTAATACCGTAATGTTAAATTTTTTTTTGTTAAAGAAGATATTGTAATGTGTCGTAATAAATAGATATTTATAAATTGCATTTTCTCCAATTAGATCTGAAGAAGTTATTTTTGGTCGAAGCTACAATATGTAGCTGATTATTCGGTGAGAAGAACAATTGAAAAAAAAGTACAAGCAATCTTCAGGTGGATAAACACCAATAATATGTAAGTAAATGTAAAATAAATTTAAACTGCAGAAGAATACGAAGATTTGTATTTTGACATATATATATACAAGCTATATTTCTGTGATATTGATGTACTCTTAATGAATTAATGTGTATTACTTTAAAAATACTAATATATGCCCCGATAAAATTTGTTTCAACTTAACTTATATTTTACTGAGGAATTATAATTTATTCAATTTTTTCATTCAAAGATTCTTTTTATTTATAAGGAATCCTTATATATTCAATTCGTGAATTCTGAGTTTATTAACAAATAATTATTTAATGAGAAATAGGTTACTTGTTTTGCTGGCTCTATATTTATGAAGACCAGGATTAAATATTTTTATCTAAATTAAAGAGAAAGAATTTAATCAAATAATACTACACAGATAAAAAAAAATGTCGAATGCAAGTTAAAGTAACTTAATAAAGTTGTACATAATTTCCAATTAAAGTAGCTAGATTTAATAGAAAAGAAATTATTCAAAGTTTCTCACTTTTTTTTTTTAAAAAAAATATTTTTATATTTTAGACATTTATGAATTAAGACTCGTAAAGTTATTAAACTATTATTATTGATACCAAATATATAAATGATAGTTAAAGAAATGAGTTTAATCAACAAATACGACAGAAATTTTTAATTGCATTTAGAAATTCACATTTTTTCATATAATAATATGAATGAAATCTCTTTAATAAAAATAGCTGCTTGGAAAAATTTACCATCAAGTTAAAAATATTATAGAAATTTTTTGGAATTTTATATTCCCATTAGAATGATTTTGATTGAGTTGATTATAAACAAACTCTAAGACTGTTATTACATGTAATTTAAATAAGACTGATAATTTATATTTCAATGAAAAT
Source organism: Nephila pilipes (assembly GCA_019974015.1). Taxonomy (NCBI): domain Eukaryota; kingdom Metazoa; phylum Arthropoda; class Arachnida; order Araneae; family Nephilidae; genus Nephila; species Nephila pilipes. The sequence continues at coordinate 113,562 of BMAW01065817.1, forward strand.
TATATAACTGTTTTTACATTTGTTGCCAATAATTTTTTAACTACTTTTGGAGCAAGGGAAACTTGATATTTGAAATAATAACCTACCACTGTATGAAATTAAATTCTGTTTTAGGAATGAAATGCTTACAAATGATTTATTTTAAAACAATTTTAAAATAAATAAATAAATACTGACGCAATAAAAAATTTAACAACATTTTTCATTAATTGAAGCCCGTATCTCTTACTTAATTTAAGTGCTTGAGACCTAAATATGAAGTTTAAATAATACTTCAAAAGTATATAAAACTGTTTGGTATTGAGGTTTTAATAAATAAAAATCTTTAATCTGCTTTTGAGAGATAACTAACAACAAATGTTATTTAATATAACTCTTTTAAACACGGATTATGAGAATTCGTTGAAAGTATTATCAAAACGTGATACATTTATTTAAAGCAACAGAAATCTCAAATGAGCTTAGAAGTTAAAAAATAACATGTAACATAATATTAATTGTTTTTTATTCCAAAAGAGTAAAGGATTTCTTCATACAGAATTAACTAACTAATAAAAACCAAAAATATATCTTTATATTTAAATAATTATTCTGTCGTATGTAAGATACAACACCATCATAAAATTGAAAATTGTTTTAAAACTTGACAAATATAATCATAGTGATTGTATGTAAACAAATAATATTCAAAAGAACCTTTTGAAAATATTTGTCATTTGTTTCAAGCCTATAATAATTATTAATAGCGTTTTTTTTATTTAGTATGCTTTTCAGAATTATTTCAGTGTAAATATATAGAGAAACAAACGTGTCTCTCAATTGTATAACTAAAAACTAAAATTGTTTATGTATCAAATTTGATATGATGTAAAAAAATTATCGTGTATTTTCGAGAAAAAGAAACGAATACAAAATATTTTCTCGCTATTACGAATAAAAATATTTTAAAATTAGGAATATATTGTATTACTTATACAAAAGAAATAATTTATGGACTGAACAAGAATATTCATTGCCTCGTACACGATCAAAAATGTAAATTTTAAAAAATGTTGATTCGTAGTAAAACAATCAAATTATTAAAAATCAAAAATCGGAGCAGATTTATTAACATCCAGTTTTAATTTTATAAATAATTAATTGTATGAATCAAAAATTTTCTGTCAATAACTATAAAATTAATGTAATTACTAGCTTGTTATAATTTTACAAATATTGAAGTAAAACATAAAGAAAACTTAAGACAGATGATTATATACCACTGATTGTTATTACTACTGCATATTATTTGCTTACATATTACTTTTGACACAATACAGATTATAGCGTCAAAGTTTGTTATTCATCAAATACATAAATTAATACATAAAATACATCCATGTATTGCTTAAGAAAGAAATATGCATTAATTACTTTTCCATTGGTTCATAATTAAGCTCGTTTTCAATTGGACTAATGAGTAAAAATGCTCATACAGACAATCGAATGTTTTGCATAGTTTAAAACAAAGACCTATACCTCATTAATCGAATAAAATAACATTAAACATTCTTTATGCAATGAAGAACGAATTGGTGGAGCTGATTGACGGAAGACAATGAAAAACAAAAATCACGCACAATGTTTAATATACTCTTTTAATAGCGTTACTTAGTATATCGTAATACTTTTTAATCTACACCAGGTGTTTCCTACATAGCCCAGATAATATGTCCTTACCTTGGAAAGTATTTATTTATTTATTTTTTGGTGAGGTGAGGCGTTGACGTTAGCCGGGGAAAACCCAGCCCTGGAACGCAAATGCCCCAGGCGCCGCTTTCTACATATTTATTATTTATCAAGGTGGTACTGTTGCTCGAAGGAGATCAGTGGGGGTCTTTTGAGAGATTTGTTGGGGAAATCCGGTTTTGAGACTTTGTTATTCTTATATCTGCGACTTTTTGTGAGGCAGTTGTTTTGCGTATTTCCCATGCTTTTAAACTGAATTGACATTTGCTTCGAAAGCTCTTGCCTTTTGATCTTAATGATATTCTTTTGTTATTTCTTAAAAGTTGCTTTAGCTTTCTTGTCTCGGTTTATTGTTGTAAAACTTTTTTGTTGCGCAGTAAAAAAAAAAAGATCAGATTTTTTCGACTTCTTAATCTCTATTTATTTATAATTTTCGGAGAACTTCTTTTTTTTAAAAAAAATTCGAGTAAATCATTATTTTCTTAAATTTATTTTTCATTTCAAAATAATTAAATTTTTCTTAACATCATTGGAAAAAACCATTTTCTCTTTGTAAATGAACATGTGAAGCATCAGATTATATTATAATTTTAAAATAAATATATTAAACATTGAAATTTTTTGGAAAAGTTTTTATCATTTAACAACGCTATCTTTACTTTACCTTTACTACAAATTATGATGTGTTTCTTGCACTTATATTTTACAGTACTATGGAAAATATTATGAAAATCAATGTGTTGCAGTTTTTATATACTTTTAATGTATGCTTTAAAATATACATAAAAATTATGTATAAAAATTATTTTAAAATTACTTACTATTTTATTTAAATATACGTAAAAATTTAATTTTTAATGTCTGTTTTAATGTACATTTAAATCTGTTAAGGTAGGATGTATCCTTTTTGTTTCATAAAGCCACCAAATACTTTTATTAGTACCACATTTATCATATCTATTTATATTTATTGTTATTTATTAATATTTACTTATTTATATTTCTTTTTAATATTTACTCCTTAATATTCCTTTAATAATATCCACCGTTTACTTTTAAATGTACTTCCCTCTACCTTCCAAATATCTTTATTTATTTTCATCTAAATAACATCTACTTATAATAGTTTTATTATTTTTAATTACTACTATTATTAATTTTATAGCGTCTACTAAGTAGATACTATAAAATTTTAATTTTATAATAACCCCTTAATAAAAAAAAGATAGAAAATACTTATTCCAACTAAGTAACAAAGTGAGAAATATACGTACATTGCTGAAATAAATAATAGAAGTTTCTAGTATGAAATTAAAGCATCTTCATAAATTTTAATGATTACGTGACGTGAAATATTGCTTGTTCATTTGTTGTTTAATATACATAAGACATTAATTACATAATATTTTATATTACAATTAATATTTTCATAATAATTTAATGTATTTATCACATTTAATAATATAAACGATTTTATGATGGGCTTTAGAATCAGATTTCTCTAATGAATAAAATATTGTTGAAAAATATATACATTTAAAAAGCTTCATATAAAACATTATGTTGTATTTTATAACAAAATTTATGAAATATAGATTACAATGACATTGCTAATATATATGAATATATTGCTAAATTTCCGTTGATATGGGAAATAAAACACAAGATAATTCGATAAATACGATAAACATATAATTCATTCCTTTAATCTCGTTGATTAATTCTTGTGATCAACTAGCTTATTGCAAGTAATTAAAGAGAAAAAAATTAAAGAGTCTAGAAATAACAGTTATAAAGAGGCGGCAATCTTTATTATTGAGGAAAAAATTGCATTATTCAGACATGCTTTTGCCCTGGTGATGATTTTTTTTTTTTTTCAAAAATAACACAAAAATTCAGGCATGTATTCAAATTTAAAGCAGCTTAAGCGGTCATTTATAAAATTTCATCATATCTGTATTTGAGATCTTTCAAATTTCATTTCTATTTCCCCCAAACTATGTCAATGACACGTACCAGTAAGTTCTATCAAGCGCTTTAAATTACTTATCGAATATTAATATTGTAGCTTTTCAGAAGGTAACGCAGTATCAGTGTATATGACCCAATATTTAACAGGCGATCCTTCAAAAAGTTGTTTATTATTAGGTGAGTAAAGAGGGTCAGTGTCGAAAAAACATTACTATAATATCAGTTACTATAATTTCATAAGTAGCATGAGGAATTTTATTGTACTAATTTGGCTTTTTACATCTATGTAAAAAAATTTATTTCTTCAAAATTTGTATAACTCAATATCTATAAGGGCACACACACATATTATATATATATATATATATATATATATATATATATATATATATATATAAAGAATTAAAATAATTATGAATGATATAAAAATTTTAAATGAGCAAAATCATATTAAATATTACACAGAATTAAATGAGAAGTACAATAAATAATCATACAGAATTAAAAAGATTATTCAAAAATAAAAAAAATGCATAAAATATTGTTATGAAGAAAAAGCTAATGCTTAATGAAAAAAAAAAAAAGATATTAAAAACTGCAAAGTTAAATACAAAACTATCCAAAAGCACAGCAATGTATAGAGAAAAGAACATATTAAAGATTATTATATATATATATATATATATATATATATTCGATATTTTTACCATAAATACCTTTATTAAAACTAAAAGTTATGAATGGTTGTTTTTTCTGAAGAAAAACAACAATTTTAATTTAGATAAGAATGAGCAGAAATGAAATAGAGTAACTCCTAAACAGCTTACTACCATTTACATCCATATTATCGACTAAACAATTTAATGTAATTAATATAAATGTATATAAACTATTGGTTAGCACATTGACTCGCTGTAATTGATTGATTGAATGATTAATAACTCGTTACACATAGAACAACAAGGCAGTTATCGACG
>BMAW01065823.1:0-14846 GCA_019974015.1 Nephila pilipes
AACAGGACAAAGTACACGTTTACATGGCAAAAATAATGAAAAAATAAAAGAAAAGAGCCATAAGTGACAGAGGAGATATTTTGTATCTCAGTAAAAAAGAGGTTTTTACCTAATTGAGGTTCCAAAAGATAATCTGCAAATAAGATTCGCATTAACCTAAGAGTAAGAAAAGAGGTAGGTTTAACATTAAAAGTATAGTATTATAAATCACAAATTTAAAAAAAAAACAGTGGAGGAATCAAATATATATGTACACAGACACATACACACACACACACACACATATATATATATATATATATATATATATATATATATATATATATATATATATATATATATATATGTACAGCTATGAATTTGAATACCTATTTAATGCGCCTGATATATGTCATCTTATGAACGTATTTTGAATAATTTATTAGAATTATGTAACTAATAGTTTTATCTCTAGTGAAAAATGTATTTCATTAATTAATATAGTATTTAAAAAGTTATGCTAAACATAATGATTAAAATATAAGCAAATAAATGATTTAACATAAGGACCAATAAGTAATAGATTAGTTAACATGTACTTAATTTTTTTTAATTAATTGAAAAGTAATTAAAAAGAAAAAGTAATTGTTACGTATAGATATATCGATGGTTTTATTAAATTGAATAATAACAAGAAAAATGAAGAGAAACATTTTTCCCTTCTTATATTTAATTCAAACTAAAGAAAATAAAAATATTACAAAATAATTTTAGACTAAAAATTACATGTTTTACATAATGAAATTAATAGTAATATCTGTTGAAAATTTAAATTTTTAATTAATAAAATGGCTCCCTGAAATATATTTACATACACATAACTATAATTATTATTTTTATTTTCAAACATGTTGTGCCAAATAATAAATTTGCTGAACAAATTTGCATGAAATTCAGTTTAAAAGTAGATATACATAAAACATTTTACATTAACTGTATCAAAGCAAACTATCCTATAGAATTTTTCAATTACTTACAAAAGTAATAACTTTAGATTAAAATAAATTTATATGTCTTTAGCAATTAAAAATAATGAATTATATATATATATATATATATATATATATTGGAAATTCAAAGAGGATAATGAATAAAGAAGTAAGATCTTTAAAATTCAATTTGTGTTTCTGAATCTTAAGATATGCTTATCTAAAATTTATTAGAATGTTTTATGTTGGCTAAATCAAATATATGATTTCTTTAGTTTATAATTTTTATATTTAATTTTTAGTCTACAAATGCATCTTCTGGAAGCCTGATCTACTATTTTTGAATTTTCATGGATTTTTTCTAATTTATTATCAAGTAATTTATAGAGTTAGAAAGTTTAAATGCATAAAACTGAGTTAATCTCGGCTCTCAGCCCTAAGACTGAAGCATAATTTTACCTTAATTTTTCCAACTTATCTACTTCTTTGTCTATTATTTTCTATTTTCTTCAATTTGTGCTTTATAAAAATATTGTTTATTTTTATTAGGACTATATAATATTTTTTGAATTAATATGTTGCTAATAATAAACATTTTTTCATTTAAAAATTTAAATCATTGGTCCATAAAATTTTATAAATTCTTAATAAGATAATTTATTGTATAAAATTTTAAAAATATGACTATCTTATGTTCTTCTTTCGTAACAATATATATATATATATATATATATATATATATATATATATATACGGTCAGGAAAAAAAAAAATAGCGCGCCAAGAAGGAGTCGTCAAAATGAAACGAAATTTTACATACGTAATGACTACTTTATTATAAGAATTATTTGAAAATCAAAGAAAAAGGATCATTTATTTCAGAGAAAAAGGCAAAAGAACGGAGGATAATACCCTGTTGATCCCCCTGTAGCGCGATTGCACAATACGATATGATCGACCATTCAGGCATACAAGTTCTGTATGATGTATATGTGCTGTACCCTTGCCTGTAGTTCGTTCCAACTCGAGGGATGTCCAACACGCCGTTCCAAATGATTCCGGATATGTTCGATTGGAGACAAATCTGAGGATAGGGCAGTCCAAGGAAGGGTAGTAACAGTATGGAGACAGTCTTGTGATACCCTTGCCGTGTGAGGCGGAGCATTGTCTTGTTCAAAAATGGCTCCTGTGAGCCGTTGCATGAGTGGCAACTCATGTGGTTGCAGGATGTCATGGACAAAACGCTGGGCTGTCATGGTGCCACGGATCAATACTAGGGGTGACCGTGTATTGTAGGCAAAGGCATCCCATACCATCACACCAGCTGTGGAAGCGGTGTGTCGCTGTAAAGCAATGGCAGGATTGAGGCTTTCACCACGGGGCCTCCACACATGAACATGATTGTCATCACTGCTGAGATTGAATCTGGATTCGTCACTAAAGACGACCTGGTTCCATTCCGTTGCAGTCCAGTTTCCTCGTGCGTGGCACCAATCCAAACGGAGTCGTCGATGGATGGTGTCCATTGCAGCACACGTAATAGGCGTCGACATCCCAAATGTCCTTTAGCCAGGCACCTTCGTATGGTTTGAGAAGACACAGGGGGGGGGCTAGTGAAGGTGATACCTGTGCCTGGATGGCGACAAATGAAACAGATGGCTGTACGCGTACATTTATTAAGATGTGACTGTCTTCGCGACGACTGGTCTGTCGAGGGTGTCCTGAGCTTGGTCTTCATGTAAAAGACATCTCTAGGATCCACTGGTTCCAACACCTCCTCACAACACAATCAGAGCGGCCTAATTGACGAGCTACTCGCCTAGCTGACCACCCAACGTCCATCATGCTGATGATTCTCCCCCTCTCAAACTGCGACAGCTGCTCATATTGTCTTCGGAAACGGCGTAATGGCATGTCTTCCTCAGCTCTTCCTTTGTAAGCGATTCAGCACACTCAAAACAGCTTTGGTTACCTGTTTTATACTCCTTCCGGCTATACGTAATGCGCAATCACGCTGCACTTTTAATCATTTGCATATCTCTCCAACATGTACCTTCATGCCAAGTTTCGTTCCGATCCCGCAATTATTTCTTGGTGCACTAATATTTTTATCCATGAGTATATATATATATATATATTTAAAACCTCTTGAGTACTTGTGACATTAACAATAAAAAAAAGTTTCTTCGCATTATAGTAATATATTCTGGATTACGTTTTCTTAAAATGGAAGTCTTCCAAAAAACGCTCAACTCAAACAATCAAAATCACTTAATGATTCAAAAATATTTTATTAGTATCGGAATTCTGAATTAATTCGGTGCTTTTTTTATTATTCGATGATCACACAAGATATGCAGACAACTTTAATTGTGGTTTCTTTTGACTCAAGTATTTTGAACAGTTACTTCCATAGCTAGAGTGCTTACTTTCCAAATTACAAATCTTTGCATTAAGCAAACTTGAATCTATTTAGAGGATAAGTATCGCATATGAGAGTTTGTGGTTTTTTTTTTAAACTTAATTTTATACGATGAATTTTATGCCAATGCTTCAGATGAAAGTAAGAAATAATATTTAGAAATATGCCCTTTATGTTATACTTTCATCCTTTTGTTAAACTTAATCGTTTTAAAAATAAACTTGTATAACTTTGCATTTTCGCACAATTTCGAGGATAACTGTTATATCAATTATTTTTAATATTTTAAAAGAAATCCTTCTCCGAAATGCCTTTCAAAGTTTTTTTATGTTTTTTTTTTTTTTTTTTCATATTTAAATGTATACGGATTTTCTAATAATTCTGTTTTATTCTCTATTTATTCAGAAATGAAATTTGTAAATAAATTAGTAAAATATATTGCATAAAAGACTAAAATGTGGAGATCAGAAGCTAATTCTTAAAATGTAATTATATGGTATTGAATGGATTTTATTGTATATATATTTGTATCATATGTATCAATAAAATTTTAACTTCAAAAGCATTTATATATTAATGATTTCAGTAATTTAGTTAGAATTAATCAAATCATAAGTATTGAATGACTACAAATGAGAAACTTGTAGTAATATTCTAATATCAATGAATGAATGGAAAAATTATGTCAAAATATGATATTGAAATAAAAAAAAAAACATTTATATTTGTAACTAGTCACATGCTTTACTGTTATGATATTTTAATACAAAGGGATCAGTTTTCATGTGCTGAATACAATAGTTTTTCATTGACTGTATTTAAACTTTAAATTTATGATATCATAAAGCCTATGAAACTTAGCCTATATCGATCTACCTAAGAAACTCGAAAATTTTAAGATGTATAAGATATTGGACGTTTTGTGAAAACAATTGAAGTTTTGCTTTACGATGATGTATACATAAAACGGAGTCCAATATAAGTATTATAGTATCAATTATGTCATTCGAAGGTGTTAAAAATTCAAATTAATGATGTATTCCTAAAATTTGAATTTTCATGCTGTTTGTTTCTGAGAATAAATTTCGAGTAAAACTAAAGTCCAACCAAAATATTTCATAAATTATATTGTATAACTGTAAGATACAGTTGTCATATCCAAATGTAGTATATTTTCTCTACCGTTTAATAGAAATTAAATACTATAAAAATATTTATGTAAACAGAAGCTAATGTATTTTAAAGGCATGCAGACGCCTGGGGGATGCTTTTTGAGAAAATACCTTTCTCTTCGCTTGACTAAACATTCGTGATATTAAATTTAATGACATATTTTTTTAATACCTACAATAATGGTTGAAAAGTTTCTCACTTAACAAAAAGCTACAAGACATCTCTTCTTTAAATTTACTTTTATTTTTCTTCATAGTCATCTTATCAGTCTACATACTTCTCTCAGCGAAATTCTAATCTCTCTAACCAGACCAAGTAAACTTGGCGTCTTTCTCTGAAAAATAATTGCTTCAGAAGGTTATGACCTCCTCATTTGACGAAACCTCTGTCCTCCAAGCGCAAATTTTATATTTGGTAATAAAAAGAAGTCACTTGGGACAGGATCTGGAGAGTAAGGCGGATGGTTAAAACCTTAATAGAATTCCGCCATGGCAACCACTACGGTGTGAGACGGTGTATTATCTTGTTGAAACAGAATTTTTTTTTGCAAATGTGTCATTTTTTCTGCTTTTAGCTTGACAAGTAATGACGCGTGTAATACTTATTTAATAGAGTTTTCTGTATGAAGATAATCGATTGAGATAACTCCATGAATTCCCCCCCGCCCCCAAAAAAATCGCCATCATTTTCCCAGCTTAAAAAAGTGTTTTGAGTGATTTTCATGGATCCATCTCCCTTTTCTCAGTTAGCGATATTTAAAAAAAATAATAATTGTGAATTTTAAGGTATATATATATATATATATATATAGCTATGAAAATAAATTCAATATAATGACACATTTATTTTATTTACAAGTATTGAAAATATAGGTGAAATATGAGATAATTGAAAGCAAAAAAATATATATCATAAATTATAATACTTAAGTACTTAGTTTATAATACTTAACTAAATAGTACTTAAAACTTTTGAAGCTTATGATACATTTGGAAACACTGTTCCACATTAGGACAAAGCCATACATTAAAAAATTTTCATTTATAATATGTCAACATGCGTTTTCTTTCTTTTAGGAAACCTTTTTTGCACACAACACATTGCCTGCTTTTCTTTTCAACTATTTTATTTATTAACATATTTCTCAACATTTTTTCTATGATAGCAAAATAATACTGATCCAAAAACATACAGAATGCCATCTTAGGAACAATAAATCTACTCTCAACTCTAACCAATAATCATTTCATTATTTCCCTTCACTCCATCAAAATATCAAGAAAGACCTATCGCACAGCCCTTTAGATGTGCAATGTGACTAAAAGAAGCGAACAAATGCAGTTTAAATTTTCAAATTCAGCTGATCCAACAGGAAAAAAAAAATCGGAAACAAAAGAGGGACTCGAAGGTCAACACTCAGTGGAAAGACATTTGAAAAATGTATCGAACTTCAATCTCCATTTATTGACCCTTAAAATTTCAAATAAAATGATCATGGGCCCGGTGGCACGGAAATACCCTTCATATATGATACAATGGTCCGTGAAGGGAGAATAGAGCGATCATACATGACCACGTTCCTGAATAAGTTAATTCGAAGGGCGTCTAGCATCATTTGGTGAACTTTAGCGTTGTTAGCAGTGGTTGCAGGGTTTGAATGTCCCGAATGTTCATCATCTCCCAAGCTGGTAAGACCAGGTATAAATTCAGTTGCCTAATTTTTCACGTTGGTAAGTGATTGTGCAGAGTCCTCGTATATAGCGTTTAAATTATCTTTGATTTGAGTTAGGCGTATTGTCTTTCAGAAACCAAGATTAAATGATAACTCGATACTAGATTTTTTTCCAATTTCCCCAAAACACTCCCATCGACTCTTTCAAGTGATCAAACAGCAACTGCATTTCAAAAATGGCTGAAATTTTGGTTAATATCTGTCAAGCGATGCGCCTTCCTAGCTTAGCTTTTATTAACGAGTAAGGCCATCTTCATTATATGGTCGGAGACTTTTCAAACCACCCTCTTATATTATAAGTTGATAAACAAGTGTTGTTGGCATTTTAATCTCAAAATAATATAAATTATTTCTTTCATTTTAGAGACAAATATTCTATGACTGTTTTTCTTAAGCATTCGTATGATGCCGACCTGTTCTGACCTATGCTGACCATTCGTATGATCTGAAGCGAAGTATCCTCAATGTCATAATCACCCATGTGCTTGGATAGTAAAAGTTGGAATTAACACTTGCTTAGCGTTTATTGAGTTATAAAGAAAAAAAAATCCGTTGGAGTTCATCAAAATATAAGGGTTTGCAATATAGATTTTTGAAATTTAAATAAGTTTTCATAAGGCATTGAAATGGTCAGTGTTTCTGTTGACTTGTCTGAATGTAGCATTTGAAACTATAGACGGAAGGTAGAAATATCTGTCTATTTTCAGTTAGAACACACAGCCAAAACCACACAGTCATCAAGTTCAGTTCATACGGTCGGTCTGAACTTATTGACAAAATGAATTTTATTTTGAAAGATAGTGGCTTTTAACATAATACAGATATTCTAATACGATTGCCTACCAATGAATCAGTAATTTAGTAATGTTATATTCTCCGTAACACATAGTGTCAATCGATTAGACTTTTTCAGTATCAATTGCGTCAATAATGGGGGAGAAATTGATTTGATTCCTCTAAATAATGTCGTAACCCTCTTTTGTTCAGGTACTGAGAAAAAACTTCTATTATAAAAAGACATTTAACCACGAATATGTAATTGCGTTAACAATCTTGATTCATTATAAAACATGCTTCTGTGAATTAAGTACAAAAATTTACATATGCAGTAATTTTTCTTTAATTGTTTTTTTTTTTCCTTTGGAAAATAAACAAAAAAAAAATATGTTAATTACTTTTTGATCTTCCAAACGAATCTTTTAAGAAAACTTAAAAGCAGGGAAATTTTTAAGATATCCATTATTTTACATGACCAGAATTACACATTTTAAATTGCTATCTAATTGCGAATTTTCAGACAATTTTTACATTGACTACTCTCCAATTTCTTTTTTATATTAAATGGTAATTTTATAAGATTTCAGATTTTCGATAAGAGCGATGATGTTAAGTATTATTTTTGATGAAAGTGAAATTTATAAATTCATACTTTATAAAACCATTTCTCAAGAATTAACACAATTACTGTCACAGAATTAGTTTAATAAGTAACTAAGAAATATGTTGATAATTATTTCCAATTTTTGTTGTCAATAATGAATGCGTCGACAATAACATTGACTCTAACATCCATGTAGTGCATTGTTTATTTCTTGTTTACGATAAGAAAGAGAAAATATTGTATTTATCACATAAATAAAAATATAGCAATGTTTTTGTTTTAAATTTATCCTATTAAATAAAAATTTCCATTACGTTCCATAAATGTAGAACTTAATAATAACTTTTACTTCCTCTAAGAATATTCCTTAATATGTTTATGGATTTATTCTGAAACATTTTTATATGACTACTTATATTATAAGTTTATAATTTGAAAGAAATATGTCTAGCACTTATATGATTTTACTGAAGCGACTTTTTCTAATATATATGATAATTTATTCAAATATATTATGCAGATCTTTAAAAAATTGGAAGTACAAATTTCTTTATTGTGAAAATAATATAACTCTAGTTTGTCTGAGGAATTAACGGTATTTCTCTTTTTCTCAAGATGAAATAGAACAAAAAGGCTGCTTCGTTTATTCCTTTCCACTGAGAAAAAGAAATATATACACACCGTTATTAAAGTTCTGTTATTCTCACGTATTTGAGATTTCTGAGTTTAAATTTCCCCAAATATTTTAGTTTAACTTATGGTACATCATTCCATATAACAAAGGCCATATGTTATGCAGATGTTTGCAATAAGAGATGATCTGTAATGAATAGAACATTTTGCAGTTCTGATTTAAATTTTGCCTACTGTAAAAATTAATTATTAAAATTATAAACATTATAATTACGCTGCAGTATCTACTAATGGATGAGAGAGATGTAAGTAATGATGAGAAATAAAAAAAAAGAAATTCACAATTTTTCTAAATGTTTATTATCCGATATTTTGGCATCGATTCCATGTGGATGATTCCACAATTCCACTGTGTATCAGGTAATTTTTAAGTATAATTATTAACGCGCAAATTGGTCAATATTTCTTCCTCCAAACCAGAATGCGATGATTATATTTGGAGAAAAGGAGGAATTCAATTCATTCTATTTTTGATAAAAGGTTCTGGAATTTCCCTTGGTGTTTCTAGGAGTTGAAGACATTGTCAATTACTGTCAGGATTCTAATTTGGGAATACTTCCTCAAAGTCCAAAGGAGTCAAGTACTTGATCTTCTTTCTGACCAATACTTGCACTGATGAATAAAACTATACACACACACACACACATATATATATATATATATATATATATATATATATATATACAAAGATATTTTTATTACTATCTCGTGAGAAGAATTGTCAGTATGTGAATGACAAATGCAGTTGGGTACGAAACTATTATTGCCTGAAATCCTGTTTCTCTGAGATTGTAATGAGATCATTTCAATAGGTTGATAGGGATATCAAATATCATAACGTCTTCACGAAAATTCCGGTTTAATCCCTAAGAGACAACAGTTAAAGTCTAAAATTTATAGGTATGATGTATGAGTAATCTTCTTGTTGACCAAAAACAAACAGAAACGAAAATGTTAAGGAAAGAAAAAATGATCCTATTGTTTCCTTGTGTAGTGCAACGAAGTTCCAGCAGCTTGGATTGTCAGGACTGAGACTGATACTTCGGATTCCCTTAACAATGCAGCATAGGAAGAGACAGTGACTCTGGTGCGCAGAAAGCAAAGCTGGATACAGGAGTGGTACATTGTTGTCTTTTAAGAAAAGTTCCGGTTTTATATGCATTATTCTTGTTGGCCGTATACGTGTCTGAAAATTCTGAGGATACCACTCGTCGTCTACTTGAATTCAAAATAGGCATCGGGGCCCTGTACCTAGTGTGCTGTTTTGGGCAGAGATTGGGTACACGATACGCACATCTCAAGTACGCAATGCCAGTAATTCGAAGGAAGATCGGTACATTTCTGACATCTTAGGTCCAATGGTTGTGTCGTATTTTCGAGGCTAGCCAAATGCCAGCTTCCAGCAATATAATGCAAAACTACACATTGAACGTCGCGCTCTGACCTTCTTTGTTACATAGCATATTCGAGTTTTCCCCTTGATCTGCATAGTCTCTAGATTTATCACATATCGAAAACATCTGGTAATGGGTCTCTGAGAGACTTGCCGGTCACCCCACTCCAGCTAATCAACTGATATGGTTGATGAAATGTGGCATAGCCTTGAAGCAGCATGGAATGAGTTGCCCGTTTCTGTCATTTAAGCCCAGTTCGACTCGATGCGTAACCGAATAAGTGTCGTCTTAGCTCCCAAAGTGGCAGCTGTTTCTACTAATTTTGCACATCTGTAAAACCCCAAACAACTTTCAATTTTAATAATTTTGTCTTCATGCCAAACATTTTACGTACAATAAATACCTTTTTTTGTATTTACTTTCCTTCATGGTGTTGCAATTTTAATGACCGGTAGTATATATATATATATATATATATATTATTCAGATAAAGATAAACTGAAAATAACTATTTTTAGAACATAAGACATTTTTATGCAGGAGGAACAAAAAAAGCAGACTTAGGTCTGAAAAGAATGCAATAAATCGCTGTAGTTTGCTTATTACCTATTTTTTAATACTCGGCTAAACTGAGGGGATGTTCGACTTCGAAGGTAAAGCAATTTAAAAATCTACTTATTCAAGTATTAAGTAGAAGAAAGTAACATATACATTAAAATAATAGAATAATTTCAAAGTAAAGCAACTAAATTTTAAATTATATTTGCATTTTCTAGCTTTGTACATTGTGAAGTTTAAAAAAAAAAGAGTTTTTATTTGTGTATCTATATAATTTACTTCTGAAGTAGTAATAGGAATATATTATTCACTGTCTGTTATTTAGATGATTTTTTTTTCAATTATTTAATTTGTATTAAAATGCTTTTAAAGATTTTACGGGACTTCAAAAAGTTGTATTTCATCATACTGGTATTTTTTTTTTTTTTTTTGTCGTGAGGGCAATTTACATAAATGTAAGAAAAAAAATGTTTCTAATCCCAAAACATGACAAGTGAAAAGAAAATAATTTCATTCATAGTTTAAAAATTGAAATAAAGAAGTTAATAACATTCTTTACATAATGAACTATTGTCTATATAATATTACTGTAATTTCTGAATAATATATTAGATTGAGTACTGAAGAATGGATATATTTCCCTTAAAATGCCATTGTAATTACCTTTGCATTGCAAAGAAAAAAAATTCTATTCATTCTAAAATTTCATGTGTAGTATATTCGTATCTACGCATTAGAAAAATATTTCTGTAAAATTTCAGTTTAAAGAAAATAATTCATATTATATTTTACTCCAATGAAAAATTTAAAAAAGAAAAAGTTTAAAGTAAATTTTAACGAAATTGTTTACTTGAAATCTGTATAATTATTAAAACGCTTGACTTATGAAGTCCATCTTTTTTTCCTTTACTTATTATTATTTTTGTTCTTTTTCTGAGAACTCGTGGAACTTTTCTATGCTTATTTGGCTTCTATCCTGCATATTGCTTTGGTTATTTAATTGTATTCTCTTAATTTGAGAGTTTTTAAACTATCCTAAACATCCTTTGATAATCTTAGTCAAAATGAAACGACACGAAATATTTGCAGTTATGAACATTTTGCCAGAAACATTTATTATTAAGCTTAAGGGTTTTATGGAAATTATATATTGTATACAAATAAAGGCTTAAATAATTTATTTATTTGAATACAAAACATAATTTTTTTCTTTGTATATGTGTGATGTTAAATGAAAAACTACCTCATTTCAGATTTGCAGAAATACTCGTACATTTCTGTTTAACAAATTTCCATGATTAAATGATATTTCAACACTCTAGTAACACTAATTCTAAATAAAGAGATACGATTCAAACATATTTTTCAAGATTGTACTTTGACATAAAACCAAATGTAAGAAATCTATATTTTGACTGCAAATGTGTGAAAGGTGTGCTGATCCTTTAAGCATTAATATTGCTTTAAGAATTCCTTTTATAGACCTATTCAGTGTTTAGACCTATATTTCAACACATGTTATGATTACCATCAAAAGATTGTTGTTTCTGATATCATATGATATTTTAAAAGTATTTACGTTTGGTCATTTTATTAGATAGATAGAAAACACGGCTTAATAAAATTCCAATAATTACATTTACATCAGTACCATAATGTTAGCATGTAAATTATCGTTTTGAATCACTCAAATGTGAAAGGATTCAAATTATTTATTATTCTGTTGAGTAAGATAGATGATATTCCTACAAGCAATACACTTGAAACCTCGTGAAAGTAATGCTACTTCTAATGTTTTTCCTTCCGCAACAAAAAACTAGTTTTCCAAAAGGCCACTTAGTTCAGCCTTATATGTTCAATCAATTATATCCTGTAGAGATAAATTAGACATTTCTTAAGTAAACAACATTTATATAGAAGCAATTTCCACTCAGGCACTAGATATTTGTTGAATGGTTTCTGGAATAAAGGATGCAGATATTTACTTTCAGCTTCTTGAGAGGAATAGTTTTATAAGAAGGATTTATGACCTTCGATGCGTGACCTTTATGTAAAATATTTTATTTAGTGTTATTTGTAGATAATATTGCATTTTAAACAAATATGTCGAAATTTACTTAGATTTATTTGCAGATAAACTTATCATAAACTTGCTTGGATTTATTTGTTGTTAGTCTGCGTGCTTCTAACATTTCCTATACCAACTAATATTATTAGATTACGTACGATTGTACCATATTCACTTAGGAAATTCAAGTTTTAATAAGGCACCAGAAAATTAAAGTGCAATATAAATGCTTCTTTGTGTTATACGCATGATAGTAAAGCAAAAATTATTTAAAAAACAAATTCCGAGCTTAATCACACATTAACTTTCTATGTTTCAATAATAATAACTAGAGTCAAATATTTTTGTTTTTAAATCAAAAATTATCGAATTAGTCTAATATTTTTCATCATACAGAATATTCAAATAAGAAAAAACCATTAAACGCTGACTTTGACATAAATATAGGAAATTCAATAAATTTATGTCTAGTTATACTCAAGTGAAATGCGTTCGTATTCCTAGCACCATCTTAAATATTAGTTCTTAATCATACAGTCATAATAATATTATTATACTTTTTCATGGTGATGTAATTGACTAATTTTAAATATTTTCGTTTTTGAACACTTATCTTAGAAATTATAAGAACTTTTATAATGGAAAGAAACCAGCTTTTGATAGTAGCATTTTAGTTTCCATTAGCAATAATGTATTATGTGATTTCCTGATAATCTTTAATATTGGAATTACTTTCCTGAATTATGTTTATTCTGATTACAATCATTATCAACTCATATATTAATTAAATATTCAAATCAGACATGGTAAATGATATTGTATTTATTTATATTAATAATATGTGAAACTGGTCAAAATGTAAGTTTCCCAAAATGTAACAATGCAACTGAAGGATACTGAGATAAAAGAGATTTCTCTAGAGGACAATATTGCTAATCTAATCATTATACTAATACATTTGCAAACAAAATCTTTTAGGAAACTTATTAAATTATATTTCACTTTAACTTATCATATTGAATATCACCATACACTTAAAGCTTATTTTGTACAACACACTATAAGATAACGTTCGGTTGTATAACAAGATATTCCGCAAGACATGTTCAACAAATTTTTCTGAGTAATTATACGTGAATTTATAATGTAAGTTTTATTAATTGCAAGTTTATCCAACATATTACGTTAAAGAACTATTTAACATCTTAGATGACTTTAAATGAAGCAAGGCTTAATGACCTTTCCCCTGGTAATACGAAAAACATAACGCTGTTCCTTTAGGCACTGAAGGAAACAAGTGATTTGTTCATGTGTAAATAAAAGACTGTATAATAGGAAGAATAACAATAGCGAAACAAATACTTATTCGCTGCTTAATGGTGTTTCCGGATAATGATTTCCCGAGGCGTGACACTTAATGAATGATTTTCAGAACTACCTCAACGTTTTGAAAGCAAACATGTGTGATTTTGAAGTGTTTCGTGTTCAGTTAAGAAATAGGTACATATTTGTCTTAAATAATAACAAAGGTAATCTATTAGGGAATATTGTAAGATATTTCGAAGGAATGAGCTCACTAGGAACTAAAATAATGACTTCCTACTTTATTTACCTTGATAATTACAAAAACTAAACTGAATCAAATCTTATCGTACAAAAACATATTTAATAAATGAGAAACAATGACAAATTTCAAATGTACTTATTCTAATTCTGTTCGCCACAGAACGGTATGATAACTAGTTTCTCAGTAATTCCGGCTACTTATTCGTCAATGAAGTTAGTCAAGTATTTTTAATAATTTCAACTAATAGCTTGATGATCAGGTTAAAACGTATTAATCGGAAAATCATTCAATATTTTTCATTCCGTTTCATAACATGAGAGGTGTTCTTAAAAATAATGAAAATTAATAAAAAAATCTTTATTGTATGTTGTCACTGAATTCAATTTAGCTTAAACATAGCCATAACTTCTTTTTTGTCTTATTTAAGAGTGAGGAAACTATATTGTGAGAATAATAAACATAAATGCAATGCATTTAAGAGAAAATGTTTGCGTTTGCATCCATTTATACCCACATTCTTCAGCAAAGGACTTCATATTCCACGTAAATTGAATCAATGAAGAATTCAAATATGAATAGTAATTTATTTCATTCAATAAAATAACCAAGCCTTTTTACCTACAGATAAATGCATTATTGTGATTTACAAGTAATACATCATCCAAGAAATCAGTTAAATAAAATACAATTCATAAGAAATAAGTGATTTTAAAGCAAATTATTATTCATTACTTCCTAATCCATAACTTGATATTTGGCTACAAGCTGTTTTCCTTCACTTTAGATAATGGATTTTATCCCATAGTGAAGAGGACCTGTCGTGTTATCTTGGTGACAGAAGCGATTCGAACTCTTCATCTGTAATTACTGAGAAAACTCGATTTGTCTTAA
>BMAW01065823.1:14856-27749 GCA_019974015.1 Nephila pilipes
AAAAATGCACCCTTCATTGAAGGTAGCTGTACACGTGTGAAAATTAAAATATTTCCGTTTTTACGAACTTTGAGATCAAGTCTTGATCTTATGGAAATCCAATCACTTGAGAACCAAAAAAACCCACCATTAGGAGCTAGAGTTTCCAAGTCTCATTTTCTACCCCTGTCGGAGTGATCTAAGACCAAAAGATAAAAAAAAAACAAAAATCCAGCTATCTGATCAGGAAAAGATTACGTCCCTTGGTTTTGGTCAGGACATCTTTTTCATTCTAAAAAAATCAGACGGTGAAAAAATCACATATATCCTAAGTTTCCGACCTGATCTTTCTATCTGTGGGTACTCTAATAACTTATTCTATCGAGCGCCTATAACCGGAAAATATTTTATATTTGCTTAGAAAATGTAATTGTAACAAGCACTATATCATACTGAAAATATCCTTTATAAACTTTAAAATAATTGAAATAAATTTACCTAAATAGCACTAAGTATATATATGTATATATATATAACTTCATTTAACACTAACTGAACCAACCGGAGAAATAGTATCTGAGTTAAACAACTTTGCATACAAAATTTTAAAGAAATTATTAAAAAGAAGAAAAAAAAAAGTATTGGCTCATATTGTCAAAAAATTAGCAATAAAATTTTAAATTACAGATTCCTTATTTCAATTTGAAATAAAATTAGATTTACTTATTTCAATTAACTGGCACTTATGCAATAAATAGAATTGAATAAAAACACCCTACATTTTCAATTAAAATACTTATTAAATGTTAATGCTTTCAATTAATTGAAAGTAGAAGAATTTCGAGAATGTTCAACCAGGGACATTAACTAAAATGACCTAAAACGGCATTGGTAATTCTTTTTTTAAATATGTATGAAAAATACCTTTTCCTCACTCACTTGTCCCGAATTTATCGATGCTTCTGTACAATATATTTGTACAGAATTTGAAAAATGCTTTGGAGATTTAACAGATTTATGGATATTGAATGTACACGTAGTAATTAAATCGTAAAAATATGTTTTTATATCAGGAAATAAACATTATTTTACTTAGAAATGTCAGAAATTGATATTTAAAATTATTATAACAAAAATTGTGTAACAAAACATATAGAATAACATGTAAGGACATACTTTATAATTATTTATATTTTCAATTAATTTCGAAAATATTCTTGAAACATATTTCAACTTGATGTTACAGCAACGTATTTAAGTGTTAAGAGTTTTGATTGCCATTCTAGGTTTGTTCGCTGATTTGGTTTTTTTATTTTAATTTTTTATTTATTTTTTTTTTTTTCATTTTTACTGTTGGAAATAATAGATGGAAAAATACTAAAAATAGAATAGTACAAAATTACGATAAACCAATTTAACATCATAGTGTAACAGTTGCTACAGTCTCAAAGAAAACAAGTGCAGGTCCTCGAGATGTAAATAAATTCCAGCTCTCAATAGGGTTCTCCTATCTTATCAAGAAAGAAATTTTGTAGCTCACAAGCAAATAGCCGAAATGATAGAACACAAGTGAAGCTGTGAAAGTAGGCTTAACCCGTAACAGGAGATGTGCGATCTCACAGATCGCTTAATATTTTCCTCGGATCACCCCTAACACATGCTTAGTCTAATAGAATGGATTCTTCCTCAAGCTTCCTGTTGTGTGACCTTGAATATCGAGCTCTCATATCACAATATTTTGATGCGTGCATCCGGTTGGAATTCCACAGCATTCCTCAAAAAAATCCCGTGAATCAGCTTCTCATTTTCAATGTTACAATTTTTGGCTTTAGTACACAGGGCTCTGGTTCAGTCTATGGTGGTTGATTCATCCGTCAGATTTGTATTACGCAGAGAAGAGCTGTAAAAGACAGATATTTTTCTCTCAGAAGTTAAAAAAAAATATCTGAGTGATATAAAAGGATGATGTTTCGATCAAACAATTTTTTAAGAAATTATAAGCATGTGCAGTCTCTGAAAATACACGAGCCATGTTATATTCTTCTTTTTCTCCTAACTTTTTACGGTTTAAATAATTTTAAGATTTTAGAACAAGCAATTGCTAGTAGAATTAAACTTTAGAATTGGTATATAAATGTTTCTTTCATTCTTTTTTTCATGTTACAATTACTTAAGCTAGTGTGTTTATTTCGCATCCTATTGACTGATTTGTTTCAACTACTTAGCCCTCAGTGAACTTACTTCCAAAACAAGTTAAGAAGTAATATTTATTCTACTGATATAGCTTTATTTGGTAAATAGAATCTATGAACAAAGCTATTTATTTCATTTTAATCATCTTTTTTAATATTTAATCTCTCAACAATTATGAGAATTCGATTTGTTTTCTGTTGTTTATTCCTGCGCTCGTGATATTCAATTGATTTGTAAATTCGAATGCACAATACTGCGAAATATATTTTTCAAATAAGATAACAGTTGGTTTCCAATTAAAAAATACATTTTAACAGAAGTGAATAAAATAAGTATAATCATCAAATGAATAAAACTATTAAAATATTTATCTCATTTAGGCAGAAAAATGAAGTAAATTTCCCCTTTCTGGAAAGAGAAAAATCTTATAACAATTGAAAAAAAAAAAAAAAATCATTTACTTTAAATCATACACAAACATCATATAATTGAAGAAGATAATAACAATTAAGTTTTATTCCATTTCTCAATGATGAGCTTATTTAACTTTAAAGAAAAAGCTAATGATGAAAATAATAATATTCATTATGCATTCAGCAAATCGTAGAATAAGAATTCAATATAATCAGAGAACATCGTTATCTCATTAGTTTCTATAAATAGTTAAAAGTAAAGGAAAATAAAATGTAAAAATTAAAGTACTTCCGATTTTTTCAGCTTTAAATATTGTTTCAAAATGGTATCATATCTATATTTCCTTTTTTCCTTACAAATTCGATCTTTCCAAAGAAATAGATGTTATTAAGTAATTTCAAATTACGTCATTAAGTAAATTACTTCTTTTCAATAAGGTTTAGCCGTTTCTGATATATTAGCTAATTTTTAATAATTCCACACAATAATCACTTCAGCTTAATTTAAATTATTTTCGACTATAGTTTACACACGTTAATAAAATTCCATACATCTTCTCTTTATTCTATAATAAGCCGAATATAATCACTATTATCGTGATAATTTTATAAAATATTTGCGGTTTTTGTTCTATTAAGAAATATCGTTTTTCTGTCGGTTACTGATCGGTCATGATATCATCAAAACAATACATACTATCTAAAATAAAATGATATATTTTGTTTGGTTTTTTAAAGATAATACAGAAGGAAATGCTATTTTATGAAAATTGTCGGAAAATTCCTTATAATCAGACTTAATTTACAAATAATTAAAATAAAGTTAAAAGTAAACTGCATGAAGAGATTGCAGTAATAATTGCTAAATATTATTGAATACCTTTTGCTGTTACATCGGTTGGTTCAAGAGTGTGATTTTTTTTACTTTCTAGATACAATACTTTTTTTATTACAATTAATAGTAGTACAAAATTACTACACAAACATCAACAGTTATTCAGCTGTGCTTAATATATATATGAATTGGAACTATATACATGTTCCCCCAAATCTTAAAGTTTTCTTTTTTTATGTTTGCATAATTTCTAGCTCCGTATAGCTTAGCACTAAATCGAGTCCCATGAACAGGATGCCGTTGAACTTTCGCAATGAAAATGATTGATATGTGCAGTAAGAAAAACATTACTAAATATCTTAGAACACAGGGGGAGAGTCCAAAATCAATGGCAGAATAACGTGACACTCATCATGAGCAATGTTTCTTAATTAGAGGAAAGGCGGTTCTGAAATATAAGATATGTGGTATAATGCATTCATACAACTTAAAAATTAAATTTTAACAACATGCTAAGGTTCATCTATGAGCTCCACAATATAGCCTATACTAGCCAAAAATTAACAGTTTTATGTGTCTTATTCATTGTACTTTAAGTCTGAAAAATACTTGCATTATACATGGATTCCGGTGTCTTCTTTGTACGTTAAACTATATTATTTGTCTAAAATTCGACTGGAGTCAGGTTTAGAGAATACTGAAACAAGTTTTGGAGGACAATAAGGCCGAGCCCGTATCTAAGTATTAGTCCATTGCCTTGAAACTGTAATAAATTTTCAAAGTTCTTTAATTGTTTATTTACATAATTTTTATATTCATTTCGAAACAATAGTGGTTGAAGTGCTTAAAATTTTGATTAAATCACTACAAAACAGAGCATATTGTTCATCTTACAGTGTATTATTACCAATAATTTTAGTTGATACATTTCACTAACATTCTTTAATTATGACATTTTATGTAACATTAAAAGGGGAGCATATATACTAAAAATATTTAAGGCTAATTTGCCTTTGAAAATACTTTAAATGCTTCATTCACCCCCAGTTTTTCCACAAAACAAAAGTACCACCATTGTTTCAAAACGTTTTATATTAGATTGTGATAACAGAATGGTACGCACATCTGTGTAACGCAACATTAGAATGTCTGTATAATAAAAATTTCCCGACACAAATTACATCGAGATATATGTTTTGGTTCTAACGTAAGGATATTCAATTGAGTTCCTTCTTTTTTTATATTTGAAATTATATCCTTTAATATCTACTTCCCCCCCCCCCCAAAAAAAAAAAAAACAACTAGAACTTAAAGTAACGAAGTAAAGCATGTTTAAAAGCATTGTGTTTGAAAATAATAACAAAGTAATACATCATACTATATGCGTGCTAATCATTTGGTTAAATATAATGTGTATGCAAAGGAAAATTACGAAATCTACGGTGGCCACGGTAACTTAATTACCTATTACTTAAAACGACGTAAGAAATTTTTAAGCAATTTGAAATGGAAATATTAAAAAAAACCAGAATATTTTCATTCATTAAAATATAACTATATTTAATCTATTTTAGTGATAGTTGTTGTTGTAATAATCAGGTCCAATAAGATTATTTAGTTTTTCTCCCATTCTAAAATTAGATTGGTAAAACTAATTTGCTACAAATTTTCATTTCAATAATTAATGCAGGATATTCATACGTTTTTCGAGGGATTAAGAATTATTTTGAAATGGTTGTTAGTATCTTTCAATGGTAAAAAATAATTACATTCGTTATTTCACAATTCCTAGAATGTAAATCATAGATGCTTTAACTTGAAGAGGATTTTTACTAATATCGATCCTGCTCAATCTTCCTATGAATTATGCTATTGTTTCCTAAGGAAAGAAAGAAATATACTTCATTTACCCTCAGCAGCTTCATAACTTTCCCTTCCAGAAACACATATCGTACTTTATGATGTTCTTTCAGCTAGCGTGACGATAATACATTTTTGATATCTGAAGGTTTGCTCAAAGTATGTGAACTTTCTCTTTTACACATATGTGGCAGTGAAAATTATGAAGTCAAATCGCTCTTTTCTCCTATTTCCGTATTTTTTGTTTCTTTTTTTGGAAAAGTAGAACGCATATTTTTAGTACTAAATTCTTATTCTGTAGTAGTGTCAATTCCTTTCTTTCATTTATTGCTCTTTATGTAAGATATTCGTTATGTAAGATATATATAAAACTTAATGTGAAGTAAATGTAATTTTATGCATATTTCGATTTTTTTTTTAAAATTAAGGCCTTAGAAGTGTTCTAAAAATTATAATATAGGAAAATAAACAAGTAAGACATGGAAATTTCGCCACCATAATATGCTATTGCTTAATAAAAAGCACAACAATAAGCGTTTACTTTCGTTTGAGGATTCTGAATATCCTTTCAATATTTTCGTAGATTAATTTTACCTTTTTCATAAAACTATGATTAAACACATTTTTGAATGAAATTATTATGTAACTATTTTGTAACTATTTCACAATCGTAAAGTATTAAAATTATTGTTGAAAGCTGTATAATATCAGTGTTCAAATTATGTCTTTTAGTTTGCTTTCTTTAAATCTTTCTGATTCCGCATCTTAAAGTAGTCAGTAATAACTCTAGCTGCGGTATCGCTTTAGTTCTATAATCAAATTTGGTCTAGATATTCATAAAACCCTTGGAATTGGTACCAGTATAAATAAACTCTTGTAGAAACTGGAAATACGTGATGAATTATTCAAAAATTAGTATGTGTTTCAGGGTTTTTTTTTTTTTTTTTTTTTTTTTTGTATTGATGTGTTTATTTTTTCCCCGATTGAAAATTTTATATGTTCTCTTTTATGTTAACAGTAATAATCTACGTGGTCAAATTGAATTTTAACCAAATGTGTTATACGTACTCTGACAGAGAATCTGTACCTTCTTTTCAGCATAAACCACATTAAATATAAGAATTCTTCTTTCACATGAGAATTTCTCATCCTTAAACTAAACAACTTCTAATATTATTATTAATATGTGAACAAGGGAACCTAAGAGATAATTATTTTTTTCTCTGTTCGAAAAACAAAATTTCATATCGTACTTTTCGCGAGAAAAGAAACATTTCTAGAAACGACTGAACTGCAGAAAAAGGATTTAATACTAGCAAACAATATTTTTTCTTACATCCGCTAGACAGACTCACTTTGTCAAAATCAAATAAATCTTCCTTTCCAATATATTTGCATCTGAGATGAAACATATTGCCATTTTATGTTGCGAGTATAAAAGTTTGCAAGGCAATTTTCTAAATTTTTTTTCTGTCATAAAAAGAGAAATAAATAAAGACATTTTTAATTATTTCAACTCAGTTGTGAATAAATTACATAAATATGTATTGCTTTTTATAATTACTAGCTCTGGAATAATATTTGAGAAAAAGTTAATCTCTCTTGTAAAATCAAATATGATGTCATTGAGCTTTCGTTTTAATGCAGTTATGGTGATGTGTCGTAATATATTTAATAATGGTGTTATTTTTGCTAGTGTAACTGCACTCCATTATTTGAAATAAGTTACACACATAATTCCTAAATATACATAAAAAATAAAGGGACGGAGGGTCTTTAGATGTTATTCTTAGCTTCCTTGGCCTTCAAGGAAGTGTTCCTGATTCTTTACCTGGTCTCTAGAGAATACTTCTGCTTCTTGTGACACTATGTATACAATTAATATAACAGCTGTTACAAAATTAAAAAAGATTACAGTAAAAAAAAAACATGTTGCAAATATTATATAAAAATGTAAGAATTAAGTAAGTAATATTATATTCTAAGAATTTTTTAATGAAAAAGGGCATTTGTTGCAACTTTTACTTTAATTTCTTTACTAAATGTATCACATGCTTTGAAAGACAAATGTGTTATTTTTATATTTTAAAAATGTCATATGATTTATTTCTTTACTTGAAATGTCTTTATTTATTATTTTTCTTAAAAATTTTAAAAGTTAATAAAGAAACATATTAGGCAAACTTACATGTTAACTAAATATATACTATTTAATTCCTTGTATTATCAATGTCAGGAAGTATTACTATTTGCTTTATATTTACAATATTAAATATTGTTGAAAAGATAATATTAGTGATGAAACATAATCGATTGTTTTAAGTTTTTTTAGACAATTTCCTTCAAAAGCGAAATAATTTTAAATTAAGTTCTAAAATTAGAAGTGCAAATTTCTTACTTGCTTGTAAAACAAATTCGAAGTAAATGTTAAATATATTGGGAAAAACATCGGGATTGAATACAAGCAACAGTCATATTAACTTTGTAAATGTATAACATTCGTGTGAAATTGTTTATTATTTGTGTTAATTTGTACAATTATTCGTTATATCTTTTTTTTAAAAAATTATCTGACACTTCCTTAAAAAGGAAATTACAATATATTTCAAACTAATTTAGATTTTGAAAGATATGTCATCATACCTTCTGTGGTTTATTCATAATATTATTTATTTAAAATCTCTAATATTTTCAAAAATCTCTTGAATATTTTCACTGTAATTTTTAATGAGTTGACAAAGTCGTGTCATTGCATTGATAAATTGTAGCAGTTTATTAATGCAATTCATTAAACCATGTCAGTGATATTTTCTGACTTTATAATATGTAAAATTTTAATATCTGATATAAAAGTGAATTTCTTATGAGCTGGAAGTGAAAAAGAATCATGTATCATTTTTAATCCATTACAATGTGTTCTTCCAGCATTGTATGGGTTATCTTGGAAACCGCAGTAATGAAAGAGGCGATATCATGGCGAGGCTAATCAATCCGAGATTCTACTGATACTCAGAAAGCATAGAATCAATTCACTTCAACTATTAAGATTTCCACCGGCAAAAACCTAAAAGACTTGAGTAAAAGTAAAAGATGGGAGTGCCTAGAAAAAAGTAAATGTTTCATTGCACTTAGAACACCCTGAAGATGCGTGCGTTTCCGCCTCACGACGAGATAGACACCCTGGAAGCACATCTCCATTGTGTTCGATTGACTCTTTATGAAATTTACACGTTATGCCTCATCTCCAATACGGATGGAGATCATATTCAAACTATCCCGAACTTAACTGTCTACCAGTGGAGATATCCACCCACTTCTGAGAGGCTCGGAGTCGAATGGCTAAACAGACAAGAATGGGAGTAGCCTAAATGGAAATGAAGAACATCTTCCGGCATCACTCATTTCACAAAATGTGTTTTTTGTATGTCTACTATTCAAAGTACGCAAAATCTTAAATGTTTGAAAGTTAATTTCTTAAATAAAAACTGATTAAAGTAAGAGTCTGAAATAGAAAATGAACAAAACAGCTTTTTTCCAAAATACATTTTTGTAAAATATTTTGCATGAAAATAATTATATATTGTCTTTTTCAGTAAAATATCATTATTTGAATATCATAATCAGTGGTTACCAAAACAATGTTCGTGGTTTCCTAGTATGCTTAATTACTGCACATTTAAAGGTTTTTTTTTAGACTTGCATTCCAGTACGTTTGACTTCAAGATGATGAATATTTTCATGCTTGTTTTCTTTAAATTCTAGTTAAACAGAAGTAACTCTTTACACAATAAAAAGTTAAAGTAATTTGGCATAATTTAATCTTTTACTGTTCAGCATAAAAAGTTAAAGTAATTTGGCATAATTTAATCTTTTACTGTTCAGCAAAATTCATGAAATGTTATAATTTTTTAGACAATAATATGCTGATGTACATGATTCTAGCAATAATTTGTTAGATTCCCTTCATCATTGCAGAGTAATAGTTTATTTAAACAAGCCCTAAATTCAATCTTTTAGTCAATACAAATGAACAAAATATATAATAGTAAAATTTAAATAAAATCAATAACACACATAACAAATAGTAATCGTTTTTGAATAATTGATACTTCTTAATTAAATTTTAGTTTCTACATTTTATACATACAATTTATAATTCGGTTTTATTCAATCATCTTATTTTTTAAACTTGCTTTTTTTCATGTAAATACAAGAATAGGCTTAAAAAGCATCATATAATTTAATAAACTAACTGTCGAAAAATTAAAGGAATGAATACAGAGTGAGATGGCATTACCAAACAATTCATACAAATTATGCAGTATGAATGAAAGTGAACGCTGCAACATTACATGTTTTCAAAATAAAAGAACTTCTTTCATGTAACGTCCTTAGAAACATGGATGAATACGTGCCTTAAAAGTCTTTGAAATTTTTGTCCAGTAGAATACTCACATCAAATCACCGAATAGAAAAGTTTAATTGAACAAGCAGAAATGTTGACTGGAGTTCGAGTCAATGAGTGACGTTCTGCTATTTGTAATTTATTCTTCACTGACTTCGAAGCTTTTTAGTAATATGGATTGCATAAAATTACAATTTCTTCTCAACAAAAAGGAAATGTGAATTTTTAAATTAGATAAAGATTAGAAATACTATGAACTGCATTAGGGAAAAGGAAATATAAGTGAAATATAATTGAAAAAAGAGAATAACGACAAATAAGTATTAAATTGGATTGATTAAAATTGGATTGAGCCATCGTAAATGGTATGAATCTGCTATAATCTAGATGTGCTTGAATCGGAATTAGTTAATAAACTATGACAGTATTAGAATATAAACTAAGATTGATCGAGTTAAAATGGGCTCGAGAGAGAACAACCATTTATATAATTTGGTAATTTAGTAGTTAGTAAGGTGGCTTAGTTTTGCTCTTATGTATCATCATTTGGAGTTTTGAACGCATTGTTTATTTAATTTGACTTCAAAATGGCAGTGAAATTCAATAATGAAGGAAATGCATCACAAATGTAGTTTTCTGATTTTTACTGATGAGTCCAGATTTTATTTATAAAGTGATTCAAAAAATGATTTGTCTGACGTGAGCCTAGAAACCGCTGCTATATACGCGTATGTCTGAAATAGATACGTGTTTGACACAGTAAGTACAGTTTTTGGGAATGATTAGGTATTTCTACGGCACGAAATGTTTACTCACATATTATTCCAAGAGAAGCTATTAATGCTGAGTTAAACAGAGAAAACATTTCTGGTCCAAATTTTATCATTATACTGGTACAGTGGGGGGCTCTTTCATTCTACAAGAGGATAATGTAGAACTTATAGAGATCAGGTGGTGGAAAACTACTTTTCTAGGAAACTATTGTGCTTGTGATGCAATCACTTATGTTTAGTGTGCAGTGCTTAACATAACTCCTGTAACTTTTCTGGGCTTTCAAACTTCTTTGATAAAATAATGGCTATACTGCTAACTGAGTTAATAAATTATGCCATTTTATGCATGGAACATTACTGTTAGAGGTAGTCTTGCTTCATACTGAAATTAATAATAATGAGCAGAGATACATTGACTTTCGATATGTTTTGCATCCGAAATGCTAAAGTGTAAATAACATGACTTTTGAATAATAAATAAGAAGGTATTCCCTCAATATGTATGATTTTTGACATGTTACTCACACTTATTTCTTATTTTCTTTTATTATGTAGTGAATGAATTAGTAATAATGTTAGAATGAATTAGTAATAATCACGTTGCATAGAAATAATTAAAAAAGTAAAACCTTAAGAAAACATATAAAGGTATTCTCCCAGCAGTAATTTTAGAAAAATAAACTATTTAAAAAATGAATATTGAATATTGTATGTTAGAAAAAGTATTTTGATTTTTTTAGCAAGGGAACAAGTTGTGAGTCAAAATTATGAAAAAGTAATTTGTCTATCCTTCATATAGACAAATTTGAATCATCGACTTCATTAGTTTTCTGCAATGCTATCTAATGCTCCTCTGATAAATAATTTAAAGTTTAATCCCAAGTACGGAATTTGATTTGCAGAAACTTTTCACGGTAAAATGTAAGAATTGAAATTAAAATCTACATAAGATCAAATCGTTTGCGTAAATCTGATTTTAGATTTCTACTAAAAACTTTGAAAAAATAACTTACTTCTTTCGTCCCCCTTTTTGTCATAATATTCGAATTAAATTATAAAAGACAAAGAATAATTATTTTGGGAAAAACAAATTAAACATGTACAAATTTCATTAAAAAATTTGTAATTATTATTTTTAGAGATATTTAAAACATATATTTCATTAATGTCCTCAAAAGAACGTTGCAATTGAAACTCAAGTCGATATCTATATTTGTGAAAAAGTATATGTAATCTCTGTTCTTTTTTACATTCTTTTTTGTTACTTGGAGAAAAAAGGAATATGTTTAATGAAATTGTTTATTATTATTATTATTTCTTTGACGTTTCAAAGTCTGAAAATTAAATTTTGAAAATATAGTCAAAACGTTTTCCACGCTAGTAAACGAATGCAGAACAGGCGTTAATAGAAATTGTTTGCCAATTCTAAGAACTCAGTAATAAATATTATTTCGTCGAATTCCTTAAAATTTCTTCATGAAAATATCATTTGTATTTGCTTAGAGGTTGTTAAAATATTTAACATTAAACTGGAAATATATAGTGGAACTCACACTTAACACAAATAATTTAAAAAGGAAGAAAACAGTGTGAATTTACCCTTAATTTTATATCAATTTAAAAGTAATTTCAAATATTTTATCATCAACTATTATATTTGATGTAATATTTGAAAAAAAAAACTATTATTCAAAAATATCCGTGCTAAAAACTTAAAGCCACTGTTTCATTCCCATCGCATGCATGCCCACTCACAATATATATACTATGCAAAAGTATATATTATACAGAATTGCAAATTATGCTTTATCAACAAATTATGCAAATTACGTAACATTAATTATACAAAATTAATGATGCACCCAAATCGAGGCAATTAAATGCAAATTTTTAAAAATGTTCCGTCTCAGATATGCAATTTATTAAAATATCAAATGGTTCAAATAATGATAGAAAACAAGAAATGCTGAGCCACTAAGGATTATTTAAAAGTTTCTCCCAAAGAGCATAAATTTTTTTTTTCTAACTAGTGCAGCAACAAGATAACGATCTTGTTTATACTGCTATCTTTTCAAGAGCTTACCTCACAGTCTCAGATACTATAACGTGGCAAGAGGCCTCACTAAACCACTCAACTTTATAAAACTTAAAGGGCGCTAAATGTCGTTTCTTAAGGTTTCATGGCGACAACCAAATGTGAAAGTTCAACAAACCAGATATCAATCTGAATTGGATGATTTGAATGAAGACAACACATCACTAAAAGCGTCTACGACTCCATAACACTACATGTGGTAGAATACATTAGAAATAAAGAGGTCCAACATTCTATTGAGAGTTGTAATGAATTTGTATTTTCATACATTTTGTCACTTGTTTCTAAATATTCCTTGTTCTTGAAGTACTATCTTACTGCCAAATATAATTTTACATTG
>BMAW01065826.1:0-10230 GCA_019974015.1 Nephila pilipes
ATGCAATATTTATAATAACAGCTTTTGTTTAAGGCTTAGAAAATTACTCGTATTCAATACGTATAGTTGAAAATATAATAAATTGGACTGAAGTTATATAAATATATGGAATTAATTATATCTTAGAGATGGATATTAACAATTTCATTGAATTTATAGATAATGTATAATACTACTCCATTTACTCCTGAATAGTACCATTTTCATATATTATGATATATGCACGCATAATTTCTATCAGTATGATAAAATTTTATTTTCATCCTTTCCTTTTGCATATTACGAATAACAATAAGTCTATTAATCATGCAGAGTTTTTGTTCTTATTTAAAGTGTTATTGTAAGCACATTTTTGCTCATTTATTTTCACTATTATTAAATCCATTTTTATCAAGTTTCTCTGGAGTTGAGAATTCTCAAAAAAGTAGCTGTTTAAATTGAATTACAAAGATTGATCAAATATAGTTGACTTTTTTAATAGTATTATAGTTGCCAATTTTATGTATTTTACCGTAGGAATCATTATGTAATTTGATGCTTAAATAATTGTTTGACACAGCAGTTGAGTTGTTCATATGTTCATTATTTAGTCACTAGTCCTCTTACACAAAGCCTGGTGCACAAAAAGTAAAATTATTCTACTAAGAGCAAACATTCAGTTATTTGCAAGAAAGGATTCTCGTTATAGTTTTTATGAATTAACAATGTATTGTGTACGTCGAATTGACTGTCAAACAATAAATGCAGTTTACTGTTGAAAATGTTTTGAAAAAGTTGAGAAAACCTATTGATCAATTATCTCCGTACATATCCGACTTCTTTTTATCAAATAGAAATACAAAAATTCACTATACATTAGATCTTTCATATCTGTAACACAATGAACTTGAAATTAAATTATCTATACATAATATCATATAAAACACTTATCGCGCCACAAATATCACTCGGAATTTACATAAGTAAGTAAAACAAACATAGTAAAAGAAAAGACAAATTACCAAAACTCAGTGAAGACAAAAAAAATGAATGCATTTACAAAAAAAACAAACAAAGAAATTAGAAAATAAAGTGAACGTAGATTTACTAGATATATATCATTTGAAAAAAAATTAGATATTTGTTCATTTTATAAGCATATAGTTTGAATTTAAGACATTTTCCTCCTATCTCGGACTTAGCACAAAAATCAATAAAATGTTCTAAATTTCACTTATCACCATAACAATATTCGCCAAATTTAGAAGAACACAGGTTAGGCTTGTTGAGGTACACTTTAAAAACTGCTATGATCAGAAAAAAAATGAGGTGTTTTAAAACTTGTATAAACAAGACAGTCTATGAAGAATGGTTGGGAAAAAACTCTTTGTCTAATCAGAATGAGCTGATTGAATCTACAAATTGTTCTAGATGTGAGACAACATTTTCTTTAGTGATTTTCGTATTAAAGGATTTCGGAATATTGATTGAGAAATCAATATGTCTTTCAGTTGTAGTATTAGCCAAAAAATCAGCACTTTCGTAAAAGTACTGCACCATAAACATAAGTATGTGTTACAATGTTACAAACTTTTATAAGCTTTGGAACTATTTTGGGTGTGGAAATTTGCTTCAAGTTTCAATCAGGTTCTTTGATATTAGGTGAAGACAACCGTAAGTGAAGTAAGAAAATAAGACAAATTAACTATATTACACCCATTTTTTTACTTATGCTTATTTATTTTTTGTCATGAATAGTATGAAACAAGGAAATGCATTTTAAAGAAAATAATGTAAAACATAAATATTTCTATGCAATGTTTTGCAAAGAAGAGATTTAGCCACCCAAGGTGCGCTTTTTTTGAATAATAATTATTAAAATGCTCAATTAAGTATAAGAATTAAAATAAACGGTGAAATATCGAGAAACGGACGTTAGCAAACTTTCCTGATATTAAAATTTAAGGAAACGGTGAATTATTAAATTGAATATATTTAAGCTAAATGTAATTAAAATTAAAACAAACGATAAAAAGGAAATGCGATTCTGGTCCGCCAAAATTGATCAAACTAAAACAATAGCCTCTTATGTGGCTAATAATATAAATGCAGTGATCACATTCTGCAATAGGTGATTCCTATATTTCTCTCAAGCCGAATTTATTTCTATAATGGCTAAAATTATTTTGAAGAAATGCTTAAAACATTATTATTTATATTATTCATATTTCACTCAAACTCCTTATTCAATAAAAACCATTATTAACTGACAACAACAATTTTAACATTGTCGTTGGTAACATGCGTAAGAGAAACATTTTTGAGTTATAAGCTTGTTAGTGAGTAACTGACTTATTAAAAATTATTCTTTTGCGAATTCTACTTATTTTTTTTTTATCTTTATGTTCCTTTATTTTTAAGTAATGGGATTTTAATTCTACGTGATTGAATGCCTGATTTATATCTATCATGCCCCAGTAAGTTAATTTGCCGTTATCTCAAAAAGAAAAGAGAATTTTATTAAAATTGGGCGTTTTACAGCTTGTATATTTTAAGAAACTTAAGGGAAATAGACTTAAAATTTGATATTTAGGATCTTGTAAGAGTAGGAAATGGGATTATTACTGAAATACAAAAAGACTGAAAGTTACCAGAATCTGAACTTACTACGTTAATTTGTTCTGGTGATGTTAGCCAACATTTTTACCTCTTAAAATTCAATACATTCAGTTCTTTTCTTTCAAACAAAAAAGCAGCAATATTCCTATGCTTCTCTTTTATATATTATTAGAAATAAATTTGTTACATTTCTTTTTAATTTACAGAATACAAATATGGTTATAAATGGAATAGAGAATTCTTATTAATAAAACAAATAGAAATGTGCTTTTACGACTCGATGTATATTTCTTATTGTAAAAAGAAACATCATTAAAAGGAAATTAGAGGCTAGGTTTGAAAGAAAAAAAATCTTTAAATCCCCCTCCCATTTATTTACTTTTCGTTTCAGTGAGTGAGTTGTGGCTGGGTTGACTTTCCTTTATTCGAAGTCATCAAGATTTTGCTTAATGTTGAATCTCCCGGCTTTGACAAATGAAACTGTTAGAATATGTAAAGAAAAACAGTTACGGACTGTTTAAGCAGTTTCGTTTTTCATTCGATTCTTTTTTAACGGCAAATTACGACAAGTCATGCTCCCATGATTTTTAAATGCTTTGCTTCTTTCTTTGAAATTGTGGGAGTGAAAGTAAAAACAAAAATGAAAAATATATAGAAATAAAGATAAAGCATTCTTATTCTCTGAATAGATTGTTGTTCGACACAAAAACAGTCATTCTTAAGACCAATGAAAGTTAAATATTAAATAAATGCAATACATATGCACATTATTACATAATACATATAATTTCTTACATCAAAAACAGAATAATGGTGGATTGAAAAAGATGTCATTATTTACAGTCTTCTTTGAAGAGTCTTTTGATTATAAGGAATGTAACTTTTATGAAGAAACCAAAATTTTTTCCTCTTTCTTTTTTTTTCTTTTCTTTTCTTTTTTTTTTTTTTAAAAAAACACTCTTTTCCTTTGAAAAAAATATTTTAAATATTTCATTTGTAACAACTTAACTCTTTATAATAGAAAAAAAATTAACATTGCAAAATTGTGTGTATGCTATGAACTCAAAAGATAATCATGCACCGGTAAAAACCTAAGCAAAAATTAGACTAAAACACATTGAAATGATTTACTTCTGCATTTTTATTTTGTTTCACTGTAGATGTGCAACAAAGCTACAAAGAAAATTAAATTAGTGGATGATTATAAGATCTGTAACTTTCATGAAGAAAGGAACTTTTTTTTGAAAATATTTTAAATATGTAACTTTTAACACAATTTATAATAGAAAAAAAATTCAACACAGTAAAATTGTCTGTATGTTATAAACTCAAACGATAACCATGTACCTATAAAAAGTGTGCAAAGAATAGACTAAAACTCATTGAAATTAGTTAAATCTATATTTTTATCTCGTTATTTAGTAGAAATAACATCCAAACTGTGTAAAATGTTAGAGAATCGCATTTTAAACACTACACAAAAATATCAGAATTCCTAATTTAGTGGAGAGGATTAAGTCATTTGTGTGTATTTGTGTGTTAACTAACATTGGATATATATTGTATGTCTTGCCCTATAGTCTTGTGAATAATAAACTGCTGTTTGTAGAAAATGCAACACCATGAAGGAATCATCAGAATCAAATGAAATTCGCAGCAAATGTCAATTATAGGATATTATGCAAATTAATAAAGTTTCAGAGCCATCGCGCGTGCAGCGCCCTCTGAATTGATGCTGAAAGCGTATAAATAAAGTGCTGTAGCGGGACGTTGAAAAAAGTCTATGATTATTTGTTAGTGGCAAACGTTTAGTGAGACCTGAGTATGCCTCCACGACGGAAGAATAAGAAATTCAAGCAACTTACGGAGTTTGAACGAGGGAGGATAATCGGCCTTCGAGAAGGAGGATTTTCCTATCGCGCAATAGCAGCTCGTATGCAGCGGAACAGTTCCACAGTGATGCGAGTTTGGAAGCAGTGGACCGACGAGCACCGAACAACTCGAAAAACAGGCACTGGACGACAGAAGGTGACGTCAAAGCGCGATGATCGACACCTGCTCCGCATGGCGGTGAATGATCGCACAGCTTCCTCCAGGCAGCTGGCAGCACGTTGGTCTACTGCTACAGGTGTACAATTGTCGGCTTCGTCAATTCGTCGTCGTCTGCTGCGCCGTGGATTGCGTGCAAGGGTGCCTTTATACAGGATTCCCCTCACGGCGAATCATCGACGGCTGCGTCGGCAGTGGGCTCTTGAGCACAGAGACAGGCGAGCTGATTGGCACCAAGTTGTCTTTTCAGATGAATCACGCTTCAATTTGTGGACCCATGATGGCCGTGTTCGTGTTAGACGTTATGCCGGTCAACGCTGCCTTCCTGAGTGTATTATTGAACGACATAGTGGTCGAACACCCGGAGTTATGGTCTGGGGTGCGATTTCGTATCATGGACGATCCAATTTGATACGAATTGAGGGTAATCTCAATAGCAACAGGTACGTCCGTGAAGTGCTACAGCCCGAAGTCGTTCCTTTCCTTCAAGGCATCCCTGGAGCTATCTTTCAGCAGGATAATGCACGCCCACATGTTGCGCGGACTGTTCGAGACTTCTGTTCAGCACAACGCATGCAACTTCTTCCTTGGCCTGCTTATTCACCGGATATGTCGCCTATTGAGCACGTGTGGGATATGGTTGGTCGGCGTCTCGCTCGTGATCCGCGTCCTGTAGTTTCCAAAGACGAACTTTGGTTGCGCATACAAGCGATATGGAATTCTCTTCCTCAAGCAGATATTCAACATCTGTTTGACTCCATGCCACGTCGTATAGCAGCACTTATTGCAGCGCATGGTGGCTGCACCAAATACTGATTTCGGACGCTTAATTTGTTTCTTTTGTTTTGAAAATTTCATCATTTATTTGTATCAGTACAAGTCGTTTCTGCATTAAATTTCATTTGATTCTGATGATTCTTTCATGGTGTTGCATTTTCTACAAACAGCAGTATATTTCACTAAACCCCAGACACTACTAAAAGCATCTGTGCATAAAGAAATACATTGTGCTATGAAGCAAATAAATATTTTATAAGTAGACCCTTCGAAACGAAAAAATATTTGTATATAATTTTTACTTCTTATATGCTCGACGAAAAGTGTTCGGACAACTTAATATACAGGACTTTTTCATACAGTTTTAAAATAATACGATCTCTTTTTATTACATAATAAACCTTTTTTTACGCATCTTCCTTTTTACTATTCAAATCGCATCTTTTCTATACAATTTTTAGAGGTTTTCGTTCAATTTTAAAAAAAAATATAATAATTAGTTGAATCACGCATATATTCTCTTATTTAATTTGTACAAATAACAGTAAATTAGTTTATATTTTTTACAAAGAAAACGTTTTCTGCCTTTCACGGATATTTTTACAAGGAACTGTTAGAATCAAATATCTAATTAGGTCTGAAAAACTTCCAGCTACTGAAGCATAGGGTACCTGCCTTAAACTATATTCTATGATATATACGATTACAGGTATTAATATGTATATACAACTCATTTTTATTACGTAAATTCATTCTTTTTTTCTGACATTATAATTTACTTTTGACATGTGTTAATTTTAATATCATCTTGATGACTTCTATAATAAACGCATGGGAAAATAATTTATACGTTTCATTACGTGAAACAGTTGGATTATTGTACGACAAGAATTTCAGAATTTTATCTGAATTTATTCTAAAGAAATAAAAACTGGTATTTTCTTATTTCGAAAGGAACGGAATATCTATGGAGTCTTTCCTTATGAATAGTCTTTCAAGGCTAAAAAAATGTTTATCCGCAGAAAATTGGTACTGTTGAAGAGATTTGCTCAATAGATTTTATAAGTATTGACGTATAAATTCATTTTATAACTAACTAATACAAAATCTACACATTTGCAGTGTATATGCAGGCTGACGAGAAATATTAATATTTTCTGTATTTTCAGGATTCGAGCGGATGTAGTAGCGGAATCGTCGTGGTCGTGAACTCATGGCTGTTTTTTTTAGTTGTTTGTTCAAATCCTGATACCACTAGACTCATCGTGTAGTGAGCTGATGCATGTTAAATCAATCGAGTGATCGAATCTTGGAAAGTGGAATGCCATCTCAGGTGTCGTCCTTGTCACTTGAATAACGCCCAAAATTACGAGGTCCGTCCCAATAGCTTTGGTGTTGCCTTTTCATTCGACAATAATAAGCAATCAATCAGTGAAATCAGGGTTGCAGATATAACATGTTTGTCTTTTAAGAATTTCGTTATATATTGACATTTTAATCGAATCATTTATACTTGTTGAAACGAAACTCTTTTGTTACATTTCGTAAGACTAAATATAGATACAACAAATGGCTATCATCACTGAACTTTTCAGGGACTCGTGGCAAACATCTTTTTTTACGGATGGTCTTTTAACCAGATTATTTTAACTCATCGAGACACAACCCACACAT
The DNA here is from genome assembly GCA_019974015.1 of Nephila pilipes. Taxonomy (NCBI): domain Eukaryota; kingdom Metazoa; phylum Arthropoda; class Arachnida; order Araneae; family Nephilidae; genus Nephila; species Nephila pilipes. The sequence continues at coordinate 7,099 of BMAW01065826.1, forward strand.
TTTTAGTATTCGATCATTGCTGACAGCACATATTTATTATTAATGAACATTCGGCACTAATCCATAGGTATTTTAACCCTGATTATCACTGTTTGTTATGAAAGGCTAATTTAATACGTTGAAGCAAAACCTTCAAATCCTATTGCATAAGACTATGTTGATAGCTAATATTATTAGTGATTATATTTCAGGATTAGAGTAACATGTTTGTTATGAATAAGTGGCATATCCTATAGGTAAGTGCATTAAACTTAGTCATAATAGAAACTCGTATATAAATAAGCAATGGGAAGAAGCAAATATTGACATCGCACAAACTATTATACATTTTATTATTCTACTTGTTTTACAACTTAATAAATTTGTAATATGAGATATTCGCAAAACTTTATACTTAAATTTCTAAATTCTTTCAAATCAAGGATATCGCAATGATGTAAATTAACTAAATTTCAGAAGTGGAATGAATAGATGTAATGACGTAGTATAAATCGGCAGATAACTGAATTGAGGGATAATAAGGTTACTGAGCGATGTGGTGATAGTATGATGCGCGCTAAAATCTTCTTGCTAGTCTATGGGATTTATTGAGCTTAGATCCCAACGTTTTCTGATTTATTGAATATTAAGAGGAATTACTCGCATCGTATTCCAGAGAGCGTATTCTTTTCAACATTATAGAAGTAGTTATAAAGATCTTATCGCAGATGAAGATTTTGATTGGCGGAGAGCATCTCCCTTATCAGAGTTTTAATAAACACTTAGTGAATTGTAATTGACTATTTTAATTATTTTTACTGTGCTTGAACTTAAGTTGAAATTTAAATTTATGATTCGAGTAACATTTAAGATGATAAACGACACCCATGCGTTACAAGTTGTACTACTGTATGATACATATGCTGTGCCTATGATACATTATTTCTCACACTACTAATCAATTCCCTCACACACTGTGATACATAAGGGTTGCCATATTTCTTCGCAAAAAAATTAATACAACACTTTGCACTCCTAGTTTGATAAATTTCAATGCTTAATAGTAGAAATTAATGTATACCAAGATTCAATCTCTCTCTGTCTTTAACAACTATAAATCCTTTTGATTCATTATATTATGACTATATAATGAATGAATTATGATTGTAATTATTTAATAACGTCTCACTTAGAAGTAGCGCGAGGACTGTTGGCGTCGGACCTAACAGTTTTGAACCACGGTTAGGTGACGAGGAAGATGCTAGAGTTGGTACCTCCGTTTCCAAATTTTTACATCACGCCAACTGGAGGACTTGTGTCCTCTACGATTTAACGTGCATCAGCCTCGTTACCGTCCGGTATTTGCAAATCGTAAGTTCATGACCATGACCACTAGGTTATCATTACCTCTACAATGAATAGAAACCGCTCAATAAAGTTGAATTGTATTTTATTTAGATATTTATTTTTTGAATTTTTGTATTTTTATTTATTTTAAATTAATGTTCGACAGGCGTCGTTACATTACTGTTAACTTTTAGATATGAATACAGAGATAAAAAAAATTGAAAAGCATAAGAAGTCAAAGAAGGACATTGACGACGCAGTTTCACTGTCAGTTTTAGGAACCGTAAGTATTAAAGAGAAGTTTATTGAATTATATATAGACTTCAATCAATGAACATAATATAAAGGTTAACATCTTGACAACGTAAATATACCTTAAGGAAACTAAATGTAAAAACAAAACTAAATATTTTATCTGATCAGTATTACAAAATGTTCTATGCAAAGTTTTACAAAGAACAGACTTAGCTTCCCAAGGTGCACTTTTTAATATAATTATTATTAAGTTACTCAATTAAATATGAGATTTAAAGTAAATGATTTAATATCGAGAAATAGACAATAGTAAATTCTTCCGATATTAACATTAAAGGAAGGGATAAATTATTAAATTGAATATATTTAAGCCAAATGTAATTAAAATTAAAGCAAACGATAAATTATTAAATTGAATATGTTTAAGCTAAATATAAAAAAGAAATCATTTAAATATTAAAAGTGATCAGTTACGCCAAAAGGGATTTTGGTATGTCAAAACGCCCCACCTATAATAGTAGTCCCTTGCGTGGCTAATAAATTATATGTATAATATAAGATATGCACGTACGTGTAAGTGTACGACACCCGTGATGAAAAAATAATGATTGTTGTAAGTTTTGGGCAGCCATCCTTTTTGGGATTGGAGATTGTGCTATGCATGCTTCATCTGTAAAAATGTGTACACAGAAAGCAATTAACCATCTTACTTCATTCCATATTTGTAAAGTTTACTGTCACCCAATCGAGGAGAAATTTTTGTACGAAAAGAAAACCTCAAGCTCTATATAGTGGTGCAGAAACCTATTGTCTGAATTAGATATTATTTAAAACTGATCATTTTGAGGTTAACGTATGAATGATGAAACAATCAGGCTGAATGGAGTGATCGTATAGGGGAGAGAAGAGGCTCTCCGTTTATAGAAGAAAATACAGTTTGGTGCACTCCTTAAATTTAATGAAACAAGACGGATTACAGTAGACATAACTAAATTTAACACACCTGGAGGAGGATCGCAGTGGTATCCCAATAATTGCAGTTTATTTGAAAAAAGGAATGTAGGTGTTTTATGTGTGACTTGCAAGTGTGGCATGCGTGTGTGAATGTGCCCGTGTGAGTTCGTGGGGGAATGTTGAATGTTGTTCGGTAAATGAGCCAAATTCTTGGAGAACATCTGATTTAAATCTTTCGCCTGGAAGGATAAAGAGCATTCATAAAAAAGGGAGAAAGCATCCTTTCCTGCTGAAATTATGATTAGCCCTTCTAACAGTTAATCATTTAATGCCCCTCTGCAGTTCTTTCATGTGTAGAATCAAAGAAATCAGAAGGGAATATCATAAACTAAAACTACTTGTTTCATGATCGTGAGAATAACCAAGTATTGTTTAAAATAGAAAAGTGATTTGACTGTAAAGTTTATATTTCACATTCTGGAAAAAACAAATGCTTTTCGACTTTGTTCCAAAAGAAAAATCCTTGTATGTCGTAAACAAATATCGACATTTTGTTCAACATATCTTGAGAACTCTTCACTACACTTAGAAGATAGT
>BMAW01065847.1:0-12733 GCA_019974015.1 Nephila pilipes
ATATATATATATATATATATATATATATATATATATATATATATGGGGTGACTTCTTACTAAAATATTTTATTTTTCTCATATATTATAAAGTCGTCTTCCCTTGAAAGAATACTTCTAGCCTACTACATAGCTTTTACTTTTAATTTGTATTCTACTGCATAAGATATATTCTAGTGACATAAAACAAATTTTAAAACAGTTTTGCTTTATTTATTAAATCTATAGAGTCCGATGAATGTGTTTAAACGGAAACATTTTAATCATCATAAGAACAGCAGTTTTGATTTTAATTCTTTATTAGATACTTTAAGCCATAATTCTGAACGATAAGAACTTACAATCATTAGTTACTTGTCTCCAATTATTGACACTTGGTCTTAATCGTAAAGTAACTAACTAATCATGAATGATTTATGATATGTTTGATTGGAACTTAAATGTAATCGGTGTGTCGGTACTTAAAAGTCGGGTAAAATAGTTGAAGTCATTTGTCAAAATTGAATCTAGTTCTAGCATTTCGATAACAAATGTAAGATACTTTTTTTAAAATTTATAATTCTGGTCACCTTTAATTAACAAATACCTCTTCTTGTCAAACGATGCAAGAGTTTCAAATAAAGAAGCTGGATAAATAAATCAATTGAATAAACAATTACTTGTGAATGATTTGTTGAGCGATTTGTTGTTCACATTGGTAACTTTACTTTTAAATATAAATTTTAATCTCTTTTGAATGACGTACGATGGCAGCTCAAAAAGTACTAGTTTTAGGAGTGTTAAATGGGAATGAGATAACCCACCCACTGTAACGATGTCTGATGATCGTTTCCCTCTTTTCCTAAGTAGTCCATTTGTTTGTAGACTTTCGCATCTCAAAATTTGATTCTCTCATTTGATCTCAATGAGATTGTTTTCAGGTGCATAATGATGAAACCAGGTACCGTTCTCATGAAATCCGGAAGAAGCTGCGAAATTTTTTCTTACTGTTACAATTTTCTATTTCCGTCCTCCATTGAATGAAGTGTAGAAGTTTGGAAAATTATTTGCTAGTGTATTGTATACATTACTTTTATTGAAATTTTGTTTTTGGAAATACGTAATTGGTGCAGAACTGCGTTGTGAGAATAAACCAAGATACTATGATGTGGGAAAAAACTGCGCATTAAATAACAAAATTTAAAAGAAGATTTTTTTTCATACAATTGTTCATCATTTCCCTTCAATTTCCTTTATCACTTCGGTGAAATACAACAACGACATGTGGTAGTGAATGACAGCTGTTTGAGAATAATGTTAGTTGAAATAAGTAGATCCATGATATAAAATGATAATACAAGCATCGAATGGTTACAACTCTGTGTTTGTGAAAATATTTTAACTTAGTTTCACTTTCACTTTTGATAAAAATTTTATTTTTTACGGTAACTGAGATACTAAAATGTTTCATATTTTGCATTTGTTTTGTGTAAGAAATATTGGGGTACACTTTGCTGAAACCTTAAAAGTATTATTCATGAAAATATGATCAAAAAATGAATTTTAAAATTAAAGATAAGCGTTCCATTCGGTGAAGAAAAATATAAGTACTCATAATTTTAACAAAAGGTGTATTTTCGGATTTTCAAAACTAAAACTATGCTATTATTTTTCACATTGTTTGAGACTATATTATATTAAGTGAATGTAATTTTTTTCTATTAAGCAAAGACAAATTTTATGTACCATATAAATTTGTATGAAATCTATGGAACATATTAAATTAATACTTTAAAAAATTAAATAATAAAATTAATAAATTAAAATTTTATAAAATAATATGCAATTTCAATCTTGAAATTAGGATTATATTCGCTCTCTCTCTATATATATATAGATTACTATTTCAATAAGTATAATTCAATATGTAAAGTCATGTTTATAGAGTGGGTGATTTGAGCATCCAGAGATCCTAACTAGAGACCATCCACTAGTTAGCTCTGAACAAAGGGCTGTGTGTCTAGGGGGGGATACGTAGTTCATTTCCGGATTCTTGGATGACTTCGATTTATTTACCAATTCAGTGATGAGGCACGAATTGAATCATTACATTTATTCGAAATTAGAAGAAGTAATACTATTTACAATTTACTATGTACAGTTTATTTTGATTTAACTAGTTCTTTGGAGAAATATGGTTTTCAGTCTAAATTTATAGCATGTTCGAGATGGAAATTGAAACGTGCGCTGGCGTTCGGAGTTTAGAAACATTGGGAAAAGAGATTAGGTGAAAATGAGAAAAGAAGAAAGGGCGAGAGCTATAAGTGATTCTAAATTTTATTCAGGAATAGGGGGCGCTGAGTGAGTTATTATATGACACCGAATTGTAGTGCCAAAGTAAGGGTGTGGAAGAAAGGCTGAAATATGTTCCATCCTAGTCGACATCTATTGCAAGGCAACATGACATCATATTTTAACGAAACATTGCCATGCATAAGCTGTCTCATTTAGATCATATTACAGGCATGTTTAAATAAAGCGCTACATCCAGTTGCATTCATTCTCCTTCTTTTAGCAGAATGAAGATAATAAGAAAACACGAGCTGCGCAAAACCTATATGCTTCGTCGGCCACAAATGTGATCCATTGAGCATGTTTTAGACATAAGGAAACATTACATTAGCACAAATATATAGCATGTTGGTGATAGGCGTTTAAACGCCTATCGGACGGAGTTTAGCTATATCGGGAGAAGATAAAAGGCAGAAAGAAAAGGAAGAATGAGAACGAAGCGCTTCTTATATTTATTCAGGAATAGGGGCGCTACATGAGCTGTCACACGACTCCGAATTGTGGTGCCATCTGTGGAGCAATTGAGGAACTAGTTTTACAAAATCATTGAAAATGCAATTAATAAATTCATAATTAGCTGGAAAATCCTACATGTATGTACTGATTAGTTATTATGTAATACTAATTAGTTATTATGTAATTAGTTATTATGTAATACTATCTAAAGTTGAACATCCAAATGAATAATGTAAATGTGATTTTGTTTATTAATCGCTCGTGCAAAATTACATATGTATATAAATGCGATTTTCTTTACATAAGCAGACACTGATATATCAATGCTCAAAAAGGACTTTCTTTGATTTCAATTCTTAAAAGTTTGGTTCTATCTAAAACACAAAGCTATCCATAGTTTGATCATTTTCCAAATTGTGAAATGAGGATGCATTTTTATACAGAGAATGTAATTTTTTCTTTCACTAAACACTCACAAATTTCTGTTATGTATGACAAATGACCGGAAATTTGAGTCTTAAATTTAGAAAAGAATTATTTTTTTAAAAAATTTCAATTTTTGAAATTGTAATTGTATTTAGTTAGTGTGTTAAGAGTTACGTTTATACTTTCACTGCAAATTTTTAAAGTTATAATTTCAGCATATATTTCTGAATGTAGTAAACTAAAAGTAAATGCATGACTTGCAAACATATATTTAGCTATTCATTACGACTTTCTCAAACCCTAATTATGTATACATAAAAATGTTATTTTCTTTGCATAAACATATTACCTGTATTACAAATATAAGACGATACGTTTGCTGTTCCAAATTTTCTCTTCACTTACCTTGGGGATTTTAATTGAGATCTTGATTGCATGAAATAACCATTTTCTTTTCAAATTATGTTAATCATCGTAAATTAAATTAAATTAATAATTAAAAGCGCAATTATGTTAATTAGATTTGGGTGGAAATAAAGTAAAGTGATTCGTGTATAGTATTTTATAAGTTAAGTGAAATTTAGATTAAAGTGAGAGTCTAGCAAAAGGTTAAGTCTAACAAGAGGCCGATAATATCAAGAGATAGTTACCGGTGATTGCTTTCGCAGAGGACCTGTCGGAATGAGCAATCTCAATTAGAATGGTTTGGTGAGAATGAATGATTCCAGTGATAAATAAATTAGTTTGCTAACTATTCTGACCAAAGAGAGCCATAATAAATTATAATAGTTTATAAATAAATAGTTAAGTTGGATTAGAGCGAAAATTATGTGTCTTTGAAACAATTATTCACTGTTAGAGTTATTTAAATTGAATTAAACTATGGATCAAGTGTCAGATAGAAATAATAATTCGGAACGTGTTTTCAGCAAAGTTCGACTAAGGAGAATAAATTCATTTATTCATTCAAAATCGATCATTCAACCTTTTTTTTAAAATCATACATTTACCCTTGCACCTATGTTAAACATGCATTTAATCCTTCATTCCATATCATAAAAAAACCAGTAAAACTTTCTTATTAGGTATAAATAAAAAACAATTAATAAATTCCTCCAAGGTTTAAAACAACAAATTATTTGGAAAAAAAATGAAAAGCAGAAAACAGTATCGAAAGTATTTCTTAAATTTTCGTCCGGGTTTGTTTATTTTTAATTTTTTAATTTTTTTTATAGTACACAGTATTGTGATCAAGCAGTTACCAAAAGAGTCCTCTTTTTTGCCTCCAGTTGTCTCTTAAAATGTCTTCATTCTTCTATTTGGGTGGCAGATATAGTGAGCGAATTAATGACAAAATCTAACTCTCTAAACTTGATGTGTATCTCAGATAAAATATCAGTTTGCAATCCAAGTAAAAGAGGAATAACTGATTCCTATCACGTATAAACGCACATTATTTATATTATCTTATTTAACCCTTTGACTTCAGCATCGTAGCACAAATTCTGCTCCGTAAATTAAATATTTTATGAATATTGTAGAAAAGCACGGATGTTTCATTTAACAAAAAACTAATTTTTATTGAAAATTTTTTATTTGAATAAATTTCTTTAAAAACATTCACTTAAATATCTACAGGTTTTACTTTTATTTCATATTTTACCTGATAACATTCATTATAGTAACATAAGACTAACTTTAAAACAATTTTGTTTTATTTAATGAATACATTGCTTCGATTAATGTTTTTAAAGGAAATCAAATTCAACATCTGAAAATGAACTGCAGTTCTAATCGGAAGTCTTTATTACATCCATTAAACCATAATTCTTAAAGAAAAGAACTTACTTCCCATAAGAGTTGCTTGTCTCAAAAATTATTCACTCTGGTATTTAATTATAAAGAAATTAACTAAGCGTGAATGATATATGGCATATTTCTTAACGAGATGTTAATATGAAAGGATAGTTATCGGTTAATGCTGTCGCACATAACTAGTCGTAGAATGCAACCCAATTGGAAGGATTTGGTAAGATTATATAATTGTTCGGGTGTCTGCCGTGATATTTAAATTTGTTGGCTAACCGTGCAGTCTAATGAGAGCCATAATAAGTTATATTATAGTAATTGATAAATAAATACTGAAGTTGGTGTAGACTTTTGTATCTTTAAGGCTTTTATTGACTTTTAGAGTCAGTAAAATTTAACTGAACTATGGTAAAGGAATCAGATAGAAACAATCGTTCGTTACAACCTTAACCCGTGAAATGAAGAAATATAGTTATAATTACAATACATTTTAAATTGAAATCATCTTCAACTTCAATTTTGTAAATTGAAATATGTTTATATTGTATTTCTTAAATCCCTATCTATATTTCTATTAATCTCTATTTCTACGAAATATATTTGTGTTTGGTAATGCATCTACCCCTCTCTATTTTGACGTAACGAGGAGCCTTCTATATCTTGTTTAACTCACTCTACCACCTACGCTCATACCGTACGCCAGCACCTAAGCAACCTCATTCTTCTCTGTTGCTAAAATAAAGTTGAGTTTAAACTGTATTTAAAGCCCATTTTTTCTCTGGATTGAACTAGGAATTATTTATTTAAAATGCTTGATTGAAGCCTTTAGAATTGACTTACAATCCCCTCTAGCGTTTTTAAACAGTAAACATTAAAATATTTAAGTGTTTATGTTAAACTTGTCCTGAAGACATAAATATTTCCTTCAGAATGTTTACATGATGAGGAATAATTTAACATAAATCCTTAAGGGGCTATTTAAAATTAATCTTATATTATTTCCTTTACATAGCTAAAGAGCCAAAATAAAAAATAAAAAAAATTAAGAAAATGATTCAAAACTGGTTTTAGTTTTGTAGATTGCTTTAGAGCAATATAATTCTCAATCATATATATATATATATATATATATATATATATATATATGTGTGTGTGTGTGTGTGTGTGTGTGAGAGAGAGAGAGAGAGAGAGTGTGTCTGTGTGTGTGTGTAATGATTTAACTTAATTCCTATTAATTTCTCACTTTAATAACTCAATTTCCTAAACTTCCTAATTTTCTAATTTAATAGATGAGATTCAGTCTTATTTTCTGATACGATTCCTTTTTTCTTTTTAATTAATTCAATCACGCGTGCTAAAATATTCGCTTACAATGCTCTCTTCTTAAGGAACAGACCTGTAGGGATGATCCCTACCAGACTTTAAGTCTTTACTTATATCCCTGGAAGACACTCCATCCAGACCATGTGGTCTCTGACGTTTTAAGTGAATTTTCCCTAGTATTTAAAAAAAAAAAACGGAAAAATGATTTCTTCTTATGCTCTTCCTCTCTCATCGTTGCTTATGACGTCACGATCTGTATCCATCGGCGGAGTTATGTGATTCCTGCCGTGTAAAAATGGACTCTCTCTAATTTAAAATATAAATAGTTCCGTGAAACTGCAATGAGTCTCGGTTCTGTTTTCTTATAACTTGAATTCAATAGTTTTTATGCAAAAGAAAGTGTTTATTTTACACACACACACACACACACACACACACACATATATATATATATATATATATATATGTAGGATTTTCCATCTGAAATTATTAAGCAACTAATTTTATTTTTTCAATCTACTGTAAAACCAGTTCCTCCGATACTCAATAGATGTCGCCACGAATCAGAGTCATGTGATAAGCTCATGCAACGCCACCTATCCCAGAACAAAACTAAGTGACGCTCGTTTTCGCGCTCTTCTCTTGCCGCCACTTTTTCCGCTTCTCTTCTCCTTCGCTACCCGCGTCGGAAGTAAACTTCAACGCCCGAGCGCGTTCCGACGTCCATCGATAATATGGGTTAAATGAGGCAGCCATCTATCTTTATCTGACGAACTGGTCAACTTACTTTTCATATCATAGTGTAAATACTTTTCATTCTTCATCATCTCTCCTAATAAACGAGTAAAGCTACTGCAAGCTTCATCCTTGAATATCATCAACAACATTACATGGAATCCGAAATTACCCCCCTAGACAACCAACCCTTTGCGTTAGAGCAAACCATCGTAGATTCGGGACGAAAAATCTCCATCACCCCAATATCTACAAAATTTATGGCGGCTCCAGCCGGGATTCCTTCAAAATATATGAGTGATCGGACCGAGATTTCGTCAAAATTAATGGGAGAGAATTACATGAAGAAAAGAAAATTAGATGCTCGCCCTGAGATCAACAAAATTTCCCAGATGCTAATGCCGACGTATGCCTTTACAGGAAGAATAGCCAGTGTCCAGTGACAACGTATGCCTCTACAACAAGAATAGCCAGTGACAACGTATGCCTCTACAGCAAAAATAGCTAATGTACAGCGATAACGGATATACTACAAAGAAAATGTGTGCCTCATCCATTTCCACGATTAGTTTTCTACGACGACGAGTGTGTCCCGCCTACAAGTAGAACCTCAGTTTTTCTATCATCAAATGCTTCTTCGCATCAAGTTATTTATTTGTGCTTGTGATAATCTAAATGTGTGTTTAACTTAAGCTCTTTTAAAGGCCGTCGATTCCTGAAAGATCGTTGTTTAAAAAAAAAAAAAAAAACAAGCGTATATTAATGTGCAAGTTTCACCGCAAGATTCCAGGTACTGTAAAACCTTTTATTTTTTTTTGACGATCGTCTAATTCCAATGAAGTGCCATCATGTAATGTTATTTTTTTTTAACTATGAAAAGAAATATCTGAAGAAAAAAGTAAATTAAACGTATTATTTTCTAAGTGCATTTATATATATATATATATATTCAAATTGTCATCTTAAGTTCAAAATCTAGGAGTGTTTTTTTTTTATTATTGTGTGTGTGAATTGATATGCCATGATATCAAATCAGTCAGCGTTCTCACGGCAGAAACGCATAAATGCATAAGTAATTAGACTTCCTCTTTCAAAATCATAAACATTTCAACATTTCTCCCCTTTCTCATGAAATAATTTCAACGTAGCCGAAACATGTCTGCTGTTTCATTTCACTCTCTCAATGAATGATAACTTATTACTTTTAAAAAATAGGTTTGGCAGATTCTTGAATTCTAAATTAAGCGAATTGAATTCTAAATTAAGCGAAGTGTATTCTCAAAATAGATGACTTTGTTTTTTTTATTCTATGATTATTTCACTGTATGTCTGAATATTTTTTTTGTGGTTCTAATTGAATTACTTATATTCTTTCACAATGTTTAGTTATAGTTCTGTGGAAAATTTTAACTAAGGGATTTCAGATTGATATGATGAATAATTCTTTTTTTTTAAAAAAAAGGTGTACTTTAACAAATTATATTGCAATATTATTTATATTATTTTCACAATTTATTTCAAATATCCTTGCATTAATTATTGTGTTCGATATATATTTTGATACACATACATTTATCTAAGCAAATTAATTAAACGATATTCACCATAATAAGCATGTTTCATTTTAAAATCACTTTTGTTCTTATTACGCAAAAACGATTAGAGTATAAATTTTCAAACTGATTGATTCTATTTAATTATTTCTATTTAACTATTCTCATATTAATTTTAAAATGTCGTACCTCACTAAAGGACGTCGGGAAGATATATTTATCCTAGCGGAAGAATTAGATCTAAAACCTGATTCTTCAATGACAGTTAAGAAATTAAGGGACTTAATCACTAAAGATACTGAATATGATGAGGAATTCACTAAAAATTTGTTTACGAGTATAATAGAACAGCGAAAAACGAAAACAAGAATTTGAAGAAAAGTTGCGTCTAGAAACCCTTGCTATAGAAGAGAAACGACGACAAGATCAACATGAAATTGAGATAGAGCGATTAAAATTAGAGAATCAACTCAAATTATACTCAACGGTTGACGAAACCGACCATTCGAAATTACTAGGCAAGGAAATATCCAAATTTCTCCATAAATATGAAGTTAAAGAAGATATTAGCTTATATTTAGTCTTATTCGAACGTCAAGTGCAACGATTAACAATTTCCAAAGAATATTGGGTTTCATATCTTTTAGGACTCTTACCGTCCGAAATTTCCCTCATAATTGCACGTGAACCAGAGGAGATAGCAAACAACTACGACCACGTAAAAGAACTTCTGCTTAAAAGATTCAAATTAACGCCAGAGAAGTTTCGCCAGTTATTTACAACGCATCAAAAAGTTTATAGCCACACTTGGACCGATTTTTATCACGAACTTGCAACATATTTTGATGGATGGACATCAGGGTTAAAAATCGAATCTTTTGAAGAATTAAGGAAACTGATCATCTCGGATCAAATGAAACGTAGAGCTCCTACAGACTTTAAGCAACATTTTCTAGACGAATGGACAACGATAAATTCGCCAGCCGAATTAGCAGAAAAGTTCGAAGAGTATGAAGACGTCAGGAGAACATTAAATCAAAAGCCAGTTAATACGCATTTTAGGGGGAAACAAGATTTCAGAGCTCCAGAAAAATTTCGTCAGTTTGAATCGCCACGAAAGTTCGAGCAGGATAGATCAAGTAGGAAAGTTGCAGTGAAAACTAGTTACAATCGACATCACGATGCTCACTCCTCCAGTCACGGAAGTTATGAAGGAAATCACGTAAACTCAAATCGACGGATCGAAAATCGAATTCACGGGAGAGAAAGGTATTCGAATTCAAATGTTTCTAATCCCGCTCAAACGAATTAATCCAGGTTTAGAAGATTCAGCAATTCAGCGAAAGAGCTAAATACAAGCCAGCCCAAGAGAACTACGAATTTCACGAGAGAAACAAGCAAGCCTACGGCAACATGTGCCACTATCAGTCAAGAAAATCTACGCACCAAGGAAATAATGTTTGGAAACAAGAAAATTACTGCGCTTATCGACACCGGAAGTACCGTCAGTCTACTACGAGAAAATACCAGCAAAAGAATCTTCGATCCAACAAAACCATCGAAGAACAAATTCTCTTAACAGGCGTAGTTGATGCTCAAGTCACAACGATAGGATCTTTCGAACAAGAATTTCAGATGGATGAAGAAAACTATTCACTAACTTGGCATGTAGTACCTACAACAAAATTAAAGTACGAAGTAGTCATAGGTTTAGATATTTTAGAACGTGCATCAGTCAACTTCACGAAGAATGGTGTAGAATTTGTTAAATATGAAAATCAAGCATTCTTAATGCAGATACTAGTGGAAAACGTCGAAAAAGTAGAACCAAATCACATAAGAGATCCTGAGATCAAAAAAGAATTTACTGAAATGATAGAAAGCTACAAGCCTAAAAAGATGGCAAGCACCGATGTTACCACGATAATTATTTTAAAGGAGGATGAACCTGCAAACTTCATCCTTGAATATCATTAACAACATTACATGGAATCCGAAATTACCCCCCTAGACAACCAACCCTTTGCGTAAGAGCAAACCATCGTAGATTCGGGATGAACAATCTCCATCACCCCAATATCTACACACACACACATATATATATTTACTCAATTTATACAATCCGAAAAATTAAATCTAAAAAGTTGCAAAATAATTTCATGAATGAAAGAAATCGATTAAAAAAATACGGTATTGAACAACTAATATATCTTTAGATATACATGAAAGAACGTTAGTTGAAGCTGAAACCTCAGCAAACCTGATACTGGAATTGCTATTAATTAATGAGTCAAGGTAGAACTCTTTTATTATTATTATTATTTTGTGAGGATAAATTACCCATTAGTTTAGGTTGAATTGAAGATGATGTTTGCATGCTTCAGCCAGCGGATATTACGTGGAATTAAATCTCAGAACGGGAACCAATCACTGGTTTTTATGTGGAAATTAATTTTGATGTAGCGTTAAGTATATTTCTAGAAATGTTACGCAATGTTCTAAAATAAAATAGGCAATGTTCTAAAATGAAATAGTTTATGTTTAGGAGTTTTTCGGAACATTTTTATTAAAACTACTTTTTTTTAATTTGGAGTAAATTTGAAAAGTAGGAAATATGAATAGATTAAATTCACATTGTCTTTTTATTTTCTTTATATTAATTCAGTTCTTGGTTTTGATAGTAAGTAAACAATTTGTTCTCTTTAAAGGTCAATTAAATATTTCAATTTATTTCATTCTTTAATATGAGAGTTTCAAAGACAATTTTGCTATTTCTTTAATATTGCAATAGACTAAATGTATAATTTTTATTAATGATTTTTCTTCTATTTTCAAAATTTCCTCAACTTGGTGAAAAGGTTCATAAAACTTGTTTTCTAATTCTTAAAATAAAAAAAAAATTATAATGAATTCATTAAATTAAATGTAAGGATTAGCATAATTATTTTTCTTAATATGAATGCAAATTTCTTAAAAATTTTACTGTATTTTATTGCGTATTTTTGATTGTTTTGGTTTAATTAACGTCACACTAGAAGCAACAGGAGGACTATTGGTGATGAACTTCGTTATTTTCAACCTCGGTCAAGCGACGAGGACAACACCGGAGCTGTAGTATTTTTGAATAAAAAATTAGACGATTAAGGAAATTTAACTAAAATTAAGGCTAAAAAAAGAATCTAGAATACCTCTCTCACTCATACGATTCCTCAGTTCAAGATTCACTATTCGAAGTAGTTTTTAATTAATCCTCATTTTTCAAAAATAACAACTGATTGTTAAATTCTTTTTGCCTTTTCTCTGTTAATAATATTTTTTTTCCTATTTCAAGTAGTCCAGAAAGTTCTCTTAATACTTTAACTTGTTTTTATATAAATTTTAAAAAAATCGATTAAAGTAAAAGCCAGAGTTGCTTTCTGTAAATTAAGCAGAAAATCTGTTATATTTTTATAATTATGAAATATAAATTATAATTATAACTAAATATATTTTATAAACTTAAATAGTTACAATATATAATCATAAATTATGAGAATGATTAATTTTATTTATAGATATACTGATGTTACGTATGTAAAGTTATTAATTAGAGTCATATTATTTTACATTTTTTATACATTTCAGTTTGTAAATTAGAAAGAATAGAAAACAAAATAAGTAATTAAATTTTATTTTTAACCTTTAAATTTAAGAAGTTAGTAAAACACATAGTGACGTTATGCAATAAAAATTATACAAATATAAAAGACTTACTTCTTTTTAGAATAGTTGGATGGAGAAGGAAAAATTCATTCAACTCTTTCAAATTGAATATTTAATCCTTTTTTAAACTAAATCATTTTTCATGTTCTTATGTGAAGCAAGTACTCTTTTTCCATTCACTCCAATTCATTGGGAAAAAAAATACGTAAATTATACTTTACAAACAAATTTATAGGAACAATTAAAGAATCCTTTCATAACGTTCGACAATAAATTATTTGAAAAAGAAATGGCTGATAAACAATATATTTATGAAGTAAAATATTTCCTACTACTTTGCAAAAAAACGTCCGATACTTTCAACGAGTAGCAATCAAGAAAGAAAACACGTGACTTATG
>BMAW01065856.1:0-26797 GCA_019974015.1 Nephila pilipes
TTTTTTTTTTTATATGCATACCTATGTAATATCACCCATTTTAAGTCAATGGTGAGACGAAAAAAGTGAAATAAAACAACAAACAATTTTAATATTGAAGCGCTTGGATGGAGTATTCGGTGATCTTGCTAGGCTGATTTCTTTGCAAAATTCTCGTACGCTCTGGTACAGGAAACTGATTTCTGGCTGTTTTGGCAATACGCAACGTATCTCGCGGAAGGAATTTTATCCATATATATATATATATATAAAGAGACATATATATATATATTACATATATTACATATATATATATATATATATATATACATATATATATAGGGTGACTTTTGTCAATTTTTTTTTATTTTCTTCATATATTTTGAAAATCAGATAACCATTGTTGTGAGCATCGAAACAACTCTTCAAATCTAAATTTAAAATTATCATTTAACTGCCTTAAAACAGAACTTTTTCCGATATCGCATAGGTCTCAAAAATATTATATTAACAGCGAAGTGGGAGTGGTAATGAAGTTAGTATGTATATATATAGAAAAGACATATATATATAGATATATATATATATATATATATATATATATATATATATATATATATATATATTATATCCCCGGAAATAAGACATGGTCTTATTTTAATTTTTGCAGCAAAAGGTACAACAGAACCTATTCCTAAAGGATGTCTTATTTTTCATGAAACTCATTTGTCATATCAACAAATACATATATTTACGTTCTAGAAACATTGAATAAAGATGAAAATGCTTTATTTTAATACAGTCATGTCATTGTCATTAATAATCCAAATCACAAATTGCAGGCTTAATTTTTTTGCGAGTTTACTGGCTCTAGTTTCTCATGTTAAGCAATATAAATCTATCCTCTTGTCCATGCAGCCTGCTCATGTAGCCTTGCCCATACAGCCAAGGGCGTTACAACAGAGTTGTCCGTTATTTTATCTCATACATTCTTTCCTAAAGAAACGACTACTTTTAGCTTAGGCATTGCAAAATTTCCTTCTTGAATTCTTGCCATATTACTGTCAATGTTTTTATTCATTTCCGTTCTCAAATGGTCTTCATATAGCTTATTTATTTCAACGTCAAAATTTCGAGAGATGCAATCATTTCTGCTGGAATTATTATTTGATATATTCTTCTTCCTGCAAGGAAGTCCTTCATTGTTTCAGGCTCTTTGATCACTGGTTAAATTTAACACTAGCATATTCTTGGCCACTTAGTAAAACAAGATGTAGAAATAAATGTATCCACTTCCATATTGCTGTTTGTGAACACCAAAGCATTTTAGTCTGAAACCTTTTCAATCTTTTTAAATTAAAATACAGAATAATGTAAAACGAATAATCGTATTTCAAAGTGTTATATTTTCATAAATAAACGACACAGAATGATATATAATACATGAATACAAAGGAAAACTATAGAAGAGTTTTTACAATGTTCAATGAGACTTTCTTTTGTTACGAGTACGATGTTAATTGGATATGTAAATTCCTTCCAAACACGTTGTAAGGTGTCAATGGTAATTAACTGAGCTACAAAAGAAATTCGTCGTATATTTGATTAAATTTTATCTAGACTGATTTATCTTTTGTATTTCCTCAGTCAATCAGTCAATGTCGAGGTCTCGAACGTTCCTAGTAAAAAATGTTAATTCTAATATGATTAAAACTTGAACTAGGGAAGCAAAATAATTCAATTCAGTTTTAAATACATACCAAATATATTTTAGTTATTTTTATGTTTAAATGCTAATTCACAGATCATTTTCATTCATGAAATTTTGGAAATATTTACTATTTAAAAGAGTATTTGATTTAAAAACCCTATATATACAAAAAGGTAATATTAATTAAACTTAATATTAGTAGTTTCTACACTTCATTAAAATTTTTCTAAATGACAAAGGAAAATTAAAAAAAAAATATTTGCGTTCAATTAGTCCGATTTTTCATTTAAGTCTCTTAAAACACATTAGCATAGTTTTTATTTCGAAGTATATGAGTGAAAGTATTGCATGTATTCTTAAAGAGCTTTTGTTCAATATTATATGAATATATATTTTTAGTCATTTAATGTAAAAGTGTATTTTATCCATTTATTACATTAGGAACAAAAAATTATATCCTTATGTTTAAATGCTGAATCAAAAATTACTTTCTGTCTTAAAGATCAAGAATTTACATTTATGAATTAAAAGAATATTAAATTACAATCCCTATTTCTAAAAAAGTTCAAATTAGTTTATTAGTTAAATTAGTTCCCACTCTTCACAAATGTCATGCTGATTGAGAACTAAAAACAACGAAATTAATGTTTTCAATTATATCAGATATAACTCTTAGTCTAGTCTGTTAAAAACTCGTTAGTCTGGCTTCATTTAGAAATAATGTGGAATAAAATACCTTAAAACACTTCCAGGAATATTACTTCCATTCACGGAGTTTTAATTCCGTATATTATGTAATATCATACTACGATTTAGATATCTATGAAAAATCATTATTTAACCCAAAAAACTGAATTCTAATGAAAGTGGGGCATTGGATATGTCAAATATTCTTGAAATTTTTAAACAAAATTAATAAAAAGCAACTATATTGTGTACAAGAATTTCTTTTTCTGTGAAATGCTGTTATTCCTGAGGTATATTTTGAAGAATAAAATAATTGAGATTCAACGGCCATCATAAGGGGTAGAGAGTTAATATAAAAATAAAAGAGAGAGAGAGAAAAAAAGTTACATTCAAAGTTTTACAAAGAACGCATTTAGACACCGAAGTTGCGTTTTCTCTGTAATTATTATTAAATTACGCAATTAAATATAAGAATTAAAGTAAAGGATGAAATACCGAAAGATCGACAACAGTGAAGATTTTACTGTACAGCTTAAATAAATTATGTTTATATGTTCAACTGAAATGGATATTGTTTTAGAAATTAAATATTAATTTTTTACAGTAAAAGGATATAACTTCATATATCTTATTTTCAAAGAAGAAATGTTTAAGCTGTTTATTGTAAATAATTAATATTTATTTAAAAGACAATTTTTACTTCATATTAAACATGTAGAAAACCAAATATTTTTTAAAAACATTATAGTTTGATGAAAAATATTACTTTTCTTTAACTGAATATACGAGGGTCGTAGAATAAGTTCTTAAAAAGTCCAGGAAATTGCGCAAGTAGAATCAAAAATAGATTGATTTTAGTAAGCATAATGACTCGTCAGGTAGTTTACTAAGTTTCAGTTACTCGTATTCGTAATCATTGTACCTTTTGTTTCTCAAAAATTATTTTGGTATCTTTTCCGTCAATGAAATTATTCTCGACTTCTTTGGAGCAGATACACAAAAAAAGGGACCCTTTGTTTTGTTTGTTACTTAGTGTATTTCACTGAATATATCATCAATGATGACAACTGGGCTTAAAATGACGCTGACAACTTGAAGCGAAAATGATCCAATTTTGATCGGACAGCAAATTACTATCCAATAAAAAGTAACTAACGTATCAGAGTTAAATTTGTTTCAGCCACACTTAACAGAGGATTGGTACATTGGTAACAATAATTTACCCTAAAAATACCATTTGTCTTCAAATACAAGTACTTTTTGGACCATCTTCATATTAGGTATAAGGCCACAAATAATTTCAAAATAAAAAAAAAAGTGTTATATTTACGTTTTCATTTCATTTGAAACAAATAACGTCAAAACACATTCTGAATGAATGTCATATTTCAATATTAATTTTACCAAAATATGTCATCCAGTGACGTTGAGTTTATGCGTATTTAAATAAAGTATTAATTTCTCATTACAAAAATGAATGGGATTTTTCTAATAATCACGCTTAATTTTAGATTGTTGTAATTGATTTTAAAAAGAACTGTAGCTTAATATTTAATTTCGGAACTAAAAATTGAAAACCAGAGTCCACCGAATGTAAACATAAATAAATGAATATCATTTAATTTCTGAAATAAACATGCATTGTGTACATATAAACAGAGATAGAGGTTAAAAAATATTATATATATATATATATATATATATATATATATATATATATATACAGGGGGTGGACAAAAATATGGAAACACCTTGTAAAATGCATGTTTGAAAAGAAAGATTGATTTTAATGAAATATGTAGGTGGCGCTGGCGTTTTTGACTACTAACGCCACCTATACAACTTCATAAATGTGCTAAACAGTTCAGTTGTTGTCGGAGTACTGTTATGTGAGGTTGTCATTGCATTATGTCAGAGTTAACAGACTTCGAACGTGGGCAAATTGTTGGAGCGCGTATGGTAGGTGCTTCCGTAAGCAAGGTAGCCGAGGTGTTTTGTGTTTCAAGAGGTACTGTATCGAAGATTTATTCCGCATATTTGAAAAGCGGAAAAACATCATCTGCTAAATCACAGCGCGGACGAAAGTGTGTGCTAAGTGATCGTGACAGACGATCATTAAGGGCAATTGTGACGAAAAATAAGAAGACCACAGCTGCAAAAGTTACTGCTGAAATGAATGTTGTGTTACAGAACCCTGTGAGTACCAAAACAATTAGAAGGGAGCTTCATAAACAGGGAATTTCTGGCCGTGCTGCAATTGAGAAGCCGCTCATCAGTGATGCTAATGCCCGTAACAGGAAAAGGTGGTGTTTAAGTCATAAAGCCTGGACTATAGGGCAGTGGAAGCGTGTAATATGGTCTGACGAGTCTTCTTTCACATTGTTTCCCACTTCTGGCCGAGTTTACGTCTGGAGAACGCCATCTCAAGCCTATAATACAGACTGCTTGTTGCCAAGAGTGAAACATGGCGGGGGTTCTGTTATGGTTTGGGCAGCCATATCGTGGTTCTCTGCTGGCCCCATGATAACTGTGTCAGGGCACATGACTGCCAAGACTTATGTGATAATTTTGGCAGATCAAGTTCATCCCATGGTACAAACTTTGTTCCCCGATGGTGATGGTGTCTTCCAAGACGACAAAGCCCCTGTTCACACAGCTCACATTGTCCAGGACTGGTTTTCTGAGCACGAGGAGGATTTGTCCCATCTCCCCTGGCCACCACAGTCATCAGAACTGAATATTATCGAACCTTTGTGGTCTACATTGGAACGGAAAGTGCGTTCTCGTTATCCACCGCCAACATCGTTATATGAACTTGCCACCGTTTTGCAGGAAGAATGGTATAATATTCCCTTGGCACACATACAGGAACTGTATTTATCCATTCCGAGAAGACTGCAAGCTGTTTTGGATGCCAACGGGTTTCCTACACCATATTAAGCAAAGAAACATGTTTTTTAAAAGGTGTTTCCATATTTTTGTCCAACCTCTGTATATATATATATTAAAATTATATATATATTCGTATTCCCTGATACAATTCCTTTTCTTTTTAATTAATTCAATCACGCTTTTTAAAAAATTCGCTGACAATGCTTTCTTCTCACGGAACGGACCTGTAGGGATGGTCCCTAGCAGACTTTGGGTCTGTACTTATCTTCCCTGGAAGTTCCTCCATTCAGACAGTTTGGACTCTGACGTTTAATTGAATTTTCCCTCATATAAATAGCAAAACACAGTGAAAAACGCGCTCCTCTCTTTTTATTGCTCTTCTTATTCTCCTTTCATTACCTTACTGCTGTTCTCTTACACTCTGATGATCATTTGAGATTTGTATGGTAATTTCACTTCGGCCTTTGGTGGCCGAAGTCCGACTAAAGTCTGCTACAATATGGAAATAAAAGTATTTCGGCCATGTATGGAATGATTCATTAATATTGAACAATAGTTAAAATAAATACGTTACATTTAGTCGACAGGTTCGTTTACTTTTAGCCGGTAGGATCGGTTATCTGTAGGATATATATATATATATATATATATATATATATATATATATATTGGCAGCTTTGCTCTGCGTTGAAATACTGTTTCAGTTAGATTAACCATTTATATTTAAAAATTAAAGTAATACATTTTTATGCCAGCATCTAACTGTGCTTTCTTAAAGATTTTAAGAGAAATAAAACACATCTGAAGACTTGATACAATTGGTAATGCAGAGATATGTCTGATGTTGGAATAGGAATTTACGCTCCAGATGTTTATTGTATAAATCAATCAATTATGTTGTCAAAATATTATCCTACCATATATATATATATATATATATATATATATATATATATATATATAATGTATTGAAATATTGTTTTCAATAAAATATAATTTCGAAAATGATGTTTTGTTTTCATCCAATAGCACATAGGACATAAATTATAATTCGATAAGGCTGCAGTAGCCTTATATTCGCGGACTCAAGGCCGGTGGGTAAAAAGGGATGATGCACGTTAAATTCCTACTGGCTCAAAATCTTCCCTTTGACGTTATGTGGAAGTTTGTACGGGTGTGTCAGATCAAGTGTTATGCTCGTCAATCGAGCAAGGTTTAAAATTACTATGTCCGTCGGCAATAGCCTTCGTGTTGCTTCTAGTACAACGTTAATAAAACCAAACCCTCTATCTCTCTAATTCAATAAAATAATTCATTTGTGTCAATATATTTGGAAAATAATTGCTTGATTTTCTGGTAATGTGTTATCTTTAGGCATAATATTAAATATCTATTACAGAGACTGGATTCTCTGAGCATGAATGTCAGAAGGAGGAAATAAAAAATGTACAAAGAACAGATGAACTGATGGCAAAGAAAAACCAAAAGATTCCTCGACTGCTATGTGATCAGAACAGATGAACACATTAAAATACCAAAGAACATATAAACTTATTACAGAGGGAAAAGAATAAATGACCAGATTGCGAGACGGAATGAATAAAAAACGCTAATTGCGAAACACAAAATGCATAAGAACAGACTGAATGAGAATTCAAAACAACAAATGAATAGATTGCGTGAAGGATAGAGAAACTCAGTGGTTCGATGAGATATAATTGTTTTGAAGCTTTTATGAAAATGAAGGGAATGACAAATTTACAAGAGACCGAAAAAAAAAAAGATATTGTCGTTCTTACAAAATGAATATTATTTTTCACTTATTCCTTGGAACAAAAATATGCAATAATTTTAACAAAACAAGTTGAAAGAAACTTATATATTGCAGTACATGTTATCTGAAATATTCATTTATCGAGAGCGTATGACTAAATTAGCTGAATTATTATATTAGTGAGCTCATGATCAGTTTAGGTTCGAGTACCGATGCCACAAAACACCCCTTAGGCAGCGAAAGTTATGCATGCGAATGTATCGTATCTCGAAGTCTACACGTGGATAGGGAGTGGAAATCAGGAGATTGTGGGGTACAAGTTATGACATCCTCTTAACTTGACTGTGTTTCAAATTTGAGATTTGTTGCTCACGTCTCTCATGTAGTTATTAAGTGCAAAGTTGACAAATCAATCAATCTGAATAATTTATAAACCATTCACTTTTGCCTGTCTTAAATTCAATATATTCTATTTTTTTAAAATTCTTATATGCATTTGAGCTACAAAAGGTATTATTGCACCAATGAATTAAGAGTTAAAAAATATTTTTCAGTCATTAGAAAATCAAAATTGATCACAATTAATTTTAATTTTGATTAAGTAATTTTTTAAGAGACACTGAACTATGTATATCAATATATTTACTGTTCATCATTTGATTTGACGTAAAATTAAATTATATTTGTATCTGCATAACAACTATACATAATGAAACTACGAATGTGGTTCAAAAAGTACCTGCATTGGAAGACAGATAGCATCGTTAAGGTATATTATGGATAACAATGGGTGTTGCCATCTATTAAATGGAACTGAAACTAATGCGACATTGATTCATAAGTTAGTTTGTTTTAGTAGACATTTGTTTTTGAATTAAAATATGAATATTTCCTCATCGATTTGTCACCGTCGATGACAAATGGATTTATCGTAACACGCCATAAAGCAAGTAACAATCAAAACGATGGAATGCTTTGGATAAATATCCTTCAAAGAAGGCGAGGATGATCCCATCTACCGGTAAAGTTACGACGAAGAATATTTGAAGTGCAAAAGGTGTCATGATAATGAATACGAATACCTGAGACTTATACAGCGATCTGATGGTCCATGAAAGTTTCTAAAAACAAACTATTTTACGATTCTTGAGCGACCCTCGTAAATTGTACAAAAAAATTATTTTTCATCAGAAAACATTCAAAATGAGCAGATGGAAAATAAATAAATAAAATGTTTTGTTTTAAAAATTTTTATTTTCCTGTAACATTATCATGAATTAAAATTTAATAAATACGTCAAATTTTGTTTGTCATTCATTTAATTTTTTTTATTTATTTTCAAGATTTTATTAGGACCATTTTAGCCACATGGTCAAGAGGGAAAGATCGTGTCCTGTATTTTCTTCATCATCATTGAATCTGCGGTCTCTCCAAGTCCTTCTCATCATTTCACTGAGTTTCAGAATTACGTCACCCATAGCCCTGGCGTTGCTTCTAAGAGCAATGTTAATTTTAAAAAATATCAATAAATCAAACGTATATCAGTGCTTCACATGTTAAAGGTAAATAAGGAATGCAAATATTTTGCACATTGTTGCTTGGTAATAATCAAAATTGATATTTATTATTCTCTTGCAAAATATTACGGTATCCTTGTTCGTTCATAAGAGACAAAAAAAAAAACGATGGCTAGGACTAGAAACTAGTTTCTACCAAAAAAACATCTGGTAGAAATATGGGCGCAGTTGATCTTGAATTCAGATAGGTTCCTAAATTCGGAAATAATTCAGCAACTTAAAAATTAAAATCAATTATAAATCAAGAAGACTAATAAATAAATTTGACAATGTTTAAGAAAATACCAGTATAAGAAAACCAAAAGTATTGCTATGGAAACAAATTACAGTTTCTCTACTAACCCATGCAATAAATATCCCACATTCTCTAGTGGTCTCGATGTTGTTACACTTAATGAAAAACATGATGATCGTATTTTATAACATGTCCATATCAAATTTTCCAAACAATCATATATTTTCCAGTACTTCTTAAAACGTTTGACTTACAAACTATATGGAATTCAAGTAAACGAATCATATTCTTATAACAAAAATCATTTTATAATAATAAGTCCTTTAATCTACCGTGATATGTTCCCAGTGGTCGTGAGCTTATGACCAGTGTTGTTTCTAGTCGTCTGCCATCAATGATCCGTCGTGAGGTGGGGTTGATACATGAAAAATCACTCGAGTCTTAAAGATCTCATGTTGAGATGATGTGGAAGTGCTCAGAATAGGATGTTAACTTAGGTGTAATTCTCGTCAATTCCACGAGATTCAAAATTATGAAGTGCATCATCAATAGCCCTTGTGTTGCTTTAAAGTCTGAATTAAGCAAAACAATCAATTAATCTACTGCGACAAGAAATGGTGATTACGAAAGGAAGCGCCATTCATAAAACGAAATGATTGCAGCGATTCACTTCCCCCAGAAAGTAAGAAGTTAAAATGGTTCATTGTCTAAGCTGAACGAAATGTCTCTTTTATTCTGATTTTTAAAAACACAACAAAAAAATTAACCGATTAACATATATTCTTACCCAGAGTTCTAGGATTCCTAACGCCACCGACACTACCAGTTCCACCTCCATGGGGTCGAAAAACATCACAACGCTGAAGTGGAGAACCCAGATAGAAAACTAGATGGCAGCACAGCCAAAAACTACTGGTTGCAAATGCCCCCGACACAAAAACACTTGCTTCTGTATGTTTAACACAACTGCACATAAAATGCACACTAGTGATATTCCAGTTACGGCGTACTGTTCGATGAGACCCATCACTTAACAAGAGGCAGCCGATAATGTCAAATGGAAATTCTTCCAAGCAAAACTCTATTCAACGGGAAGGTGTGTATATCAATTAAAGTAATAGTAGAAGAAGTCCTCTTCTCTGCAAATATCATTCATAACCATTGTTTTTGTATCAAAACGATGATACTGGAGGCCGAGGGTGCAGCGACTCTATGCAACAACAACATCAGAAGTTAAGACGTCTTAACAACTAGCCCAACCGAGACATCTCTTTTACTCTGGTTGGTAAAGGGTGCAGCAAAAAAATAAGTCAACTTTTCACAGAACTCAATTGACAAGGATTCAAAACGCCGCTGCCACTCCAATGTCCTCTACTGACACCCCCATTCATAGGCTCGAAAAGCCTCATAACGCCAAACGATCAATATAATATGAGCAAGCCTATATGCAACTGCATCACGAAACATCGATAGAGACTGGGAACTTTGACTACGGTATGAAGTGCCGGAGTTGCTAGGAAGAGGATATTATGACATGAAGTGATTCATGTGATGAGGAACACCAACTATGACAGGAAGAAGTGACTACAAAAATAGCATCCACATTTCAAATGAATTAACCCATTAATAATTAAAAAAAAAAAGAATCCCATTAATAAGAAAAAAACTCTCAAAAGAATTAACCCATTAATAATTAAAGGAAGTGAAAAAATTCATAAAATGTGAGCAAATTAGATTCCCAACACGTAATACAATAATTTATCATATTATGTGAATAGTCGCCCGTTATCTGACGGACGCAATACTACGGTGGATGACGTAACGAAAGCGTTATCTATGTGAACTAGGTGGCGTGGTTTCCATAATAGCATTGAATGCATGCGAAACATAAATCAACGGTGAAGCTAAGGTTTTTCAAGAAAGACTTGATAAGGAATATCAATCAAGTCATTCACCAAATTGCTGCTGCAGCCGGTTACGGTTTCTAGAAATCCATTGCGTACAGCAACCGAAGATCTAATGACATGTTTAACATTTGCATCGATTTCAAAATGCTAATTAACTTATAATAAATTTTAATATTTCTAATAATTATGATACAATATAAAACTATTCATAACTTTGTTTCTGATGTCTAATTGAGCTAATGTTATATTTAGTTCTTATATACATTAATAAGAGAGAGAGAAAGATTCTTTTATTAATTGGTACTGATCGAAATACATAAATATTCATTTTACTTTTTTTTCATCACAAATATCTTATAATTCTTTAATGTATCCCTTGGGTTTATCTGTAACATATATTTTGATTAAAATATCAACGTCTTTTAACAGAGATTCAAATGTGTACTTTCTATGAAAATTAAGTTATATCATTCTGATGTAATCACCAATTATATCATGCATTTAAAGTTAAATTAATTATAACTCCCTTTGTAATTTTCCCTTTATATTTATACATTACATGACCTGTAATTTAAATAATAAATTACATGTTAATATTTGGAAAGAATGAAGTGTTGTTGAAATTTTAATAAAACGACTTATCTCAAAATAAATTGTATTAGTCGTCAAATGTTATTTCGTTTAAAAATTATAATCTGTTTATTTATTAATGTTATATTGTATTTTTCCTCTCACATTTTAACACATATTTAATTCACGAGTAAGAAACAGTAAATTATGTGTGAATCCAGAAAAATATTCTAAAAAGTTTAAAGCAGAAAAGATTGTTAGATTGATTTTTGAACAGGAAGAGCCAGTTTGGAAAGTTTAATTTCCGTTTCCTCCTCTTTGATTGACAAAATCAATAATCTGTCAAGCATTCACGTAAAATTCTCTTCTTGAATTACATTTATATATTTTTTTCTCGACTCCTTCCTACTCTGAAATCCATTCATTTTCTGAGAAGTGTTGAAACGTTTTTCTGGAAACATTCTATCTACAAACAAATATTAGCACACTGCAAATATGTAAACTGTGACTCTTTTGAAGATTTCAGCATTTAATTTGAAAACGAGAGACGGGTTATTCTACTTTCAACATATACAGTTGATTGAATGTATTTCAAACATAGTTCAAAGCAAAATTAGTATTTAAAAACTTAAAATGAAACTGTAGTTTCAAAATAAAATTATATTTGTTTCATATTTTTAATTTCAGTTTCGGGGGAAACCTTATTTACATGATTTATGATAAATGAATTTTTTAAAAATTAATATTTTATAAGTTATGTTTTTCTTATTGGCATTATTTTAACTTTATGATGATGTTAAGTAATAATTTCAATATTTGTTTTATTTATAAATATCGTTTTTTCCAATATCGAAATATATATAATAATACGAGGTTCGTTCAATAAGTCATGAGGAAATCAAAGCAATGGCTTTAGTAGCATCGAAAGTAAATTGCTTTAAAAGTCTTTATTCAGCAAAATAATTTAATGAGTACAAGAATTTAAAAGCATAATAGCGGAATACATAGTCAGGTGATTTAAAATACAATAAATTTCTGGGGACAACAGGTGCCCAAGTAGAAATTCGTAAAAAATCTAAAATTTCAAACACACAGAACATAAAAAGTATACGTCATACATCATGTATACGTCATGACTCACCAAACAACTGTCCAAGTCTCAGTTATTTCTGTCTCATGATTTCATTTTTATTTTCGAATGAATGAAAAAACATATGTTTATTTAGAAAAATGGGAAAATGTGAGTGGTAATTAAACATTTATATTTAAAAGGGGGAACACCGAAAAAGATCAAATTTGAGTTGGATGAAGTTCATGACATATCTGATCCTGTGTTTGCTACTGTATAGGGTTGAGTAATTGAATTTAAACGAAACCGTTCATCCATAAAAAACAAAGTCATACGTCACGTCCAGAGGAAGTTATTCCCTGAATGATTGACAAAATTCATAAAATTATTCTTTGAAGAATATAAATTTTATGCAAGATTTTATGAAGAATATAAATTTTTCGCACAAGGTATGTACCTGATTCCATCTGATACAAATAAGTTATAGTTACTTTCATTACTGAAAAGTCTCCTTTGACTCCCTTTCTTTGTTAATTTTAAATAAATTTTTACAAATACTGTTTGGAACCTTCTGTTTTTAGATAAAACCTGTGACTTTTTTCAGGGAGGTAACACCAGCTTTCAAATTTTTGTGAAATGATGTCTCAAAAGAGGAATATTTTTACATTTAAAATATTGTCTTGATTAATGTGACATTGGAAGCAATATTTTTGGAGAATTTATACCCACAAATTTTCCTATCATTCTAGTAATTTAATTTGCAGTTCTTTTAAGTTGAT
This sequence comes from Nephila pilipes, assembly GCA_019974015.1. NCBI lineage: Eukaryota > Metazoa > Arthropoda > Arachnida > Araneae > Nephilidae > Nephila > Nephila pilipes. The sequence continues at coordinate 13,181 of BMAW01065856.1, forward strand.
CATGTCTTAGACTAATAGACACATCATTAAATCAAATATTTACTTTTTGATATGATAGTCGAAATGTTTTCGCTCAGCTTGAATCTGAGAGGTTTCTTTTTTTCAAAAATGTAATAATACTATTACGAATATCAGTGGAAAATATTATATGTTTCCTTATGTTTATTTAAATATTAATTAAAAAGATTTTCCTAAAAATATTAAGTTAAAAAACCCACTTTCTTAAAACTTTTAATCAAAAATAATTAATACAATTCAGCTGTATACATTATTAGGGTAGTGGAAAGACATTTGAATGATACAATATATTATATAAGCCCTTCTTATGGTCCAACAAAATGCGAAAATGATTCAAATTTCTTTTTAAATCGAAAAAAAAATCGGTGTTAATTTTTCAATTTTTTTTTCCAGAAAAAAAAAAAAAATTTTCGTACAAAATGTATTTAAATAGCAAAATGCATGCAACAACACTGAAAGCTGTGAAGTGTAAAATTTGTAACTAGGAAGAGAATTTTTGTAATTACTTTCATAATAGTCTTAGCTTTTTAACAAAGGCCATTATTTTAAAATATAAATGGCTATTATTTCACCTTGTGACATTGGTCTATTCGCGGTTTCTCTTCACTAACCTCGGGGACTTTTAATTAAGATTGATTGCTTTTGTTAAACAACCTTTGCCCAACCAAAAAGGAAACGTGAATATGTGGATAGTAAGCAGGTAGAAATGAAGTGGAGCGGGAGAGTTAGGAAATATATAAACTCCGACTGAAAGTCGCGATAGAGAGGCTGAAGGAGAAGTGGAAAAAGAAGCTGAAAGAGAAGTGGAAAAAGAGGCTGAAGGAGAAGTGGAAAGAGAGGTTGAAGGAGGAGTTGAAAGAGGTGGAAAGAGAGGTTGAAGCAGATGATTAGAGTAAAAGTGGCGTGATCCAATATCTTTAGTTATTACAGTTTTCAACAGTTGATCTAGAGTCTGAGTTGCAGTCGAGGAAGGATTAGTGGTAAGAGTCTGTTAGATTACTATTGGTGGGTTGAGTTTGGTTAGTAGAATTCTTCCCCGGGAGAGCACAAGTAATTGTTGTTATAGTAAATGGAAGTAAATAAATTACGTAAATATTGTTCTAGTGTCTCTTTGATGGATTATTGTGTCTTAGTGTTTAATAATTGAATCTAGTTGTGGCACAAGAGGCAGCCCGGATCGGGCAGGCGTCACAACCTTACAAAAGAATTTCAGCGAGTTAGTTTTAAAATTCCAATGACTGTCTATATATGTATCTCTTTATCAAGTTTTACTTCCTACAAACTGGATTATTACTAGCATTTCGGTGATTATTGTAAATATTTTATTTACGATTATATATTATATGTAATAAAAAATTGGATCGAGAGAACAACTGTTAATGTGTATTAGCTCAGATTAAATATAATCCTTCCTTCCAAATACCGCTTGTAATAAACACAGATATGTGGCCGTTTATGGTACACTTAAATAAAACTAATGAATAAGGTATTTTTTGATTCATTGGTTGCTAGGGAGCAAGCATTCAAATGGTATTTCCTGGATTTTTGTGAGAAGTACCTACATCGATTGTATCACAATTTTATCGAAATTCTTTAGAAATCGCTAAATAGATAATAAATTATAAATGTTACTAAAATCAATAATACACATCACTAGATAATGATAATAAATATTTAAAAGTGTCAGTTTAATAAAATATTAGTTCCTCTTACGAATTTATTTTGTATACATATTTGTAAGAATCATACAGCATTAGAAGCATATATTTATATATCCAGTCCAAAAAAACAGAAATTGAGAATATTTATTACTAATTTAATAAGAATAATTCATATAGTCATATAGACTTATTTTCAAAGGGTTGTTTTTACAACAAGTGGAATATGTATCGGGAGCGTATATAAAATCAAATTATTTATTGCGGCAATGGTAGAATTTTAAGAACTTTAGGACAAATACCTGTATGCACCTGAAGAAATTTCACCTCCTTTCTTTCAGAAAAGGTTATGTAGCGGTTACACGAAGGAGTTATTTATTACATGGTTTAGTATCAAATTTATTTACAGGAATTTTTCTATTATTTCTATTTTGATACTGTTTACTTTGTATCCGTTTTAGATTTTGCTTTTTCGAGACTGTTTACTAGAATTCATGCAGCATTTTCTGCTACTCTCTGACTTATTTATATTACTTTCTACATTTTCAATACTACACCATTGATCAATAACAATTCAATTAAGTATCCTTGAATTAGGATAAAATGGCATATCAATTTCGCTGCGTTCTATTTTCCTTGCCATTTTCATTTTTATACATGTACAATATATCTATTTTTCTTACTTCAAAAAGTTAGAGTTTCTACAATTAATAAACAAAAATTATTAAATGCTTTTGACAACACAACAATCTTCATAAACACTTCAACATAATACTCATATTTTTTGTGGTTTCAAACAAAGTTTAAACAGTTGAAATTAAAAGAAATCATGTGCATAAAACTCACTATAAATTGACGTTCCTTTCAAGCCTGTAACTTAATCAATTTTCACTAGCAGAAGTAACAAATTCAATTAATTTGCATTAGAAGTTATTCATTGTTACCAAAAAGTATTTAAAGTAGAAGAATTTCATTTTTATTTCAAAGTTTATGCAGATAAATTTTGAAAAGAGTGGACTTATTCACAATGGCATCTGAAATGACGTTAGAGGCTGTAAAAAATGCATGTCTAATCTAGAAAATACGAAGCAGCGAAAGTTACTTATATACTAAGAAGTTTAATATTTATACTATTAAATTTCCAAAAATCAGAAGATACTCTAACCTGGATTTAATGGACTCACATGAACTTGAAAATCTAGAAATCACTATGGTAAAAATAGAACCCAACTCTAAAAATAGATTAAGGGGGGGGGAATTCCATATAAATTGCTTAAATGCTATTTATCCGTATGGACTAAATGTATTGTATTTTAATAAAAAGATATTGTAAAATATGAAACAGAAAAATAATACAAAATTTTTATAAACATTATATTAATAGTTAAAACAAAAAAGTTGAAATTAATTTTGAAAAATTAAGAGTCACAGATGTAAAAAAGCATAAATAAAGAAGTAATAATTCAAAAAAAAAAAACCATTGTGTCAATTCACAATGGTTTTTTTTATGGTAATAAAAATACCATATTAAATAGTTATAAAATTTTTCAAAATAATTAATTTATTATAAATATGAAATATTTAGCTTGTAAAAGCAGAAATAAGTGTTATGAAAAATATGTTATCTAAAGATAACAAAATAGATAGACGGTGACTACATATATACATACATATAAAATGATATTACTAATTAACTAATAAATATATATATATAATATAAATTATAATGATATAGAGAATAACAGTATAAAAATTGTACAATAAGTGTTATGAATGATTCTTTTAATAATAGTAATATTAACAATATTTTTTAAAAACTTAAAAACTTTCTTTCAATTAATAATATTACTTTTAAGAAAGTTTATAGGTATTACAAAAATGGGTAGATTTGAGTTTTCCATTGTAATTACAATCAGATATGAAGAATGAACTAAAATAAAATTGTAGAGAATAAAAAAAAAATTATGAATAACGAGCACAAACATGAACATGATTGGAGATTAAATTATAGTAAAAGATAATGTCTTGAGATATGTAATGAATAAAACTTTACAGGATTCTGGATTATGATCTCTAATAGTAAATATTCCATTAAAAGTAGGTTTTTATGATGAAGTTAATTATTTTATCAATAATCTAATATTAAATACATTTTATTAATGATTGCGATTAATGAGTCTATGTACTACAATTGTAAAGACATGTCTAATACACTGGATATAAACTGCAAAGTAAAGAGAATTTTTCACATTACACAAATTTCGGAAATTCTGTGGGGCAGATTCTAATAAAATTAGGTATGAAAATATATTTGTTAACAGAGAAATAGATGTATTATGCAAAAGACATTGATTTACGAAAGATTATCAATAAAGCTCATAGTACAGCGATAGCAAAAATACATAAATATCTCAAAAGATATCGAACTAAAAATGAGTCCAATACAGGGTATGGTCCCATATCACAGCTAGACAGGTCGCGCAGTGAAGTGGCATATTAGGTAGGAGTCAACTGAAGAACCTTTGTGGTATTCTATCTAACGCCTGCAGAAAAACAGTGTTTAGCTCCGGGAAGATCCTTAGAGGTGGAAGGTGAGATGCGATTGGTTACTCAAGGGCATTCCAGATATAGTGCATAAGGTTAAGTTCAGGAGTTCTGGTTGGCAAATACATGCAGTGAATATCTTCTCCAGGTAATTGTCGACCAGCTGAACCATTCGTGGACGAGTGATGTCATCAATTAACAATAACACAGGACCAGCTGCTTTTCTTAAAGTTCCAACATAGGGCTCTAAATTACCTTTACATAACTCATAGGAGTCAGGGAGCTTTTTTCTAGAACATTCAGGAGTGTTCAGGAGCCCAAAATATTTTCAGCCTAAACCCTTACACCTTCACTACTCTATCTATCTTTCCCCCTGATTAGATGGGAATTGTATCGTGTTCAAAACTCACTCCAGATAAAGGTACACTAAGAATTAGTAACTAGCCTGTATCTCGACTTCTGTAAAATACAAGATGTTCCTCATAAGTCTAGTACAAGAGGAATGTTGCAATAGTCATACTAAACGTCCTTTCGAGTACTGCAGTGAACGGGACGCATTAACTGCTTCTTTTGGTAGGTATCTATATCTTATGAAGCCTTAATGCTATTGTGAAACTCGGAATTGCTGTGGCAACATACAGCTAACCTGTGCGTCGTGCAGAAAGTATCAAATATCGATCCTCATTCTCGTTTTCGACCTAGGTAGACTCTGTGCAGATTTTTTCAATTGGAATCCAGTGTCTTGAAACTGTATTTACGAATTACAAATGACACTTGACGTTTCATCACATTCTGTATCCATCAGCGCTTGTCATTGGTCTGATGCTAATCTGCTGCCAATTCACTATTTTATTCCGTATCCTTACATTTGTTTCTCATTGTACCCCATTTATTATAAAATCCAAGCAATTCTTGAAAGAAACATGGTAAATTTCATAAAGCAGTACATATCACTGACTCTTCATGCACTCATTCCCCTTCGCAAACAGAGCTCAGCAAACATTCCAGTATGAGCTTACATATTTGATTCTGAATATTTGTTTAATTCCTCGGTGGAATAATTTGACCTCTAGCTCAAAACATTTTAAAAAATTAACACAATTCTTAGATTCTTATAATATTTCAGATTAATATATAATTTTTAAGACTAAAGATGAGATTAAAATAAATGAAATTTGGATACAAATATTAGAATTACAGAAATATTTAATATGACATTCTAACAAAGTTCTAAATTGTTATGAAATTATTTGTAAATGTTACAATAATTTTATAATTAGCAAGCATCCAGAAGTTTACAATGATTGCTTAGAAATTAATTTTTGTGACCCAGAATTCAATAATAGATTTGCAGCACTTTTTAAAATTTATGACAACAAATAAAAAAAAAATTAAATATCCTCAATTCTTTATTTTCAGAAGACCAAATCAAAATTTCATGAAGACCCTATTGAACTTAGAACATTTATTCATTTAGAACATATCAGATATATCACTTACATTCCAAAATCAAGCAAATTATTACAAAAAAAAAAAATCTAACTAGATATTATTAATAAGTTATATAAGATTATATTAATAAAATACGATTAAGGTGTCATAAAGTATACTGCCAGCCAAAGCAAAAAACCAACGTTCTTTGTGGCTCAATTAGTAGAGCCTTGGTCTGTAAATATGTTTGTCTAGAGTTCGAATCCTAGCGAAGGTGTTATCTTCCTGTAACTGATTATTTTAATTTTTAAGTATTACTTCTTATCTATCTTATGTCTGTATGATTATGATAATATTAAAATTAGATGTTTCTCGAATATTCTGTGGGCGTATAAATGCTGAGTCCCATTAGTTGTGGGCAAGATGTCAGTACAAGGATGTTGCTCTGTTCTAGTAATAAAAATAATTTTTTACAAAAACGATGTAGGTCTTTGCATCTTCATTACAGTGTAATATTCGATTTATATATATATATATATATAACACATCAATCAATAACTCCCGAGACTAACATTGAAAACAACATTTTTTTTGCAAATTTTTTTTTATTCATCAACATAACACCTTTTGTTAATCACCTTTTAGGGTGATAAAAAAAAAAAAAAAAAAAAAAAAAAAAAAAAAACCCCCCCCAGTCTTTCTCTCTCTCTCTTTTTTTTTTTCGCAAGAAACCTTTTTTGTTGCGAGTAAATAGCGATAAACAGCTTTCTAAATCATCGACTCGTTGCTGTTTTTGTTCCATCGAAAGCAATCGCGGCACCCCCTTGGAAAAAACCTTTTTCATGCTCAATTTTTCATGAAGGATAGTAAATACACTTCCATATGATATCTGTGTCATCTCAGCCATCTCACGGAGCTTCACTTTACGATCTTTCATTGTAATTTTTGTCACTTCACTCACATTTTCCGGTGTAACGGCTTCCACAGGTCTACCCGAGCGTTCCGCGTCATTTGTGTCGGTACGACCACGTTTAAACTCGGCAAACCACCGACAAATCGTTGCTTTTGATGGACAAGAGTCCGGGTAACATTTTTCAATCCATTGTTTCGCTTGCACGGTGTTTTTACCCATTAAAAAACAATGTTTTATCAGAACACGAAACTCGGTTTTTTCCATTTTTTAAACAAACTACAAAACGACTTTACTCCAACCTCGATAACTCAGCTGTTTCTGGTCCGATCGACTTAAAATTTTGACACGTTTCAAGCAAAGGTTAGTACTCTAGAAAGACCTGGTTACTGCCACATGAGCACCATCTCTGCTAGTCTCGGGAGAGATTGATTGATGGGTTGTATATATATATATATATATCATAATGATGATGATAATGTATAGATGATATATATAAGTATATATATATATATATATATATATATATATATATATATATATATATATATATATATATATATATATACATAGAGAGAGAGAGAGGAGAGAGAGAGAGAGAGAGAGAGAGAGACATTTTGTACTGTCGTCATCACCTCGAGAGCCTAGCTTCTTTTGAGAAAACTATTGTCTGCCAGTGGTTTCGTTCCTGCCCACTGTGGGGTCCCAAGTAACGAGATAGCTATGTGGCTAAAAGGGGTGCTTTGATTAAGCAGAACGTTTCTCGTTCTTTGCATCTGTACAAATAAAAACCTTATTAAAAATCTATCAAAGTCTATGCTCATGAGGCTTTGAAAAATGCTGTCTCCAATTTGAGCACTGGCCCAAGACATTTAGCTGTCGCTGAATTCCATCAAGCCACCGGACGTGATTGCTTAAAAAAACATCTTTTTCGATTCAAAATTGTTCCTTCCCCGGCTTGCACTCTGTGCAGCTTTGGAGAGGTTATGGACTCCTCTCATTTGCTCCACTGCCCTGCTGTTCGAAATCACTTTCTTTCTGAACGCTACTGGAAGATTGGAGACATGTTAGATTAATAAACTTTGTTGCAACATTTCTTGTTCTTATTTTATGATATGTTCGCTGTAATTGTTTTTTCTTTTTTTTTTTCTTTCTTTCTTTTTTGCTATAACTTATCAAAGGAGGCTTCATAATTTGTATTCTTGTATCCTACAACTGAATAAAATATTATGGAAGACATACCAAAATTTTTGCAAAAAAAAAAAAAAAATTAATAATTCATACATACTTCTAAAAATATTTATTTTTCAGTTTCAGTTTCTTAAATTTTTTTCGACTTGTTTGGAAACGATAATCTAATTTTTTTTGAAAATTCATGACACATTAAAAGGAATAAAATTCATACATCTTTTGAAGTAAATGTTTTATTTTGATATGAAAAATACATATTAATTGTAATTGTAGATTTTGTGAGTTAAGGGAGATTTTCCATAGTATTTAAAATATAATTTCATTTTATAATTTAATTTAAGTTAAAATTTAATTTAAAAAGGAATTTATAAGACCAAGTAATATAATACAACGTTTTGTAATTAGAGACTTTATAATAATTCATTGCAACATTATTTTGTTTCGTTGATTTCAAGTTATCTACAAATTTTATCTATGCTTGAAACCTTTAAAAATAGTTTTACCTGTATTTTCTGTAGTCTTAGAAATTTTTTTTTTATATAAAATTATACTTGAAAATTTATAGACTAAATGTTAAAAATAATATTTTTCTTCTTTAATTTTTATATGCCAAAATGTACCAATGATAATTAAATCGCGCTCATTATAAAGGTGCTGCCTGCATATTCTGTAATAAGATAACGACAAATTTGTAATTAATTTTTGAAGAAATTTTTTCGAATATGGATTATAATCCTCTCTGTCAAATCTGTCTAGAAGGAATCCATTTAAATATATTTCCTTTAATTTCTAAGAAAAAAACTGCATTAATCACAACATTCAAATTAAAGAAAGTTCTCTAATTAGAAGTTATTATTTTAGACGCTCATTTAGAACCCTGTTACTATATAACAAGCAGGTATTGTTATTATGAAGAATATACATCTTAAACAAATTCCTGAATAATTTTTGTCTTATGTATAATTGTAAATGAATTTATTGTTAGAAACGCTTTATATTCTTCATGGACAGAAACATGGTGCCACAAAAGCACTTCATTTACAAAATTTTTCAAACACATACTTATAGGAATAAAAATACTATTAAAATGAAAAATTGTCAATCTTCTTTATTCTGTTCATTAAATTGATTACCTAAACAAAAAAGAAAATGTTCAAATCCTGCGTATACTGTATAAAAAGAAGATTAAACTACATATTGAAGAAGAAAGGAAATTCGTGATGAAAAGTACTTGAAGAGAATGATGTATACCCTCTGTTTAGACTTCATTACTCCTGGTGTTTGAGTACCTACCCTTTTCATCAATTTGCAAACGAAAAAGAATTTCAAATTTTCCTCTAAACTAAAAAGAATTTATCGATCTTCCATTTATTCTACAAAATGAGCCTTCAAAGATTTCAAGTGTGTTTCGAAAGTCTTTAGGAAATTTCTGAAAACATATATTTTTTTTTATGTTGTGACAACTTCTGCTTGATGAATGTACATTATCATTTTGTTTGCATTACCTACGTTTTTGAAAAAATCCCATTTAAAACAGTTGGATCAAGCATATACCGAACAGAAAGGTGCTTTTTTTTTATAATTCTCTTCTATGAACTCAACATTTTAATTGGTGCTTTAATGTTGATTAATAACTTTAAGGCCATAAATTTATTTTTAAAAGTCAAAATTATGTAAGTGAAATATTTTTAAATTGATACAATCCATGTATGTGAATTTTTAAACTTGGAAAAAAAAGATTTTTGGGTACCGCTCGAATGCCCATACTTTTCAAGAGAACATTCATTTTCTTATATTGGTATGCTATTTAGCCTTGCATTAAACTATATCGTTCCAAGTGAGAAGAAATCAGAGGTGCAAACATGTATTAAAAAGCTAAAACAATTATTTATCAATTAACTAACTTATTTACAAAACTCCTCATCAAATATTACAAGAAAGTAATTCTCAGTCAGAAGTAATGATAAAAACACTGAAGCAGAATAGTTTAGTGAGCGAAATGTATATAGTTATTATATACCGCTGCTCCTGTAAGACATCTTAATTGTACAATCGAAGTTTCATAATCCTTCGAAAGATAATAAATACTTTCATGAAAAATTATATTATTTTAGTTAATTTTGGAAATATTAGATTTACAAAACTCTTTTGAAAACTTTTTGACGTTGTATTTTTTATATATTTAGAATTTTATGTTGTTTCTAAGATTTCTAAGAATGAATACTTGTGCGAAAATATGTCAATTAAATTAAGTATAGCTATTTTATACATGCATAATTTTCAGAATAATGATAATGCTAATATTATAATGCTATAAACAAAACTTAGTTTATAATGAATTATAATACTTTATCCAGAATATTATAATGCTAATAAACAAAATTTAGTTTAAACACAAATACAGTTTTATTTTAAATAAAGCATTTATTGCATAAATTGTAGTAATAGTTTCTTCTTCACTTGATTCTGAAAATAACTCCGATCCATCAGAAGAGAACTCTTGAAACAAAACAAGTACTTCCCTAATCTTAAGTCCCCGTGTAGGCATTCTTTTGAAAATATATTTTAGAAATGTATACATAAAAAAAATTAATTAAAACTATATTATAAATCTACTTTAACCCGTTCACTCCCAGCGTATCATATTCGATACTCTCGCGTTTGCTCTCCTGTACCCAGCGTATCACATTAGATACGCTTGATCAGAAGGTTTTATTTGATTTTTTTAATGTTACTATATGGCGTTACAATACGGCGAAGTCTGTATAGATACCTTATTTAAAGTGCTGACCTTGGCGATATAGGCTTGGATTTCTCTTCTGGCTATCAGGAGAGGGGTGATTGTTAAAAGCACGTGTTGCGACGCGGCTCTTTAAATGTAATGACATGATTTAAAGGGTGCGCTTGCTTTCGCTTTGCTTTTTTCTTTCTTGCTTGCTTCTTAGAAGTTCGAAGGATAATTTATATTCGGTCGGTTTTTATTTGTAGCGGCAGTCATGACGAAAAGAAAGTGTTTATCTGATTCTGAGATTTGCGAATTAATAAATAAATTTGACAGTAATGCTAGCGAAAATAAACCAAATCTTTACATAGACATTAAAGTAAAGAAAAAAAGGGGGACTAAGATGTGCCCTTTGCTCAAAATCTTGCGTGAAGTGTCAAAATATGTGTGCAAGACATGTGACGTTGTACTTATTCATTGATTTTTTTTATAAATATACCATACAGCAAAATAAGATTTATCTTTTATTTCTATATATTCCATATAATGGTACATCATTACACCATGAAATTTATGTAATAAATGTAAGTATATTTTGTATTTTCTTAAATGATATGATTTTTTATGTAATTTTATGTATAAAACATACAATTTTCGATTAAATCTTTTTTCTTTCGTATGTATTAAGTTTAATGCATTTATAATAATATTTATGAAAATTAAAATATTCTATTAAATAGCCGATTTTTGAGGAATTTTTTTCGCGAATCAGGCTTAATATCTAAAATCGTCTGGGCACAGCGTGACACTCCACGATAAAAAGCTGCGGGTCCAGAGAAGCATTTCTTTTTTCTTCCTCCGGTAGCGAAAGGATTAAATAAAATCTTCCGAAATATTTATGCACCCTATTGAATGAAATTCGAAACTATCGCAAGAAGAAGCGAAGAAATGAATTTAACGAATGCTAGATAAAACCGAAATGCTGTTCTATGTATGATCTCCGTAAGAACTCAAAACCAGCCGTACATGGTAATTGTTCATTTTTAAAACATATCGTCCAACATATGGGATGAACAGACGTATCAAAGAAAGAAACAAACAAAAAATAAAGTTAACTCTCCTTACTCTGAATGACATACAAATTTTGTTTTTAATTATTTTTCTTTCTCTTTAATCTCCGCTAAAGTGGATTTCCTAAATCTTTTACAGCTTAGAAAAAATTATCCCTTCTTTCAAGATTCGCATAGGGTGCCCAAAACCTGAGGACTCTGTTTTACTTACAAAGCTGGTATCCCTTTGCTGTATTGTATCTTTTCTAATACCACTCATCAATCACATATCAGTTTACTTAGATACTTTGGCCACTGTTAGTCCACTGCTAGTCGCAAAGAACCCGTATTATTTTTCCATATATTGCCGGCAGTTTATTGTCTATTCTTTTCTCATAGTAACACTTTATGTCCATTATCGTAAGCAAATATCATGTCTATCAAAAACAATAAATTCCTAATATACTGTCTCCAGGCAGTTTTATCTTAGACGTCTTCGAAGGCTGTCCCTCCGTTTTTACTTTGTTCTATTTTATTTTGAAATAGTTTTGGTTTTGAGGAATATTTCCCCCCCTTCGCCTTGTTTTTTGTCTTTTGGTGGGTACGCATTAAGTTGATAAATTTCTCTCTCTCTATTCCTGATTTAAATTTCCTTTCACGGAGAATAAATCTGCATTTTGGTACACTGGTACTCGAAAACAATTTATGACCTCTCTCTATTTCGGTAACAAAGCGAAAAGTCACATTTCAGTCTAAATCGCAAATTTCAGTGCTGCCATCTGTTGCTCACTAGCCCTCTATGTAGGCGGTGGTGTCAATTTTATACCACTTAGCTTGAAGTATGAAACGTATATATATATATATACAGGGGATGGACAAAAATATGGAAACACCTTGTAAAATGCATGTTTGAAAAGAAAGATTGATTTTAATGAAATATGTAGGTGGCGCTGGCGTTTTTGACTACTAATGCCACCTATACAACTTCGTAAATGTGCTAAACAGTTCAGTTGTTGTCGGAGTACTGTTATGTGAGGTTGTCATTGCATTATATCAGAGTTAACAGACTTCGAACGTGGGCAAATTGTTGGAGCACGTATGGTAGGTGCTTCCGTAAGCAAGGTAGCCGAGGCGTTTAGTGTTTCAAGAGGTACTGTATCGAAGATTTATTCCGCATATTTGAAAAGCGGAAAAACATCATCTGCTAAATCACAGCGCGGACGAAAGTGTGTGCTGAGTGATCGTGACAGACGATCATTAAGGGCAATTGTGACGAAAAATAAGAAGACCACAGCTGCAAAAGTTACTGCTGAAATGAATGTTGTGTTACAGAACCCTGTGAGTACCAAAACAATTAGAAGGGAGCTTCATAAACAGGGAATTTCTGGCCGTGCTGCAATTGAGAAGCCACTCATCAGTGATGCTAATGCCCGTAACAGGAAAAGGTGGTGTTTAAGTCATAAAGCCTGGACTATAGGGTAGTGGAAGCGTGTAATATGGTCTGACGAGTCTTCTTTCACACTTCTGGCCGAGTTTACGTCTGGAGAACGCCATCTCAAGCCTATAATACAGACTGCTTGTTGCCAAGAGTGAAACATGGCGGGGGTTCTGTTATGGTTTGGGCAGCCATATCGTGGTTCTCTGCTGGCCCCATGATAACTGTGTCAGGGCACATGACTGCCAAGACTTATGTGAACATTTTGGCAGATCAAGTTCATCCCATGGTACAAACTTTGTTCCCCGATGGTGATGGTGTCTTCCAAGACGACAAAGCCCCTGTTCACACAGCTCACATTGTTCAGGACTGGTTTTCTGAGCACGAGGAGGATTTGTCCCATCTCCCCTGGCCACCACAGTCACCAGACTTGAATATTATCGAACCTTTGTGGTCTACATTGGAACGGAAAGTGCGTTCTCGTTATCCACGGCCAACATCGTTATCTGAATTTGCCACCGTTTTGCAGGAAGAATGGTGTAATATTCCCTTCCCACACATACAGGAACTGTATTTATCCATTCCGAGAAGACTGCAAGCTGTTTCGGATGCCAACGGGTTTCCTACACCATATTAAGCAAAAAAACATGTTTTTTAAA
>BMAW01065859.1:0-12545 GCA_019974015.1 Nephila pilipes
TCAATTTTTTTTTATATATGATTCTTAAGAAAACCGTGATATGACTCTCTAGATGCATTATACGTTTACTCTATTATTGTAAGTGTAAAATTCTTGTTTAATAGATTAATAACTCTTCTTAGGGACTGAATTTAAAATCGCTTAAGAATCCAAATCTCAATTATTGAGCTTATTTGCCCATGGTATCCGAACAAACTTGTTTACATGGTAGACAAGCAGATTTAAAGAATTCGCTTTCTGACTAATTCATTTCAATGGTGTTTATGTCATTTTTTTACATTTGAGAATCGGAATTTTTTTCCCGAGTTTTCTTCTTAACCTATGTGCTTCTAATGGATGCGTTTCGAATCTCAGTTTTCTTCGAGTCGGGGGCTCAAGCCTCGATGCTGCTAAAAACACATCAGGTTATGAAGTTTATGAACGTTAAATCTTATCAGGATCCCATGTCCCCCACCTTTGACGTGGGGTGGAAATTTAGAGAGGTGGTGTCAGCTCAAGTATCGTCCTCGATGCTTGAATGAGGTTCAAAAGTACAAGGTCTGTCGCCAATAGATCTCATGCTGCATTATCTTTCCCCCGTTATACATCTTCTTCTTACAAGAAAATTCAACTCTTAGTTTTTATTCTTGTCTCTTATATTTCCTTTTAAGTAAATGTATTATAAGCTTTCATTCCCCTTTGTATTTTGTAATTATGTAATATCTTACATAATTCAGTACAGCTTCAAAACACAAGTATTGCTCAAGATATTGATTTTGTTTTCAATTTTTGGTCCCATTTTAAAATGCAATCATTTATCTTTAAAACTCTGTTTGAATTTTGTTTCAATCTTATTTAGAAGCTGAGTTACAGCTACGAGTATTACAGTTTTAATATTACTTGATCATGAATTTCTCTGACCAGAAAGGCTCTAAAAATTATATTTTTCATTACTGTCAAACATAATATATCAAATTGTTGTGCATTAATGACCCTGAGATTATATGTGTGTGTATCTGTCTGTTTGTTTGTTTCAAATATACGTATTTTATATTGAGTACAAGCTTTTTTTAAGTGAAAATTACAATGACTTTTCAAGAAACTTTTTAGTGTTCACAACGCAAACTACCGTAGGTTCCTACGTAGGTGCTATATTATCAAAATAATAATAATCTATTCCCTAAATAATGTTATATTCTATATTATATTCAATATACAAAATGTCAATATATTTATTTTCTTTTGAGTTACTATGTTCTGTGGAAAGTCTTAACTTTTGTTTATATTTGAATAAAATGTCTTTTTAATAATAAAAATATACACTAACAAAACTTTACTTTGGTGTTTCTTCTAATTCTGAAGCCCCATAAGGTCATAAAATATGCATTTGTAGGCAAAATTTAAGTAAATTCAAAAAATTTTCATCCAATATGAATGTTACCTTAAAAGTTTTTCTTTGCCAATAAATGCAGAGGTGAGTGTCCCCAGAGAAGCCAGGTTGTAGCTCTTCTTTAGGGTAAATTTGGTAATCTTAGGAAATCCATTAATAGCTCTCTCGTTACGTTTTAAGTGCGAGGTTATTATACAATCACATTTGAATCTATGTGATAGACTCTAAATAACTGAACAAAATACATTGTTTTGGGAAACGTTAAGATATCATCATCAAAAACTATCCCTCGACTGGTAGGTTTAACTATTAATTCAGACGACTTTCTATATTCATTTTAGACACTTATATACAAGTGGAAATTAAATCTGAACATAGAGAAAAAATAAATTTAGAGGAATACACCTTGCTCGACGGGGCTCGTTATATCGAAAATAGTTTATTTTTAGTAAACATTATGATTCTTAATACAGATGTCTGAGTCTCAGTTACTGGTATTCGTGATCATGACACATTTTGCACCTAGGAAATACTTCGTCATAACTTTTCCGGGTGATGAGATCATCTTCGCCTTTTTCGGATAAGATTCACCGGAAGAAACCCAAAGTTTTGATTTTTGCTTGGTTTCCGGTGAATAACGTCGAATCCTTTTGTCATTGACAGCAACAATTTGACGCAAAAAGGCGTCGACAACTCAACGAGGCAGCAATTAAATTTTGTTTTGGCGCTATAGGGCAACCAAATGAAAACTAATATTTGAATCATTGTCAAATTTGTTTCGGGATCGTTTAACAGATGACAGCACCCAATTGTAACAATTTACCTTGACGATGCCATTTGTCATCAAATACAAGAACTTTTTGAACCAACCTCGTATCGTGCAGATGCCGCATGACATTTGTGGAATAGAGTTTCATACACATTGTATTTCGCCTATCATATCAGCAATGGTCCGTGCAGGTTGTGAATGGCGCTGGATTTGACTTTCATAATATCCCATACATGATAGATAAGAGATAGATCTGGTGATCTCGGCAACATGACGAAACTCCGTGTAGCACGCTTATATTGCATATTTATAGAAAACGGGATTTACATGTTCATAGTGAGGCTATTAGTGACACATTTTCACTAGGTGCAAAGTTTATTTTTTTTTTTTTTTTTTTTTTTTTTTTTTTCCAGATGTGCAAGAAAGTTTCCCAAATTTGGTTCATGAGATGTAACTCCTTCTAGGTGTTAAGATTTAATTTTCTACTAATACATCTATAGTTTCTCTTGCAATGTTTCTAAAATATCCTCTATAATATTTAATCTGAATTACGTATGCAGGTTAAAGTACTCTTAATTTCCAATAAAAACGGAGAATTAAAATAAATTAGGCATCAACGTAATAAAAATTATTATTGATCAACTTTTTACAAATACTTTCCTATGAAATTCATTTCATTTGTGTTAGTTCATTCTAAAGTTACAAGAAACAAGGTTACCTAAAAATAATTCTGTTTACGAATAGAACGGCACGCTAGGATAAATTGCTTAAAAAATTAAGGGGAAAAACTTATATTTCTTAAAACTGAAACATTGTGAAGTCTAGCTACATTCCTTCTGTTAACTTCAAAGCATTTAGGCTTTGTATTAGAGAAATGGAAAGTGAAGTATTAAGAATGGAAAACTAGAAAAGTGTAACTCACTTCAGTATTTCATCAGGGACTGTTTTCCTTTTTTTTTTACAAAATATATGACACCTGTCATCTCCCTTGAACATG
Source organism: Nephila pilipes (assembly GCA_019974015.1). Lineage (NCBI taxonomy): Eukaryota > Metazoa > Arthropoda > Arachnida > Araneae > Nephilidae > Nephila > Nephila pilipes. The sequence goes on from BMAW01065859.1 coordinate 3,136, forward strand.
ATACCCTTCGCATCACCAAAAATTGTCACTATAACCTTTGCAGTTGGTTTCTGCCTTCTTTGGAGCATGTTAATGTTAAAAGAAATTTGACATAGATTCATAATTTGCTAAGTAGTGAGTAATTAAAATTCATAGAGAAATTTATTTTCAAATCATATTATACATCGTATCTATCGAAAATTATATATTAAACTACAAATACAGGGTAGTTAAAATTAAAGTGAACCTATTTAAACCCCATTAGAACCCGTTCTGCCTATCGGATTTTGATGAAACTCGGTATACACATTATGTGGACCATGGGGAAAAGATTTCATCAATATGAATTAGGTCAAAATTTAATCACCAGATGGCACTTCTCAAAAGTTCCTTGTGCAAATTTGTCAAACACATAAACAGACTCTAGTAGTCAGAGCCAGAAAATTATTCTGTGTGCCTTTGTCATCTTTGATCATGCCCTTACGGAAGAAAGATCGAGCTTTACTGGTATTTTAACAGAACGGCAGCAATAGCTTATCTGCACTTTGTGAGCATCGTCGTTTAAAGGGATTGCGAAAAGGGTTTAATGTCTAAGAATGATTTAAAATGGTGATTATGGAATTTGAAGAGACTGAAGACTTGAATGTATTTCAAGGAAGAGGGCGGAAACAGGTTGCGAATGAAACTGTTGAAAAAGTTGCTACTGTTGTTGTTGAATGATCCTCCGCATCCAGTTAACCTTCAACAAGTGTTCGATTGATGTCACGATAGTTGGTGATTCCATGGTTGACAGTGCGAAATATTCTGCGATGAATTTTTAAAAGGAATCCCTATGAGATCCATGTGCAAAGACTGCAACCTCAATATCATCAAACACGCTTTGACTTGATTCAGATTTCTGGCGAGAATGGAAGTTAATGACATTTGGTTTTGGAAAATTCTCTAGTCAGATGAGGAGCACTTTTCTTTAGATAGAGGTGTGGATAATCAAAATTGACATATACGGATTACTTCACCTCCTAATGTCATCTCCTAATGTCAACTCTCATCACTGTAACTGTCACACCAACGTATTTTTCTAGAATATAAGCTATTCATTTCGAGTTTGGTTTTGTATTTCTGCTGCTGTTTTCCGTCACATACAAATAATATAAAGTTTATTATCATTGCTGAGATCTTATATCTGATTTAAGAAGGTTTCAGTAAAATATTGGAACTCTGCTTTAGTATTCGGCTTCTTTTTTTAATATTTTATCTAATATTCGATCAAGATTCGTAATTTAAGCTTTGTTTTGTCAATTTTTGTTTGTAGAAGATGGTTATTAAATATCCAAAAATAATTCAATACATACACGGTTGAGATTATATTAGCGAAACGAAATATTATTGAAATCATTCTTCTAAATTTTAAAGTAATATGAAACATTTAATTAGCACATATGTATATGAATTTGTGCATTGTTTGTAGTTTATATTGTATATGAAACAAAGACCTGCAGAAATAAGGATCTGTTATTACTGAATTACAAAAATAATACACAAAAATACTGATTTTATCAGCTTAGGTGTTTTATTGTTATTGTACATGTCCAAAGCTTACATCCAAAGCTAATGTATTTAAAAATATTTGAATTCTTCTTAAATCTTCTTCCAAGTATTTAACTTAGGAAATTAGTGAACTATTTTGTAAGTTCCTTAAAAATTAGTTTAACGAAGAATATTAAATAGTTCTAGGTTAATTTTCTTCTAAATGTATTGAAATTATATTCCAATTGTACAATCAAGAGTTCTATAAATCTTTAAAAATTCGTTATAAAAACCAACGTTTTTATATGGTGGCAAAGTTTATTAGAGAAAATTATTGAAATGTTGTAGCTGATTTCTCAGTTACCATGTTATAAGCAATGCTTGAGTCTTATTCTGTCTTTTGACTCAGAAAGTACACTTGTTTCCTATCAGTTCTTAATCATATACAAACCTTTCAAATTGTTCAAACATTGGTGATGAAGGTATCACGAAATGGAACAAATTTAAAGGGGTGATTGGGATCCCATCTGTTGTGATTCTCATGACCAGACCAGATACACAAAGAAGGATGAAGTCATGATTCAGCCTCAGGTAATTTGGGGGCTTGCATGTCTTTTTAAGGGCCAAACTCTCTGTCCTGGTACGTGAACTTCAGTGAGTGCATGCACTCTCGTTCTGGGTGCAGGTAGCTGCCCCAATTTGAGATTTTTCCTTCAGCAGTTGGTTGTGCAAAAAGAATGCACCTGGCAGGCCCCACTAACCACTGCAGTGTGGTGTGGGTCCTTGATCTCAGCTCACAAAACAACACACGGAAGCTAACCCAATGGGTGACAGGGCCCTCATGGTTTTGCCTCTTTCTGACGGTGGCAAAGTTCGACTTCCTGACACAACATCTTCTCCAGCTTCCGCACCCACTTAGGCTGGGACTTGGAGGTCAGGCACTGAAACTTCAGCATGAGAATCAGCCCTACTCGGTGGTCTTCCAGTGTAATCAAAGTCCCAGCCCCTACTCGACCTAACGATGTCAATTCTGGTCTCTCCAGGTTGGATCTTCCTAGGCTGGTGATAGACATTCTAAGCGCCTGTATTTAGGTAAGAAAATTGAACTGTTTGGTCTTTTATCATTCCCATGGTACTTTGAATGCTTCAAAATTCTAGTTGGATCTCTGCCATTGATTAAGAAGGTGGTAAAGATTTTGTCAAATGAGGTGATAAAGGGTCAAATTTCCCTTCCATTAAATTACCGTCAAAACATGTTGATGTGATTAGTTTGTGTGATATCATTGATTAGCTTTCCAAATAAGGCTAAAATTGCAAGACTTCAATATGGCGGTTGCAGGACATTCATGTGTTCTGTGATTCTCTTATCATATTCAGACAAACAAACAAATGCCCATATTCCTTCAACATTTGTGCTAATTGCAGCAACATCATTTACACTATTCATAGGTTATTGGACATTTTCTTGGCTAAAAGCCATCTTTGCTGGGTAAGAAAAACTTCAATGGAACTGGTTCTGGGAGGTCTTGAGTATTTTTGAAGGTTCTTAAATCTTGACCTATTTACAAATGTGGTGTTTTGAAATTCATGGGGTTAAAACAGTAGAAATGCAGTTAATTTTTGCATATTCAGTGAAATATTTTAATTTAATTTACACAATAGTTTAGTTATTTTCACCCAGTCCACACATAAAATGTAAGAAATAACACTTTGAAATATTTTGCTGTAGTCTTTGATTTTTGGTACAAAATATTCATTCCTGTACACCTAAGTTCTTGGGAATAAATTCTGCCTTCCTGTATTCCCAAACAGTACTGTCAAAACTTTTGTGAAATTTAGACACTTAAAGAATCAATTATTTAAAATAATTTTCCTATTTAAAACTGGCCCAGTATATTCAGGATATTCAAGATTTCTTATATTATTCTCAGTTTAGAAAAGATTAATGAACGTTCTATTGACCTGCAGTTTACCTGAAGCTATTTAACAACATCTGTCTGAAAAATCTCTTCACATATATCAAGAGTCATTCAATAAATGAAAATTAATAGCCCAACAGAGATTCTTAAATGTGTCTGGTATGAGTTTAAAATATTACAGCATGTAACACCAGGCAATTCGGTATGTGTCAAATGAGGCAGAGTCCCATGCAACCACGCATAAATAACTCTTGTGGACAGAAACCATTGATCTCAGGTGTGAACCTAGATTCACGTTCCATAATGAGAACCAGTAATTAGCCAATTAGTGTTACAACCTCAGTGCAATAGGCTCTATGATGTATAGCTCCTCCTCTTATGAGCTTATTCATTAATCTTTCCCATGATTTAATTTGTGAAATGCACTAGTTGAGTGCCTTGTTCTATTTCCTGGCTGGTTTTAAATAATTTGTGAAGAGCTGTCAGAGCAAGGAGTAAGACTTGGAGTATCAGGATGATCACCATTGGTATTAAACTACAGGATCTCATCTCAGATCCTCCATCATCATTTTGCATTGACAGTAATCCTCTCATTTTAGCTGCTTCATTTTACATTGGATTTTATTATCAGTTTTCCAAAACTGAATTCAAAGCCTGACGTGTCCAGATGTTTGGTTGACAAAACAAGATGACTAGTTTGTCCAGAATGAACAAATGTAGAAAATCTCTCTGCATTTTGAGAAAACAGCTCTTAAAAACATAAAGGCTGCCCAAACAGCGGAAAAGAAAATAATGATAAAGGAAGTTGGAAGAAGCTTTAAAGTCATTTAAATCGGGAAACAGAGATCAATCGTTTGGGCGAAATAAAAAGTGAAAGCGTAATCTTATTGAAGCATCCGAACCTAGGTAATCACTTACACCCCGATATTATCGGAAGGAAACGGAGTTATCGGGTCTCATGGTGAAATCGCTGAGGAAGATCAGATTTTCTCGTCGTAAGTCGTTCCTTGATATCAGTGTAAATGGTTCCTGAGTAGAGATTAAGCAATCTGGTGCATTACTCAATTCCCAGTTGTCATGCACTGCATAAAAACCTTCTGTTTTTCCTTCATTCACATTTCATCAGGTTCATATTATCCGATAATATCGTTCTTCAAGTCTTCAAATTAATATTAACCACATATGTGTATAATATTTTAATTCAAGTGAAATTCAGATGTTAACTTCAGGTTTCTGGGTTTAAGCTGTTCTTATAATTATCTCATTGTGTCCGTGTACTAAAATGCATTCTGTCCAGTCTTCCTGCCATTTTTATTCAGGTTTGGTGTCAGGTGCTGCCTGAGTGTTCCTGCTGATTACAGTCTATCATGCAATTGTGCATTCAGCAAAGATGTTCAAAGAGACAGATATATTGATGGGATCTGTGAAAGCTTTGCAGGCAGGAGAATAATTTTCAAGGATTCTTATTTTGAAAATATAGTAGTAATGTTTAAAACTCTCAGGACTTCATTTCGGAATTCTCTGTTTTAATATCAGGAAAAGATATAAATTAGTCCCTTTTTGTGTTTTGAGGCCTTCAAGTTTAACGTGCCTAGAAATTTATAGGAGTTATCCTCAAGGAATAAATCATTTTAACTAGTTTTAGTTATTTTTAATTCATTTTCTCAATAGTGAATTTTAATTTGCGTGCGAGTTTCTCTAAAATAGTTAATCATTTCAGTCTAAGGTATCATGTTTCCAAGAGTTAATTTTATCTCATCATACACATCGACTTTCAGACAGTGTGTATATTTTTACTTAGTTTTATTTCAAGTTTTCCTTCAAGGTTAATAATATTCTATATGTAGCCTGAATTTTGTTTCGCTAATTTTTAAGTATAATATGTATGCAAGAACTATGAAAATTCCCACTCAGCTCCATAAGGGCTTGTAAAATGCCAGCTCAGCTTCTCTAGTTTTGATCTTCCAATGAAGTGTATCAGCATGAGACAGACGTGAGGAATTCTGTGATAACATAGTTTTGATAATTACAATGTTTGTACTTAATATGTGCTTTGAAAACATAATCCTCAAAGAGTTTATAGTAGCTCAAAAATGTGATTTTTGAGGCCTGTTAAAATCCCATTCTCTGATATTTTTAAACCTCATCAGTGGATTGGAGTTCTCCTCTTTTACTGCAAGATAAATGTTTTACTACTGATTACTTTGTTTTACTGTTTTGGTGTCTGCTTTCTATATTTCAGACTCTGCACAGTGACTCCACAGGTATTTTCCTTCCTTTGAAAAATTTATAGGCTTCTTTATAATTTTCAAATTCATCTTGAAATTCATGAACCAAAGTGTATAGTATTTGAATCATTTATGGTAAAATTTCCCTAGTGTTTCTAATTTGTTCCATTGTGTTAAAGTTCGGGTTTAAAACTTTTTCCCAATTCAAACTTGATCTGTGGCTAATCTGAGGATCCCAAAACATTTTAAAATATCAGTTTAAGTGTAATGATTGATACAGAAGTATGTCTTAATCTAAGCAATGTTGAAAATAGTGGAGAATAATCATGAACATAGTACCAGTTAGGTTGAGTTGATGATTAAATTTCACCTAAAAGCTTTGTGAAATTTATTAATTAAAAGATCCTCATGCAACTAGGCAGCTTGTTGAAGTGACGGGAATCTCACCCTGTGACTGACAACCTCTCCACAGGCTTTTACGCCTGAAATCTGAAGTTTGGGCCCCGATCAGTTAAAGGGCAATCCCAATCCACACCAGGAGACAGCCTCAGAGAATCAAGGTTAAATAATGTGGATAAAGGCGAAAGGAGCAGTACATGGTATCTTTTAGTATAGTTTGTTCATTATCTATTACCCTTCTGCACCTGATGAAAATATTTCACTCATGTCTATGACATGACTATTTTGTATTTCTTTTTATATATTAAAATTCATTCCAACAATGCTAAATAATAATATAATTTTTGGAACCAGCTCATTTTGTTCAAATGATGAAATGGACTGTATTGAGTTTAATGGCACCCAAGTTAGCCTATGGCTAAATTCTTCATAAGGAGTGGCTGTGAAATGGACGTATCTGAAGAAAAAGGTGAAAATCTGTTGACTAAGAAGGGGTCAAAATATGTAGAAAGATCATGGTCAATTTGGGATATTATCACCATTCTTACGAAAAACAGTAGTTGAATGAAATGAAAAGATCATGGGGTGCCTCTGGTGAGTGTCGTTCCTGCCATCAGAAGGCAGAGCTCATGAGGTGTACTAAAGTGAAAAACTTATTCCCAACAATTTTCAATATTTTATAGATCAGTGTTGCTGATATATATACACGCCCTGTTCTATAATTGATCATACCTTTATTTTATCACAAACCTGACATCATTTTAAGGGCAGTGTTCAACCCAGTAGCTAAAAGTAAGTTACTGATACTTTTTGAAAGGTATATAAATACCATCCCAGAAAATAAATTTAAACTTCTCTAAATTCTTTATGAAAATGGGGTTCTAAATATAAAATAAAATTGGAGGCCAAATAATTTCCATATTCAAAATATCGAAAAGGAGTTTATCTCCCCAATTCTTCAAAAAGGTTTCTTTCACATTTTGCTGTGCAGATGGGATCATGCATACTATGATCGACGTCGATGAGTGCAGAATCTGCAGACGAGTTCAGTCACAGCACTCTCCTTGTTAGTCAGTAGCGTGAAGTAAAAAGTCCCAATTTAGCTTTTGAAGATATGAAAGGGTGAAAACAGAGTGGGGTTTTCTCTTTGCCTCTTCTTGTAATGAATTTCTTTCTTGAGGAAAAAGTCAGTTGGAGTGTGTCACAGGTTTGCTCCTGAAGTGATCCGAAATGCTACTCTGTTGCCTTGTTTTGCGGGATCGCCTTGCTGTTCTGGCTGAAGGTTATATATCTGCCAGTCATGTGTCAGGCAAATGTGGACAAGCAGAAGAAAAATGAAGACAGTTGTTGAAACAATCATTGTAATATGTAAAATATCTTTCCCAACATAGTGTCATAGTTGCGTGGTAGTTTAAACGACCTGCACTAGACTGAACTCGAGGCTGTGTGAACCTCTTAAATGTTTAGACACCGATCAGCAAGCGATGACGTGCCTGAGTTCGCTCTCACTCAGCTTCCACCGCCTGCTGAGACTGGTGTGGGTGGCTGCCCCATCAACAGCCCCTGGACCACTAAACCAGGCTTTAAGGAGACATCTCATGACAGTTGATTCACCAAATATTTCAAGAAAAGGGTCTTTGCAATAGGGTGGTCTCAGACAACTCTGAGTTCAGTATGTTTCACCAGCTGTTTTGTTTTTAGAGGTGGGCTAACTTGGCATATTGGTCTTCAATCAATCAGAAAAAGATTATTGAAAGACTGACAGTAGCATCAGTTGCTTTGTCTATACTCTTGAAGATCAATTATCTTTTTCAGGGAGTATTTTCCTGTTTTTAAATCTGTGCGTCGTCAGAAATAAATGCCCACTTCTACTATAAAACCTCGTGGTTCAAACAGTCTATACGTTAAGAAGAATAATTGTCATTTAGAAATATTTCTGAGGGGCTGTATTTTATTGCATGAAACTCAAATTCTCTACAATTCTGGAGATCAATCTATTTTTCGGGTATGAATGTGTTATCCTCATTTCATGCCTCTATACTATATTCTTTCAAAATCTTAATTTTAACCTATAGCTGTGATAAGTGTCTGTACAGAATATTTCTAATATTTTGAAGGAAGTAATCCTTCAAAGCGCCATGTACAGTACAGGTTTGAAGTCGAGTCGACCGAAAAGCGGGCAGAAGTGAAATGAAGAATATCCCTGCCCCTCTTAATTGAGTCATCAAGATAATGTGTCACTGGGTTCCCAGCAAAATAGATTTTGAATGTGAACATTCAGGGAGAATTTCGTTCTACACATTCCAACTTTACTAGAGTTCATTACAACCCAGTGGTGTCTTACCAGGTGATTCTATATGTATTTCTATATCAATTTTTATCAGGATGTACCATTCTAAAATATCATACATAAATAGTCAATTCAGAGTCCACAAAATACTGATTTTCTGATTTTGTTATAGTATCAGTTTCTACTTTGGTCAGGTGAGTACATTGTCATTTGAAATATTAAAAGGACAAATTCAATATTTTTAAATCATAATCAAGTTAAATAAAGTGAACATACACCTTGTTCATAAGGAAAATTCATTAGAAGTTTTATTTTTATTCAAATATCAATAAATTCAGAGTTCTGTATATTGTCAAATTTGAAATTTTATGGTGTCTCTTGCCTGGTGGGAAGGTTGAGGGAATTACATGGGCTGGCTGGGATTTGTTATAATAGCATTTCAAAGAGCTGTTTCTCTGTTTTCTGTGGCTCATGAGTCAACTTATTACTATGGAGTTTTCTGATTTCCGCTTGGTGCTGTCTTCATTGTGTCATCGTTTTCGTCGTTAATTTAACCAGCTTTCCCATACCATCGAAGCTGAGCTTTGAAAATTTGGAGATCGTTCTTGTGCTCACTAACAATACATCATTTGAACTGATTTGGGCAGGTTTCGCCTAATGTTTCAATAATTTCAATGAGTTATCCCAAGGTATGTTGTCAACTCAACTTCTCTCGGCGTTTTGGGGGTTGAGGAAAAATTTCTACGCTCCCTCACAACAGGCCTCTACTAGCCAGGCATGTGCTATCTCTGAGGAAGATATACGCTTACCTATCTCCGGGAATGGTAAGGTTCATACAGGCACACAAGTGATCGTGAAATGTTCTGAAAAGTTTCTAATAATTTGGCTCCATCTTATCTGCAATAATTTTTCTGAATTCTGGTTTCCCTTCTTTTTCAATGATGAAACACAAACTCAGATGCACCATCTTTGAGTTTTTATGGTAATGTGATTTTAACCACTCTCACAAATATCTCTTTTAAGTAGATTTTAAAGTTAAAATAACCATGCTGGGTTTACTTCTTCATC
>BMAW01065867.1:0-28178 GCA_019974015.1 Nephila pilipes
TTTGTAAGTGAGAATATTTTCTATTATAAAAATGACTTTCCAGAGAAATTGTCTTTTTAATTATAGAAATTCTTAAAACCCTTGAGTAAAAAGAAGAAAAAAAAAGCATAAAAAGACATTTTCTAAATTTAGATCAAAAGGATGTAATTAGGATATTAAGATACTGTTCGAATGTAAAATTCGTTTTTGAAGTAAGATTTCCATTATTTTAAATCAAATCCCTACATTCAGTATAAATAGTATCAATAAATTTCAGAAAAACATTCCTAGTTTGGGTATAAAATGTTATAATTATATATATATATATATATATTGTTAAACAGTTCTTCTCTTGCTTCAATGTATATGTTTCTATCTCTGTGTAATTGAATAGAATGTATATTACAACGATTTTTTTTCTTCCATTATTCTTTAAATCATTTTATTATATGTATAATATTATCTTCCTTTAATATTTAAGAGCAAAAGTCCTGATTTGCAATACATAATTAGAAAGAAATAATTCAACATTAATATAAGGGGTTCAGGAGATAACAAATATTTTTATGCAATGATTATGCTAATCATAATGCAATTCTTCACCATAATACAAAAAGATTGAAGTGAATTTAATTTTGAATATAAATTGAAATTCATTACTTTAGGTATTATTCAATATAAATCCACATTAGAAACATTCAATAAATGTGTAATTCTTTACATAAGAAATCAATTTGAATGAATTATAAAACTATATTCATCTATTAGTCAAGAGCAACATTTGAATACAGTATACATATTCCGATAAATAAATATTTCATCATTAATATAAAAGTTTACGAAGATAACACATATTTGGGTATAATATATATATACCTAATAATAACGCAATTTTTTTGCTTTAATATATATAGATAGAAGGGAATTCAAGTTTGAACATAAATCTATATCCATTATCCTAGGAATTCAGTGTAAACCCAAATTAGAAATATTCAATAAATGTGCTGTTTTTTACCTGAGAATTGAGATTTGATTATAAAACTGCATTATTTTATCAGTTAAAAATAACAACCCGAAATGGGAACACAAATTCAAATAAAATAACATTTCAGCATTAAAATAAATGTTTGTGATACATTAATACAAATTTCAGTATAATGTTTCATAGAAATTTTATATTTAGAAACATCCAATGAATAAGAAAATTTTCACCTTAATGCATAAAGCTAAAAGCAAATTCAATTTGGATTATAAACCCTTTTGTAAAATTTTTGTGCAGGAGATAAAATACGCGGAAGTATACTATGAATATAAAAATAGTTTGATTCAAACAGAAATGAATGTTTTATTTTAAATCTTAATGGACATTTATATGCATTGTTGAAGTAAGAACATGATAATATTAATGGTCAATTTTTCTTGTTGAAATGTAGTTCCAAATTCAGGTTTTATCTTTTAATCTTTAGTGATCACAATGGTTCCTTCGACAAATAATTCCTAAGAACTATTTTAATTTTTCAAAATTTGGTATAACACCATTTTTTCTGCACTTGCGGCCTACGCGACTTACGCCCATATGCACTGAAGGCCACAAAAATATATTAAAACAGTGTAAAAAGTGTTCCAAATTTGGGTTCTATTTAATATAGTTGTCGACAACATTATCTTTTACAAATCAAGTATTCAACCAAACTAACTTATTTTTTTTAAAGAAAATTATCATACCTTCGCCTCTATTTACGACCTACGCGACTTACGCCCATCCACATTTATGATTAGAAAAAATAAATAAAATAAAAACTAGCTACACAGAAAGATAATGATATTGGTGGGGTTAAAACTTTTCTCCACTGATGTCTAGCACAAAGGAGTATATGCTAATCATTTTTCTCATTATGGACTATGATTATAGGTACATTGATTGAATTATTACGTTTTAAGTACATTTGTTAACCTACTTGAATGAAATTAATGTTGAAATAATTCGAGATAAAAACCAACGTTTTTAAAAACAACGTTTTTATATAGTGGCAAAATTTATTAAGAAAGATTATTGAAATATTAGTTAAAACTGGTCGCAAATATCTAAATATTGCATTGTTAGGCAAGTAAGAACGGTTCCCGAAATTTCAGAACTCTAGCTTGATGGGAAGTTGGTTAATTTAACGATAGAAAATTTGATGACACACACACACACACACACAGAAACACGAACCAAGTGAAATACATAAAAACGTTAAAAGTAACTAAAATTAATTAATTAATTCGGTAAATTAAATGGTTGGAATGCAGTTTAACCCAATCACTCTTGGCGACAAGAATTATTTGGCAGTATTTTGCCAAATGTGGCTACCCTGGTCCGTTTTACGGACTTAACGTTCAGCCAAACAAAAAAATCGCCAAGTTTGATGCCAATTTTTGAAATCGCGCCAAGTGGTTGGGATAAACTGCATTATTGAAGAAAATACTAGCTAAAACTTGTCGCAAATGTCCAAATATCGTATTGTTAGGCTAGTGAGAACGATTCCCAAGGTTTCAGATTTCTAGCTTGATGGGAAGTTGGTTAAATTAACGATCGAAAATTTGATGACACACACACACACACACACACACACCAAGTGAAATTCAGAAAAACGTTTTAAAATATAAATCCGGCACATTATATGTTCCGAATAATAAACTGTGCAATTTCTGAGCAAGGAATTAAATCAATTTCGATGCAAGGTCGATTAAAAGCTTTTGCTAAGCCAATTCTACTAAGAAATTTTAACTTAAAACAAAACTAGAGCATCCAACAATTTAATTCCTTTTCTTGGTTTCGTTTATGACTATTCATTTATATTCTTGACTTTTGAAGGGGAAAAAAAAGAGTCGGTGAAAAAAACTAGAAGCTATCGATGCATAAATGTCACATAATATATTGTACCATTCATACCATAAGACATTGCAATTGGCAAGAGTCATGAATTATGGTAATGACACCGTCACTCTTCTGTCAAGGGGACAAAGAGAACAAATTACTAAGTAGGGGCAAACCGGAACCAATTTGACTCTTTTAAATACTAATTAGATAATTAGAATCACAAAGTCATGAGCTTAAAATGTGTTAAGTGTGATTTGTAATTATGTCTTGTTTGTGAGATATTCTTGTTTTGTTTACATGAGTGGAGTGATTATAAGGGACTCTTAATTTCATTAAAGCAGAATACTGGGAAATATGATTTCATTAATGAAATAATTAAATATCATAGTTAAGGGAGAAGATATTGAACAAGGTATTAAGTATGAGTACAATGATTTTTATTTTATTATATATTGTATTTTGAAAGCAAGGGTCGTATTTTAAGGAAATAATATTAAAAATAAGCCTTGGGTATTGAATCAGAGGTAATTAATTGTATTAAATTTAATATCAGAAACTGTATACCTCTATTAATATAATTTTATAAGATTATTTTCGAAGGAATAGAAATGTTTATTAGCAATATTTTGTGTTTTTAATATTTTTCTCGGCACTCTCTCTATTGCAACATATTTTTTTTTTATTAAAATCTCATTTGTAAGTGAATTCATATTCAAAATTTAATTTCCGTTTAAGCATATGAATAGGTTATAAGTTCTAGATATAATCGAACCAAGAAAAGATATAAACTAACTGTTATTTTGATCTTTTTTTTGGGGTTGACCTTATTTCGGGTTTTGAGAATACGAGATAAATAATAATTTTGGATATCTGATCAACGGAGACGAAATAATTTTGATTTAACCTTGGGTGATATTAATTTTTTGAAACCAACCATTTTTCATATACTCACAAATATAATTTACATGCATCTTTTAACAGAATGTACGAAAAAAACCCCTTTCTTCTCACTCTGAATGGTTTTAGAATGCTTCATTGAAATTTGACTGTCTATAATTGCAACTGCTCTATGCCAGTTCCCTAATAAGCCTTACGGTGTACGAACTAATAACAGAGTAATTATTTACCTTCATTTATCGATAGGTATGTATTCTATAGATATACAATGATGTTTTTATAACGTTTTTCTGTATTTCACTTGGTGTGCGTGTGTCATTAAATGTTCGATCATTAATTTAACCAACTTCCCATTACGCTAGAGCTCTGAAACTTTGGGAATCGTTTTTACTCGGCCTAACAATGCAATATTCAGACATTTTCAACAAGTTTGAATTAATATTTCAACATTTTTTTTTAATAATGTAATTTGTGTAGTAACCTGGCGCCATCAATGGAATATATATTAAACTAGCAGAGAGAGATCTTAAAGATGAGAGAGGTAAGAGGTTTTTTACAAAGTCTTAACTAATATTTCAATAAATTTTTTTTAATAAACTTTGCCATCCTTTAAAAACTTTGGTTTTTTATCTCGAATTTTTTTAACTATATTATATATTTTTCCTTTTTGAATATTTATTTTATTACAGGTTATTTTGTCAAGTTTCCTATTATACGGTAGTTCTAAGCCATTTTTATAGATTTTCTTTAACTCATATTGCAACTTTGTCTAGATCAAAACTTTAAAAACTTTTTTTCTCATATTTTATAGCACTCAGTTGAGTTGAAATTTTCCTATACACGATTGTTTTGGATGACAATATGACAGTTTAATAAGAATTAATAAAAATTAATTGATTGAAACTAATTAGATTTTAAGGCAAGTTTCTCGCCAAGTCGTCAAACAGTCGCCAAATCCATCACCAAGGTAAAGGGGTAATTGTTTAAACTCTCTTTTGTGTTAATTAATAATTTGTTGAAAAAATGAGAAAAAATTATTTTTAATTTTAATTTTCATTTTCATTGAAAAAAATAAAAAAAATAATGTTACACAAAGTGTGAAGTTTGAAAGAAAACCCATGTTCAAAAAACTCGTATCTTACCTCATATTTTTTTTAAATTTTAAGTGGCATAAATGTTTTAATTAGTGTGAACGAAAAGAGCATTGTTTGCAGTAAAATTAACATAACATTCTATTACCATTATTTCCAATTTCTCAAGATACCAATAGGGCTAGACAAAATCCGTTAAAACACTCACTCGAAAAATCCAGCATCATTATAGAGTCAATCTTCCACATTCGGGTGCTTCTCGTTGTCGGATTAACAGAAGCGGATCTCTTATCAAGCGCAAAGCCCCTTTATCCATAATTTCTTCCACTATAGCATTTGATTCTGTATCGTCCTTCGAGCAGTATAATCAAATAGATGAATGCATGATTCAGGCAGATCATTATGTTCGGAAAGCCACCCTTCAGTTTCTAATTAAATTAAGGAATTTAAATTATTGCAATGCAATGTTAATGGTCTTAATAAAGGTGGGACTAGAATTAAACTTGACCATCTAGCTGACATAGCTTTGACCAAAATTTTAAGAATTATCACTAAACATGGAATTAGTTTCTAAATTGAAATTTAATTTATTCAGTATTTATAAGAGACAGACATAGCAAAGGCGGTGGAGATTTAGTCTTCCAATCAAAATGTATTAACTACTGTGCTTTTGGTCTACCTGGCAGTGGCGAAAACTTGGAAATACAGGGTATTGAAATATACTTGAAATGAAAAGTCCTTAAAATATCCATCATGCTTATCATCCAAAGAACTCCGAAAGTTATCCTGAATTCTTGAGGATTCCACTCGTTGCTAATGCTATCTTTCTTGGTTATCTTGGTGCAAAGTACGACTTTTGGGGATGGTCTAGTTGTAACAAGATAAGTTTTGAGTAATTGGGCAAATTGGATGATGGAGTTTTCACGAGTTAGACTGTAGTGATACTCATTCCTACACTATCCAGCAAGAGGGGCTTTTGACATCAATTGTTAAACCGAATTTGTTCCATAAGCAAATAGAATGCCTTGCAGAATATAAAAAGAGGTATTTTGTCGATCTTATTTAATTCAATGTGAAATCTAAGCCCTTAGGCAGAAAGAAAGATTTAGGGAACTTTCGTAAGACAGACTGAAAGACCTAAAGGGATCTTACAGATAGAAATCTTGAATTAAAGGCATTTAGGAATGAAGTGAATGTCAACTGATTCTCTTTTAATGTAGCTGTTATTGAATCGGCTAAGTAGGGATGGTGTTAGATACTATATTTCCGAATTTGATCAAAATTATTCCCCAATTAAATATCAATGATAAAAGAAATAATCTTATTAAAGATATGTACATGGCAAACCGGCTGTCCTCAAGGTCTGATGTATCGAAATTAAATGTAGAGATTAAGCGAAATGGATGAAACAATCTATGCAAGAGAATCAATACAGAAATTCTAAACGCTGGTAATTGATCAGAAGTATTGAAAAAGAGCAACAACTTTAAATTGAAGATTCAAATAAAATATTGAATATAGCTTTTTTTAGTGTTCTCTCTGGCATTGAAGGACTGCTCATATTTTTGGAACACATTAACAGAATGAAAGTTCTTTGACTTTTTTCACAATGGCCAGATGGGCTAAAACCAGTTTCATTGGGTGCTGTGAGAGAACTCGGGGAATCTCACTGTTTGACAGAGACATCCGTCTTGAAGAGCAAGGGGCTGTACTTGTTGAAACAGTTACTTCAAAAGTTCTGGATCTAATTGGAAGCTAGGTTAATTGATCTTTAATCTTTGTGGTTTGGAAAATAAAACTACTTGATATTATATTCATTCACTCTTGGAATAGAGGCAAGTTCCAAACAGAATTGAGAAATGCTTTAGTTATACCGATTCCAAAGTCTAATAAGCCCAGTAATTTACCTGATGGGTTTAGGACAAATGAACTAACAAGTATATACAAGATGCTCTCTTAATATGACTTTTAAAAAGATATTCTATCACGTATCAAGTAATAATCTCCTTCCTGAAGGACAGTATAATTTTTGGAAGGGACATGGTACTGTGGATTAGATTCTCTATTTTTATCAACATGCTAGAGATGTGCAACACCCGAGCCAACTTATCACAATTGCGGCCTTTTTCGACTGTTCAAAGACTTAAGATAGAGTATAGAAGAGCAAATTAATTATTTTTCGACATAGAACCTTTAGAGTTGTCTACAAGAAATGTTTTTCTTTGAGCTCTTGATTAAATCAAGGGGCACCACACGGTCGGTTCAGAGCTCCACACTATTTTTTGTTTATGAAAGGGATAAAATCTTTGGTTCTTCTAGGCTGCGGGTTTGTTGTCCATTATTCTGTGGCACTTCAGCTTTGGCAACTTTTTAAGTGTAAATCAAATCAACTCTTCGCTGGTCATGTTGCAGTCACTTGTATTAGACCATAATATAATTAAAACCCAACTAAGTTAGCGAGTTATTTTTTTGTTCACAAACAACAGACATTTGCTCAATTATCATAAAACAACTTTGTTTAAATATCAACAATTTAAATATTAAAAACATTTCAAATAATTAGGATACTTTCTTGATCCCGAATGCTTTAGCAACAATCGCATAAATACTTTAATTTTAAAATGTTCAGAAAAAGACGTACTAAAATATATTTCAGGTTAAAATGCTCTGGATTGCAAATGCTTTTACTCTCAGATCAACCTACGTCTCTTATATTACGGTCAATTATTTTGGAATATTGACGTCATATTTATGCGTAGTCATCGGCATCAAACTTAAAAGCCTTGAAAAAGTTCACATGTGCAGAATGCACATTTACAGGTTTACGTCAGAATTGTCCTTAAGATATTGTTCCCTTTGAAGTTTGGATTGACCACTTAAACAAAGAACGCACGCTACCCCTATCACGTATTTTGGAAAATTTAACATGCTATTCATTGTGGATGTCCCCAGTACACCCGTACTGTTCCGGATTATTCATACGGTCCTACTCTATTCATTTATATTATTAGAGAGATATGTTGATGGCATAAAATGTTAACAGTAGGAACTTTTCTGATAAAAACATCTCCAGCTTTTATACTTTTGTGATAATAAAAGGTATGCATTTATACAGCGATTATTCCAATTAGTACGTTTTTGTTTCATTTAATCATAAGTACAAACAATTTTCTTATCTACAGTACACACTACGACCTCACATGTAGGAGGCTTACTTGATTTACTCTGATTCGATGTAACGTAAACGTTTTGTTTTTCTACATTTTACTTTGTATTTTCTTGCTATTTACATGTTTCTTATCAGTATGCTTTAGATTAATTAATTACATTAACAATGAGCACACAGGAAAGCAGAATGATTGGTGCATATAACACATCGATCAATAACTCCCGAGTCTAAAATTGAAAACAGCATTTTTTTTGCAAATTTTTTTTTTATTCATCAACATAACACCTTTTGTTAATCACCTTTTAGGGGGATACAATCGTTTCAACGCTTTTCCAAATCTTTTTTTTGTTTGTTTTTTCCAAATTTTTTTTTTTTTTTTTTGCAAGAAATCTTTTTTGTTGCGAGTAAATAGCGATAAACAGCTTTCTGAATCATCGACTCGTTGCTGTTTTTGTTCCATCGAAAGCAATCGCGGCACCCACTTGGAAAAAACCTTTTTCACTTCACTTCAAAAAACCTTTTTCCTGGTCCGATCGACTTAAAATTTTGACACGTTTCAAGCAAAGGTTAGTACTCTAGAAAGACCTGGTTACTGGTTTACTACGAGCGCCATCTCTGGGTTAGTCTTTGGAGTTATTGATCGATGTGTTACATATGTAGTTTGGTAAAACTTTTGAACATGTGTATATTATTGTATATGAAACACAATGAACATAAATGTGTAGTGTATTTACATAATTGCCAAACATATGTATGTATGTGTCTACTTTGAAGAGTATGGCCTGTAGTGCTGATAGGTTATTCGCTTTGCCATGAAGGGGGCATTTGTTTTTGTTAACAATGTTCATTAGTAATACAGATCAAAATATGTAATTCTCTCAGCAGTCTCCACATTAACAACTTAATTTGAAGTGATGCTTAAAAGTTATTGGTTCACGCGCTGTAATGATCGACATTATTGTGTAAGAAGATGAATAAAAAATCTATACACACATTACAAAGTAGTCTTTATAATATTTTAGATATTCAAAATGAGTGGGTATTAAAATAAATAAAACAAAGTGACACGAAAAAGCTCTTCCGGTAGCAGTTGTTCAGTTTATTTTGGGTCTAGTGTTTTCATTTCTCCATTTACAATCTGTTTAAATGACCTGTTTCATTTAAAATGGTGTCGTCTACGAGCGCATCATAAGTGCTAAACGTAGTCTTGTTGTATGTTTAAAGTCCAGAATATAATCATAACTGATTTTCTTCGTTCACATTTCTCTCAAATGCATCCCATGAGGAATGAAGCTCTTAGCGAAAGCGTTCACTCATCCCCTTGTATATTTTTCTTTTCTTTATACCTGCTTATCCATTTAACTCATTAGTTGTACCTAAGAAAAGCGTTATTTCTAAAAATGTTTTCTACTCATATGATCACGCATTCGGAATTTATCTGAAAATTACTTTCCCTTTACAGATGAAAGGGTTGTTAAACAGCATCCAATCCACTAATCCAGACAGTTCTTCGAGTTCTTTTTGAACCTACTTCATTTGATTGCACGTCATTTGGCATATAACATGGCGTTTGTTGATGTAAAGGTAGGTATATAAGTAACTCTACGTTATTTCGATCAGTTTTGTTACTGATTTTTTTTTTGCACAAGAAATTTCTTGTCATGAATGAATAATATATTTTTATAAAAACTTTTTTTCAGTAATGTATTTTCATTTTTTGATTAATTAATAAATCGTAATATCTTATTCAAAGCTAAATATTCCTTCTACAATATGCGTTCTAATATATCAAGATTTAATTAAAGTATAACTTTTTTATTGCTTTTTTCTTTCCCCCCAATATCAACTATATTCAATAATCTTTCAAAAATATTTAATAATGTGTTTGAGATACAGGGAGGTTAGAATTAAATTAACCCTATTCAGACCCCTCTAGAATTCATTCTAATTATCGAATTTTCATAAAAGTTGGTATATACCTTATACGGACCATGGAAAAATGATTTCTGTAATGAAAATAGTTCATGGAGGATTTCAACCACAAAGGAGAATTGTGGCGCCTCAAGAAGAACACAAATTTGTCAGAATCTTTAAAATTCATTCATTTACAGAATGTGCTCAACGTGTGCTCCACTGACATCAATTACGTGTTGAAAGCACATTATAGCGTGTTATATGGTAGCGCGAAGAAACTCTCGAGGGATTCCAGCAACATGACACATAATGCTGGCTTTCAACTCGGATAAAGTCCTAATTCCTCCTTCATGAATATGGTCTTTTATGAATCCCCACAACCAGAAATCACAGGAATGTAAGATGGGTGAACGAGAAGGCCGGGCATCCGGAAAAGCTATGGATATCACACGAATCTTTCCAAAGCTCGCTCGAAGCAGTTCTGGCACTCAATGTGGGGAGTTGATCCATTTTGCATGAAGACAGTGGTATCCAAACAGGACCGTTCCTGTAAAGCAGGAATGACCTGCTGTCGAAGGAGTTCACTGTACCGTGCACTCGTGACAGAGCGCGTTTTAGGAAAATGAGGAGTGAGAATTTCGAAGAAAAATGGTCTGAGGATAAAATAAGCAGTAAATCAATACCATGGAGTCATATAATCAGAATGCAGTGGTTGTTGGTGCAGGACATTAGGAGGTGAAGCACCCCATATGCGGCAATTTAGATTATTCACAGATCCATCTAAAAAAAAGTACGACTAATCAGACCATTGATTTTTCCGAGACCACGTGTCCTCAACTTCCATTCCCACCAAAAATCGGTGAGTAAAATCAGAGAGTATTTGATGGTCTTGAGGTTGCAGCATTTGCACTACGGGGATTTTATACGGATACAATTGTTTAATGAATCGCTGAATTTTTTGTACTATCGACCACGGAATTGCAAGCTCTCGTGACACTGATCAAGTACTTGTTGAAGAATAGCTTGTACTGGAGGCTCTTTCACCCACAGCAGTAGCGCGATTTCTACGACAATTTCATTCGCAACCGATTTCAGCCATCTTCCTGGCAGTACATTCAAGTCCCCAGTCTCTTTAAATTTCATAATCATTTTCTTAAGACCATTCTTAGACATCGGCCCTTTTCGCAATCCCTTTAAATGATGATAATCACGCAGTGCTGCTAAGCTATTGCTGCTGTTTTGATAAAACAATTTTACCAGCGAAGCTCCATCCTTCTTATGTGAGGCCATGATTAACGATGACAAGGGCATGCAAAATGAATTTCTGGCTCTGAGTGCAAGTCTCTTTATATGTTTGACTAATTTGTATGAGGAATTCTTAAAAAGCGCCACGGTCAAAATTTGAACTATTTTTTATTGAAGAAATCTTTTGCCCATGGTCCGTATAACGTAGATACTAAGTTTCATCAAAATCCGATTGACAGTAGGGGTTCCACAGAGGTCATAATAGGGTCACATTAATTATTACAACCATGTAAATAGTTTTACTGCTTAGATAATTTTTTTTATTCATATATAAATGATATTTGTTTGATAGTTTAAGATAATTTTTATTTGGCTTTGAGTATTTGTTTGCGCCAAAAAGTATATTATTTTAAAAAAATTCAAACGATTAAAAGTTATTTTGATTTCAATCACTGATTTTTCTTTTTTTAGAAATTAAATAACAGCTTCATATACGATTTTAGTATTATTTTAATATTTAAACACTTATTCTTTCCCTTAATTTTATAGTTTAGGGAGAATTTTTTCTTATATTTTCACTGAATACTTTGATATTAATTAAATTTTATGTATCATTATTGATATATATATATATATGTAATAATTATTATATTAATATATATAATTTCATTCCTTTTCAATCCAGTTGTATTTATTTTCCCTAATAAATTTGTAAATATAATTTTAATATATATATATATATACTTAGTCCTTTGATTTTGCAGTTCTTGTTATTCTTTAGTTAATATCATCACTTATAAGGTCATGCTCAGAAATATGGACCTAGGACAATTCAATGCACGACAACGCAGAACATATGTACATATGTGAGAAACTAATTATTTTTGTTTAGCATACAAATGACAGTAAGATTAATAATGGAAGAAATACAAAAACATTAAATTTACAAAAATATTACAAACTTCGTAATTTTTCAACAATTAATATTCTTAACATTTATATGTCACTGGAACAACGTAACTTTTTAAACTTGGAGCCGAAAATTCTGAGCGTTTACTGAGAAGATATTCCTCCTACGAGGGATATTTATACTCTTCAATGATACATTTAATTTAATTTTCCACCCCAGTAACCTTCCTTCTCTCTCCCTTTTTTGTTCTTGTGATTGACCAAGGAGTCGCTGCTATTATTTTTTTCTTTTAGTCTGTCTTTCTGCTTCGAAGCCTGTAAAATCTTTTAAAAAATCTTGGTTGGTTGGTCATTCTAGTTTGTGGTGCTGAGTCCTTATGTGACATACTGTGCCTAACACGAGGTGGAATAAAACATTTGGATAATTAACTTTAACAAGACTTTAAAACATTTGTACCATGTGCTACTAGGTGCAGTTATTTGCTTTTGATCATAGAGACAGGAAGAAACATTTTTTACATTAGTATTCTTGCTGCTAGTTAAATATTAAACAAAATAATGTTTCATTTCTTACATTTGTACACATCGTGTTTTTCTGTATTCTGAATTTTTCCCACACTGAATAGTATGTACATCCAGAAATATGAATAAAATTCGTTATTGGTTCTTTGAATTTAGGAAACATGATAATTCCTTCATTATCTGAAGGGAACAAAGCTTTGTTTAAAAGGAAAGTTAAGATAATATCTTGTGCTCATCACTTCTCATTTGTTTTAACTTCATTTCAAATATATATTTTACACAACAAGAAAATATGTATAATAACTTTTGTAAAACACGTGCATAATTGATATATATTTAATAATTAGTCTGCTTCAAACGGAAAACACATTTCGTAAGTATACCCTGATTGGAATATCTTAGAATCTAATTAAAAGAATATCTGAGATCCCAACATTAATTTCCAATACCATGTAAAATATCAGATTTTAATTTAATCTTGAAATACAAGCAGCACACAAAGCTTTTATTAGCATATATGTCTTATTTCAGTCAAACAAATTATCACTGAAATTAACAATTGATTATTACTAAAACTTGCACCTCGAGTGTTGAAATTTATTCACACTTACAGATTTTCACCAACTGATTCTCTTTTAAGTTGATTTCGAATGTTTGGCGAAAACACACATCTTTTGAATCAATCCACGTCTTCTCGGCTCTGTATACCCACTCTATCTCTCAGGACTAGGAACTTATTTCCCTATTCAATAAAAGAAACTCTTGCGCAACAAGTTCGCTCGTGTTTGCAATACCAATGAGCACGCAAAGCTCGCAATTTGTACCACGGTTCTACCAAACCACTTGATGTCATTATCTCGCATTTCCTAGCGTATTCTCAGGGGACTAAGTGCGAATTAAGTAAAGCAATGGTGTGTTGGCAGTGTGGTAAGGGATATTGATTGGAGAATCGGTCTTGATGAAAAGTAGTGTCCCTTGATAATTGCGATGCGCGCACTGACTCGTCGTTTTTACTTCATTGTATTGTATACCGATCTATTCTTGCAACAAATGAATGGGATGCATTACATTGGAACAAACACAGATGCGACGAAGGAAATAAAGTCAATCAAATTAAGAGCAGATTTGAAAGACAAATTAAAGTTTTATTTCTTCAGCATTAAGACTGTCTACTTACATAAAATAATAGGATTGTTAATGTTGAACAATGTTTTAGGTAAAAATATCAGAATGTTAATATCAATACACAGGACCCACTCTTACTCGTTCAGTATCATTAATATATACATATAATTCTTTATTGAAAAATACCCTTTTAACATTTAGAATCAAAACTTCATTCGATATGAAAATGCAGGATAGGCAAAACTTCAGAACTAGGTTTTTAGGTTGAAAATGTCATAATATTAATATCCTACATATGGCTGTATAAATTTTTATCATATTGTAGCAAAGCGTTCTTACGTTGTTCTTCAGGTAATATTTACATTGAATCACAATGGATAACACTATTTAATCTTTTAACATTAACCATTTCGGGACGGCATGCCATGGCGTAGAATGTTCCCTGGGAACGGAGAAGAATCGAAAGGAACTGTTGCATGGGCAATTTGTTTTGCGTCGTTAAGCCTAACTTTAGAAGAAAACTAACGTTTCGTTCTAACGTTATAAATTTTGCTAAAATTTTAGATTATTAATTAAGTTGTTATATATATTTCAAAATTAGCCTTTTTAATAATATTTTCCTTCAATTTACAGAAAAATGTATTTAAAGAAGCGCTTACTTTGAGAAATAATTTTCAAAAGCTCTTTTGAAATTATTTCAAAGTTTTATTGTCCAAAACATCAATAAACTTTAAAGTTAATAATAAAAAAAAATGCAATAAAGACTATTTACAAGAAGCAACAAATCTACATGTGAAGACCTAGTGTGGTAATTCTTTAAGTAAACGAAATTCATCCAAAAGCAACGCTAAGTTAAACAGTACTGATAGTACAGTTCTAAATAGGAAGAAATAAAATATACATAGCATATACCAATAAAAAGCATTCGGTGAAAAACCAGAAACATGAATGTAGATAAAATATAAGTTTAAAGATAAAATATAAAGTTAGTTTGATTACATTGCGCTTTCCATCCTTTGCCCAAACAGCTGGTGAGCAAAATACTCAATTAAGACAGACTGTGATCAAACTGAAGGTCAAGATCTTAAAACTTCTATTCAGTTCAAAAGTAACGGACACAGGGTGCCATCTAGAGATAATTAGAAAACAATCCACCATAGAATGTGAATACGCATCGTAGGACCCCTGAGCTCATTCTCTAATTAATGATGCGTATTTGGTACGTTAGGCCGAGAACGATGGTCGCGAGTGATGCGTATATGGTACGTTCGTTCCGAAATGGTTAAGACTCAAAACTTTATAAGGTATTAAAATGTAGGATACGCACCATGGAATTCAATTCATGGTTATTGCCAGAGTAAAATAAGAAGACTAAATTTTTAGAACTAGAGTTTTAGGTATAAAAATGTCAGAATATTAATATCAGTTCATATATTCAGGTATATACACTTTTATCATAAATATTTACATTGAATATCACAATGAAAAACTCCTTGTACCTTTTCAACATTTAGAATTAAAGTCCTTTTGGTATTAAAAAGCAGAATATATAACATGGAATTAAACGCATCGTGTTGCATGTGTAAAAAAATAGGATCTAAATTTAGAACTAGTTTTTTATGTAAAAAATCGTCCCAATATTAATATCAGTATATACATATGGCTATATACATTTTTATCATGCTGTATCATTAATATTTACATTGAATCGCACAGTGGAAAACTCAATTCATCCCTTCAATATTTTGAACAAAAAACTGTTTGATATTACAATGCAGAATATTTAAAATAGAATTAAATTAAATTTGATTGCCTATGTAGAATAATAGGATATAAATTCGAAACAATAATCCTAGGTAGAAAAAAGTCAGTAATTTTTATGTTTTTTTGCATATGCTGGAATCGCAAGTATGAATTTGTTCTTCATAAAAGAATGATAATATGAAAAGTTAAACATAAATTTACCGCAACAAATAATAGCAATAAATAATAACATTTATAATGAAAATTATGAATTATAGTTTTAATTTTTCTTAACATATGATTCACTTTGGGTAAAAATATTACTTATTTGCAATAATTTGTAGTTATTGAGTTCTCATAAGGGATTTTGAATCAGTTCTTAAGAAAAAAGTTGTTTTCTAATTAATCGTTCTTTCTTCTCAAAATGACAGATCTTCAAAAATTATTTTTAAGAAAAAGAGGGAGAAAAATGATAGAATTAAATGATTATGAGAATTATTTTAAAAAGAAAGATTCAAATCAAACATTTGTCAACAGCTTAATCTTATTAAATAAACAGTTTTATTTCTTTCATTAAAAGAAGTATCAAAAAGCAATTTAATAATATTAAGTACAAAAATAGTTTTCTTAAAATAAATTATATATTAAAATAATTAATTTCATTATTCATAAGATTGTTTTTTATTTAATAGAGAGTAGCAACAACTAGAAGTTATTTCATTAGTAATATTGTTAGTGTTTTTAGATACAAATAAAATACAAAGTTTTATAAGATGTCTTTTGGTTAAAAACGGAACACTAAAAAATAATACTACCGAAAACATCTTTGTTAAATTATTATCTTGCTTAAATGTGTTCTCAATTTTTATTTCGCAAGAAAATTATATGCACGTTGAAGGAAGAAACTAATATGAATGAAATTATTTAAATAACTTTTGAATATCTGTTACATAATGTAATATTATTAGAAATATATTTTTTATTTCATATAAGCTTATATCATGTAATACATTTTTAATTTTTAATTTTTTAGATTTTCAGTTCATTTTTATGTATATTTTGTAATGAATTTATCCATATTATATGTGTAATGAATTATAAACTGTTCGTAATATGCACGTAATATGAAGTTTCTATTTCTGTGTCACGTGTCTTCTGTTCACCTGTGTTATCTTGGCTTGCACCATCACAATGTGCAACTTTAAAAGTTTGTTTTTTTCATTAGTAAAGAAAACTCTGTTCCTTTCCATACAAATAACCTTTTAAGAAAGAGTCAATTAAAAATTATTTTATTTAAGCTAATCATATCGAAATAAAAACATAGAGTATTTATTTGTTTATGATGATTTTCAAAATTATACCATTCTAAAAGTATCTGAATTAATCAAATGAAAATAATGTGCAAGCTGTCTTCTTTCAAATTTTATTTAGAAAGACATTTTTAATAACTACCACATTGGTCATTTTGTTGGATAAAAAGTTAAATTAATAGTTCCGAAGACATAATTGAGTACAAAACACATCTGATTATGTGTTCTTAAATTATTCAGAATTTATAGCGTGTAACTACTTATACAACTAAAACAATAGATTGAGTTTTTCGTTTCCTAAAATATAAAAATATAAACTTTTCAAACATTTTCTTTGAGTTTCAGAATTAATTGACACAATTCAACAGCCAAGTTATGGTATTGGAATTATCATCATAATTATTATTAACTGATTTAGGATAAGATGTTTGAAACGAACAATATTTATTTAACGTTAGTGGATAAATGAGAAAGAGAGATGCATTTGAATTTGCTCTTCATTCTCTAAATTGATATAATTGCGATGTATGAGGAATACTAAAATTTAGCAACCGGTAAATTTCTCAAAAATTCAATACAAAATAACAATTTATTACCTATACCCTATTTTACATTTTAAAAAGTAACCATGCCAGTAATGGGTTTAGTTTAGTTTTTATTAACGTCGCACTAGAAGCAACACAAGGGCTATTGGCGACGGACCTCGTAATTTTGAACCTCGGTCAAGTGACGAGGACGACACCTGAGCTGGCACCCCCCTCTCCGAACATCCACACCACGCCAACGGGAGGACTTTGGGCCCCGAACAGATTTAACGTGCATCAGCCCCGGCTACACGGCGGGTCTTTGGCGGCCAAGGATCGAACCGGCGACTGAAAAAACCGCCGGTCGCTAGTCCACGACCTTGACCACCAGGCTACCGCGGCCATGCCAGTAATGGGACATGGACTACGAAATGTGGCATATGAGAATGAGATAATCGTACTGTCCACTGATCGTATTTTCTTTTTCTTAGAAGTCCATCAGTATGATGTCCTTCTCATTCCTGAAACGCGTTGCCATAACTTTCCTGTCCGAGGAGACCGTCTTCGTCATCTGTGACGCAGATTCACTGGAAGCTAACCATTGTTTTGAATATTTAATGATTTCTGATGTAAAATGATGAATCTAGATATTATCGAGGTTGTCAGCTCGACGAGACACCAATCAAAATTAACTAATGAATAAGTGTTAAATTTATTTTGGTGCTGGTAAACAGATGGCAGCACGCAATAGTACCACTAATTTGCCATAGAAATTCTAACAGTTACAAAAATAGGTATTTCTTAATTATTCTCGTGTGTGATGAAATTAATTTTAAATTTTAATGTGAAGTATACACGACACATGTGAAATCTTTTTTTTTTTTAAAAAAATAAGTTGACGACGAGAACTTTCTCTTACTCTAGCAGTATAATTTATTAGAAAACAATATTATTTCTTTAAAACAATTTACTTAAGAAAATATAGAATTTTCTGCATATGCAATTAAAAAGGTTTAAATGCAAAAATAAATATTTGGCACAATGCTTTTAAAATCGTATCTCGTAATTACTTCATGAAAATAAAGAAAAATAAATGAATTTAAATTTTTACTCTTTCATTTTTCCTAATGAAGAAAGTTTTTAAGCAAAAAAAGCAATCCCTGGATTTTATGTTAATTGGAACTCTGCTTATCTTTGGCTCAGAGATGAAAGGATCAATATGTTCTTATAAATACTCATTAAATTAATTTTTTTTGCTTGAATCATACTGTACCATAGTTTGTAGCTGATAAATAAACGTGTACATATTCTGAAATTTAAAATTAAATTTTTAGAAAAAAATTAATTAAATATTAACCTATTTTTTAACTGTGCGATAATTTTAAAGATAAATTTTGAAGAATCTATTACATTATATCGCATTCCATTTACTTATATTAATATAGGATTATAACAATTAAGATAAAGTAAATATTGTATGAATTTTTAATAAATAAAGCACTGGAAAATTCTTCTTAAAGATAGAAATTACATCTGAAAGCAATTTTAGCGAATACTGGAGCAAAGCCCCATTCCACCCTTAAAAGAACTTCTTTTCCAAAAAACTATGCACATTCCTTTATTTTTGGGGAAACATAAATTCAAATCTGCCCTAAATACCAATAATCAATCCCGGTGCGATACATACACGTCAGACAAAATACTGGACATAACTCTCCCAATCCTGAAAGCAAAATTTCACAAATTCCTTCCTCTAAGACCAGTTCGTGTATATATATATATACTAGTGAAAATATTCCTCCCTTTCCCATTTTGTGTCCTGTTGCACTGCTGATTACCGATACGGAACATCAGGTCACTCATCCAAGATAGTGGACCACATCTGCAGCGTAGTACACATAGCGTGAAGAGGTTAATCGTAGAGGCCATGACATTGCGCAATTTGCAGTTGGTTCCCTATACATAAACACACACTTACCGTAAGTAATAGTTTACTGGACATTAAAGGCGGGATGGAAGAGTTGGTAACATCGCGGACTGGACAACCACGGTTTGGGGCAGCTGAAATTGCATGCATGGTTGGACGACTCTGCTATTTGATTACAGGGCGGAAAATTTCCGCCTGGGGACTTATACTTGATATGCGAAGGAATTTTTATATCGCGTTTTTGAGTTTTTGTTTAGCCGAAATATGTGGTGCATGTTTTCTCTCTCTTCCTTTTTTTTTAAATGCCCTATCCAGTGGTCAACAGACTTTATATTATATAGAGAGGGTAAAGTAATGGGGGGTTATTCGAGTGGAATGGTGTTCATAGGGGAAGTTTCGAAGTACTGAGTAGACGGTAATCTTTACAGAAAATTACGCTTTAAAAAAGTTAAATAGTTCAGGAAATAAAAATTTTACTTCAACTGGAAAAGATGGAATTTTGAAATTCTCAAATGCCAGAAATGATTAAGATTAATTTACCAGTAAGTTTAAATAGTTTTTTTTTTTTTAAAAAAAATGTGTTTATATAAAAAAAAGTTAGGGAAATTTAATATAAGTCTATTAACAATTTATTTTCGAGATAAAGAATTCGAATTTATATTTTTTTCAAAGAATTTTAATATTTAGAAGGTAGCCCAGCCCGATTTCTTTTATAATGTATTGTTCAATTAAAATAGTCACAGAATTAAAACTGCAAACAACTGAACTTTAAAAATACATTATACTAAATATTTATATAGTCCGTATTGTAATAAGGCATTAAAGTTATAATCATAGGAGAAATGAATTATGTAAAACTACATTTAAAAAGTATCAACCAAGCGATAAGTGTTAAGCTAAAAAAAGGTACCAGATTAAAAATATCAAAATAATAAGAAACTTTGTTTCCTCGTAGTTATTTTGTATTAAAAGTATGGGCTTGTCTTTTTAGAGACTTACAAATCAAATTTCAAAAATCGCTTATTGATTGTTTGTTATATTTTATTGAATTGAACTAATCATATATGAAAAACAATATAATATTTATGTCAGTAGATTCTATGAAAAATTCAATAATATTCTGTTACTAATTGAAGAAAGAATTATTTTGTATCATATTAATTTAGATATTATTATAAAATTTGACTGTGACACAACAACTATCATTGGAAAAGTATAAATGCCAATTGGAATCTAAATGAGAGTGAAATAGAGAGGTTTAGAAGATTTGTTTCATAAGTTTGCACTCAAATAAAACAGCAACAAATCAAAGAAAAATAGCCAAGTTAAATGACGTGAAAAGTTCTTGCTGACAAGATAACGGCTGCGGTAGCCTACTGGTAATGGTTTCGGATTTGTGTCTGGCGGTTTTCGTTCAGTCAAGGGTTCGATCCTTGTCTGCCAAAGACCCGCCGTGTAAGCGGGGCTGATGCATGTTTAATCTATCGGGGCCCAAAGTCCTCCCGTTGGCGTGGTGTGGAAGTTAGGGAAGGGCGTGCCAGCTCCTGTGTCGTCTCATAACTTGACCGTGGCTCAAAATTACGCGGTCCGTCGCCAATATCCCTCGTGTTGCTTCTAGTGCGGAGTAAACAAAAAAAAAAAGCTGACAAGATTATTCTTATAAAATGCATAACGATATCAGTAGTTACTCTCTCTCGTTTAATTAAGTTTTTTTTACTCTAATTGAAAAATATTAAATTTAATTTTATTCCAATATAGTTTTGAAGAATACATCTATATTTTAAAAATCTTTTGACTTGATAATATTAAGGTTTCATATGAAACCCTTTTATTTCCGTATCTTAAAATCCTCGATGGAAAGAGATCTCTTCTAAGAAATTAATTTCCCTTAATACATTCTTCAACTTTCGAATATGGACAAGATTATTTTTACAAAGAAAATCACATACTTATCTCGCTAATCACTAAATGAAATAAATATTATTCTCTAATTCAACAGTATCAGTAATGTAAATTTTATTTCAATATCATTTCGATTGATTGAATGATTCTTGACGTCGTACTAATAGGAAACACGGGAAAGAACATTTCAAAGAATACATTTATGTATTCAAAATATTAAGGTTTGAAAAATACTAAAAAAATGTAATATAAAAGCTTGTTGTTCTATATCTCATAGCTCTTGACAGAAAGAAATCATTCTATGGGAAATGGTGCTATATGATCTCGCGGGCGGTTGGCATCGTTTCTGTCAAGTCGTGGATTCAAATCTTGACGTCTAGAAGGCATTGTAGCTTAGCTGATATACATTTGATCTTTCGAGGCTCAAAGTCCTTCCGTTTGTATGGTGTGAAGTCTGGAGAGAGTGGTGCCAGCCTCGGTATTGTCCTCGTACCTTGATGGAGGCTCGAAATTATGTGATCCGTCGCCAATAGCCCTCGTGTTGTTTCTAAGAATGACGTTAATAATCAATCAGTCTCCTATCTAATTCGGACCCTTAGGGAATTATAGAGATAAATTTCAGTTTTTCAATTTCATCTTGTTTGAAAAGTGAAACTTGTTTATGTGCTATTATATTAAATAAATTTATTTTTATCATGATTAACGAAAAAAGCAAATTATGTTTATTAAAATCTATTTCTGCGTTTATTTAATTTGAACAGATATCTCAACCATGTTACTACAATGAATTAAGTATTGACTCCAATATTAATTAAAACACTGAGTAACTTGTCATTTAAATTGAACTGATGCAATTCATAATAATTTTTTCTATTTATGAATGAGCTTTCTCATTAATAAAGACAAAAAAAATTCTCTTTATGAATGAGAAAGTTGGAATATAAAAATACTGGAAAAAGTTTAACAAAATTTTACTTTGAAATTAAAAGAAGCAATACTGAGTGCCATCTAACTTGCCATACAGAAAAGACAGTAATAAAAAAAATTACAAAAAAGAAAGGTGCTACTATACATATATATAGGCTTCAAATTTTTTCCTGAAAAGTTGTGTTTCCTTTTTAATCACTAAAATTAATTTATCGTAGGAAATAATTTTAATTTTCCAACTCTAATTACAGTTTTTTATCAGAATAAATGAAAGGCAAATTATTAAATTTTTAAACTATTTTCACAACAAAATGCATTTATTCAATATTTGTAAAACTAATTGCATTCATGAAAGCGAATAATAACATACATATAACATCAAAGAAAGGTTAAATGATTGTATGTTTTACTGTAAATGAAATAATGGCTCTTCTATTAATTAGGAAATTGTTATTCAAATTTCAATACTTAAATATATAACGTTTTCATTAATTCTAAACGAAAATATTAATAATTATAGATATTTTGTGCCAAGTATGATATATGTGAACTTTCAATTTCCTACATTTATTTAAAATACTTGCATAAAAGATTTAGCATATCATATATATTATATTCTAAAATTACCTTTATAATTAATGTATCTTAGAAATTCACCTTTCATTTATAATGTGTAGCATTGTGCTCTGGAATGAAAACAAAAGGTAGTTATATAATTTTATATTAAAACAAATGGTCAACAATCTAGTGGAAAATCGAACTCGATGATTTTTATATATGAGTAATTTAGCATGTAGAACAGCATCCATTATTTAACGACTTTTACTTATAACTCAACATTTAGCCTTATTTTGATTTTTAATTACCTTTTGTTTTCAAATTTCAGACAAATAAAAGGAACATAATTTACATTAACAACTTTTATTAAGAACCAATCTTAAGAACATCTTTTTTTTTTTTTTTTTTTTTTTTTGCAAAAATAACTCACATCGTAAAGTGAGAAAAATGACAGACAAGGGAAAAAATTACATTACATACACGAATAAAGCAAAAATATCGTGTAATTTTATAATACTTATCATTAACATAGTTACAAAACAGATAAGTTCTATTGGAGAAGTTCCACTTAGATGACTACATTTAGCAATCTTGTAGAAAGAGAATCTAGAAAATCATTAATCATGAATATAAATCACCTTTAGAGTGTGATTTTTATTTTAAGAAAAGAATAGCGCATTGTCTGAAAATTAAACGCGTATTCATATATAAAATTACATTAGGCATGATAAGTTTTATATTTTAATCAATTTATCTTTACTTTATATCTATTTAAAATTAAAAAAAGAAAAGAATTTTCAGAAATAAATTAAAAGTATGTAAAATATATGGTGAATTAAGAACTAAAAATAAATTTCCTCAAACAACTTTTATTTTTTTCAGTAGAAACGGCTAAGTTTCAAAATAAAAATAAAAAAAAAAAATAGATCATTAATCATACACCAATTTATACAGTTCCAAATCAATTTATTGATTAATCCATTAAGTGAACATATGTTTTTTTAAAAAGAATAATTTTCAATACATTTTCTTTCTTTCATTTCATTGCATGAAAAAGTTTTGTTCGTCTGGTAAACCCTTGATAAGCAAAGAAAATTAATAACACAACAAATGTTAATATCAAACAAAATTTCAGAAATAAAAATTTTCAAGTATAGAAAAAAAGTTTTAAAATAGTAAATATAGAATTTCCAATAAAAATGTTTTATTGAAATAAAATTTTAAAAACTATTATTTTCAAATAACAAATCAAATTTATCCTTCTTCCCTCAGATAAATTTGAGTAATTAGTATCGTTAACGTTAATACATCATACAAACTAC
Source organism: Nephila pilipes (assembly GCA_019974015.1). Taxonomy (NCBI): domain Eukaryota; kingdom Metazoa; phylum Arthropoda; class Arachnida; order Araneae; family Nephilidae; genus Nephila; species Nephila pilipes. Next base: position 23,928 of record BMAW01065867.1, read on the forward strand.
AGTTTTTTCAAAATCAACATCCGTAAAATTAAATTATCATCGGGAAGTGCACTTAAACATAATTGCAAGATCGAAATAAATAAGAATCATATAACATTCATTCCGTGACACCCGACATTCTTTTAAGAATTCGCCATTTCCTTCGATATAACATCAGATTTTACGTTCCCTACACCCCAGCAAAGAGTCGTAAAAGTGGAATATAAAATTTCGCGCCGTTCGCAAGTCATAGACCGTTGTGCTGTGTGCGGCCGTTTTGCGGACGATTTATTGCATTCTAGGAATCACCACTGTATGGAACGTGGGGACCGTGCTCAAATTATACATTTCTTACCTCTAGACTGTTCTAAACACTACAATATACAAAAACTGATTTATTTTTAATTTCTGGAAAGGAATTGCATAAACATACTTCAAAATAGTAGTAATTTGTATACAAATAAACATATTTGGCTCTTTATTCTATTTAAAATTTTGTTTGGAACTCATAATAATGTAAATATTAGTTAAATAGCAGATCCATTTTTTTCCCTCATGAATTTAAAGGGGTTGGCTGTAAACACACTACACTCCTCTTCGAACAAAACGACTGATTGATCAGACTTATAACAATTACGAAAAGAGGGGGGGGGGGGTAATAGATTTTTACTCAGAGACAAATTAAAAATTTTACACATAATATTACTAAGCGTGATAACTTGATATGATAAAAGTGTACTTGATTCATTTTCTTCATATACACTTGGATACAAGAGGGGTTCAAAATGTTCCTATTTTTCATTACAGATGATGTTGCCACTGCAAATTGATGAGCCATTCTGTGCTGCCTTCTATTAATCGATGCCTAATAAATTCGGTACTAATTAGTACATTAGTTTTGATTGCTACCGCGTCGAGTTGTCTCCGTTGATGACCCTGGGAATCATTATTACACACCGAAAATCAAGCAACAATAAAAACACTGGATGAAAACGGTCTTATTGGCTAGGAAATGTGTGGTAATGAGTGTTTGATATACGAAGGACGTCATACACATGAATCTTTTAGAATAAAAGAAAAACGACTAATGGATAACATTACATTGAGTTACCCCACAGTCCAAAATTTTATATACTTAACCCAGGCAAATTTTAAGACCTTATTACGGGTGTTCTACTGAAAAAAGAAGATTATGAGGAAGAAAATGAAGAGGATTTCCAGTCAGCTGAGGTCTATAGAGATCAATATATTGACCTGAATTCCAAATCGAACTATCGTGTATAAATTAACACTTTTCGAAAGAACCTCACTCAAAATTACTTCCTGTTAATGCAATGCTTATTTCATTAATAATAATTCGTTAATATAAATTTTATGTTGAGAAAAATATTTACGAAGCATATCTACTGCTTATAAACATTCTTTTAATACTTAACTTTTTTTTTTACTTTATGGAGTTTGATATACAAATTACATGCGAATTAAAACAACAAATGTAATTAATTAATTTGGAAATAAGTTAAAAATTTAACAAAGCAAAATTTTTCAAACTTTTAAATCCTTATATTGGAATCCTTTATAATATGATATGCATTTAATAAATTGATAAAGAAAGAGAACCTTATAATAATTAAAGAACCTTATATTAATTACGGGTGAAGAAAGAGAACCTTATAATATTTAAAAGAGAATATAACTGAACATCATAAACCAAAATCGAAATTTTCAAGAAAACCTGTTTTACGCGAAATGTTCTTACAAATACGAAGCGAATGAACTTCACAACATTTAAGTAGTAAATTGATTAAATTTAAGATAAAATTTGAACTCAGGATAATATGTTAGTATATTAATTGAGAATTATGAAACTGCTTTTCTTATTTCTAAGTCTTCTACGTTTATTAATAAACAATTGCAACTGAAATTTTCTAACTGATACACCACATCATTCGATTTTGCAGATGACTAAATGTTAATTCTAAATTCGATAAAAAACAACAACAATCATAACCTAAAACATAGATCAATACTTATTGTTTTTTTTATTAGAAGAGGAGAAAGAATGGAATATTTTCTCTTAGAAGCTAAATGTTAGATAAAGTTTCATTTTTGAATCAGAATTCATAAGAAATACAAGTGACTAAATAATGACTTGCTAAAAAAATATCAATTGTCCTACTCTGCGGTTGGCTTGAGACACTAAAAAAATCAATTTCGATGTAATTTTACAAACTGAAAGTTAAATTGCCCCATATTTTACTTAGACATGGCTTTTAGAGTCAACTTATCATGATTGTTTATAATCACGAGAAGCAAGCAATTTTTTCTACAATAGAATGCGTAGAATGTAGAGAAAAATAAAGATTTACTATCTAAATAAAACATCCTGGAATATCCAAAGCAAGTACATAAAACGACAGCTTCTATTTTCTGTATCGAGTATAAATAAGATACATAAATAAAAAAAAATTGAAATGTGGACAAACATTGACATAAAAAGGAATAACAAAAAAATACATTTCTGAACTATACATTTTTTAGGGAACATACAATTCAATTTGAATCGAACAAATTCAAAGGGACATATTTTGGCTTTCAGAATCTTTTTTTTATTAATCTTCCTATTACCAGATATAAACAAATTATTTTGTTTCGCTTTCGTCGCATTAATAACATCAATACCATGGATTTAATAACAATCCTCCAAAATTTCATAATTAAGACAAAAAAAAAAAAACTTGAACAGAATAATCCATAAATTATTAATTTTTTCTTCTGGTAATGAAAATAACACAAATCACAACAAATCCATTTAAAGTAATGAACTAATCCAATATTTTATCTTTTATTTCTATAGTTTCACAATTGAGTTCAAAGACATTGGTGTCTCCAATAACATGACATATATTTATGATCATTCTTTTTTATTTCACAGCTTAAAAGAACACGATATAAATGATATTGCTGAATACTGCTGAATCATATTATTGAAACGTCATATACCACCAAATAAAGACAATAGCGGATACAATTTTGATAAATTTAATTAACTCCAGAGAGAGATTAAAATAAATATCTTACCGGTCAGATGATTAAAAATTTATATTCTTATCTAGAGGAATATAAAAATCTATTCATATATATGAATATAAAAGTTGCTGGAAAATTTATATTTTCATTTCTGGTGGACACATTTAAACAGATTCTGTTTATATATTTGTTTTTTTAAATAAAATAATTAATTAATTGTAATATTTAATTAATTTGTTTTTTTAAATAAAATAATGAATGAAGATTAATCAGTTGCAATTTTAAAAATAATAAAACCTTAACTCATCTCTATAGTTATTGATATATTTTATTAAATACAAAATATAAAATATTTAGAAAAATATTTTTTTTAACATAATATCCGACTCATTTTACTATCAATCGAGCTATTAATAGATTTATTGGGATTAATTATTTAAAAGAAAATTAAAAGAGAGCACAAATTTAACAAAAACTAATTATGTTTAAGCCTAATGTTTATATTTATAATACAATATATTCATTTTCTTCCTTCTCTTAGGTAATTTTTAAGTCAGTTAAATTTAACACACACAAAAAAAATAACCAAATAATCAATTAATACTTTAAATACAAATTACAACTTTTACAAATTAGAGATATAAAGAATAAATATAAAACTATAAGTATTCAAAATAAATACTCTTTGAAAAATGTTTAAATTTATATAGGAAATAAACAAAAAAAGCATGTTAAAATACTGTTGCATTTATACTGTTCGTAGAACTTTTTAGTGGAATAATTTTATCATTTCTTCAGTCATAACAGCGAAAATGCTTAGAACAAAATAGCTTTGTACTCAGGAGAGTTTCATATAATTCAAAAATAGTTTCAATGTACACACTGAAGAAAAAACATGTGTTTCTTCACACACAAATAAAAAAAAGACATGAAAAGGTGATGAAGATTTATTATGTCATAATAGAAACAAACTGTAATACAATTAATGAATTTTTTTCTAGTAAATAAAATGAAAAACAATTTATAGATTTCATTTATAAACATAAGCAAATCTCTTTTCATACTTATTTATTTGATTTAATGTAATGCAATAAGTAAACAAACATTTCAATGAGCATAAACAAAAATAATAAATATAAATATATACAATTAAATAAATATAACAGCGAATAAAAAAGAAAAATAAAACAATAAAAATTATAAATAAATATTAATAAATAAAACAATTATAAATAAATATTA
>BMAW01065867.1:28188-65981 GCA_019974015.1 Nephila pilipes
AAATAAAATGATACAATAAATGTGAATAAATAAAATAGTAAAATAAAATGAATGAAGTAAATAAAATTTACACAATTTCCATTCAATTTATTTTCCATTTAATATATTTAGAGCTATATTTGTTCCAATAAGTAGTATGCATTTACCATCTAATGATAATAATAATAATATGTAATATATTCGCTAAAAATAATGGGGATGATTTCAAGAATTGATCATATCAACTGAATGCAAATATTACATTTTAACAATGATGAATAACAAATATTTCTAATAAGAAAGAACATTTTGCGTCAAAAATGTCATGATAAATTCATTTCTAATTTAAGTTGAGTGCCAGAACACTGCACACGTGACAACACTCTTAGAATCACATTTGCAGTCCTCGATTCATTGTTTTGATAGAAGAAGCAATAAAAATATCTGAGATGAAACAAATGTGTGTAACAAAACAATGATAGAAACAAAGTGATCACACTAAGTAACAGAAAGGAATACCGAGAAAATCATTACATGGGAAAGCAGGGAAAGTAGATTACCAAAGGCTATTCTGTACAGGAACCATGGAAATTGGAATGTAATAAGAGTTAACAAAAAGACAGTGAAAGAGAGACAGAAAGAGAATGAAATAAAACAATACAAAATCTCCAGAAACATATGATTCCGAAAATACTAATCTTATGCATAAGATATATTAACTTCATATATTTATTAAACTTTTTATATTATTGGCCAAATGTATAGCAATTTTTGAACATTTGGAATAAATAGATAACGTTAATATTATTGCTCTTTGTGATTTGTTTCCTCTTTATACTACTTTTTCTGAAACATTATCTAAATTTATTTGTTAACAAAAAAATAGAGTGAGAGAGACAGAAAGTGAATGAAATGAAATAATACAAAATCCCCAGAAATATATAATTCCGAATACACTAATCTTATGCATTAGATATATTAACTTCATACGTGTATTTAAATTTTCATATTATTGGTCAAATGTATAGCAAATTTTGAAAATTTGGAAAATATAGATAACGTTAATATTATTGCCCTTTGTGATTTGTTTCCTTGTTATAACTACTACTTTTTCTGAAACAATATCCAAATTGTCTTAATCCTTTATCTTAAAAATTAAACTATTTCATAGTTATTGATATTTAATGATGATGATGATGGCTTTATAATAGTTTTTATGTAAATGTAAAAGCAATGGAATAATAATAAATATTGAACTAATTATTACCCACTCACATACACAATCACGGAGGTGTTTCTTATTGAATATTTAAAGATATTTTTAGTAAATCACAGAATTGTTATTTACATAATGCTTGCTAAAGGATATTCAACTCTTTCAGAAAACCACTTAATGTCTCTGTAAAACAATTTCACTTATAAAACCATTATCTGAAATTACAAAATATATTTATCATAACAACAAACTGCGACGCTAATAATTGTATACCCATAAAAATGTAGTTAGATTTATATAAGATGTAATAAGTTAATTACTCATTAAAAATTACATCAGTCAAATAAAATTAATTTAGTCAATAAGTATATTTCAAAAGGACTCACATCGCTCCTCAAAGGGCTTCCCTCTCATTTTTTATGGAAAATTTAGAGTAAGGGATATTTTCAAGGAAAAATAAATAAAACATCAGTTGAAAATTTTGATTTAATTATTTATACGAGATAGACTTGAAATTGATCTCATTACATTTAAAATTGATTAAAATACAATGTTAAAATTATTTATATATGATTCTTGAAATCATTACAGAAAACACCATTATTTACTCCATCCATTTATTTTAAATATTACTGTAAATATTCATTAATATATATTCACCTTTTCTCTATAATTTTTCTCATTTGAAAACCAATCTTAGCGTAACAGAAGATACATTATCTAAAGTACTCCTCTGTAATCCGGCAATTCACCTTTCTCGTCTTACCAGTCATCCAGATTTTTTACACGTGCCAACAATTCATAAAAAAAATATTTTATGCCAATGGAATAAAATAGACTATCAATATAAAACAGCGCATTTTTTTAATTATTTCGTTTGTTTGACACTTTATTTGTGAGTACTATATTAAATTTTATACACAACGAGAAATAAACTTTTGATGTTTAAATGCCTAATTATTAGTAATTTTCCAGTGAATACTGTGTTATTGCTATTTCTTTTACCTAACGTACAATTTCGCGCTTTTGTTATAAACAACAGCTATATGATTTTTATGAGTATGTAATTTTGCGAAAAAAGTCACATTGGAATGCATTTTAAGGAATTTTGATGTTTATTAAATTTTTTTTGCGAAATGTTATCTACCTCGTTGATTGTACCTTGTACATAAATATTAATAAAATGGGGAATTAAATTTGAAATAATAAAAGAAAAGAAACCGAAATAATTAACTGAAATATTAATTAAAACTGATAGTTAAAAATACTAATAATTCAAAACTTTGTTTCAATCAAGTTCTTTTCTGTTAGAAAAACATAGTATTATATTGACGTAGATTCATAATGGAAGTAATCTTCCGACAGTAATCAGCAAATATTTTGAAATAATGCAGTGGTGAATCTCAAATAATTAAACAACTTGTGCGCTAGCTTATTTAATCATTTTTCATTCGTAAACGGTAGTCTCAATAATCAGAATCCTGATTATAATAGCCATTTTAACAGAATATTCACCGAATTCAACAGAAAATCGTCCATGTCGGATGCGCGAACCAGCCCAATTCTATCACAGTATAACAGGAATAATCTTTTTTTCGCTCTCTCTCTTTGTAACTAATAGCTAGTAATTATCTTTCTTATTATTAATAAACACATGAATATCATGATTTATCTCCATTTTCTTAAAAAAAATTTCGTGTACAAGTTTCTGGAATTTTTTAATGATGATTCTTTTTTTTTTATAAATCTAATACATTTTCAACAGTAAGTACACTTACAGATATATTGTATAATATACTAACATTAAATTGTAAGGATGTTACATCCTTATATTATATTGTAATGGTATTATTGTACCACAATTTTCATGTAAAAGTATCAGAAATCGATTTCTCTTTGGAATTCATTTTACAGATGATTCTGTGCTATTTTCAATTCTAAGTACAGCTAAAGTTATTGTTGTCTGTGTTGTATCATATTACAACATTGTACGGTAAGGATATTATACGTTGATTTTCTATAATAATTATATAAATATATCGTATTTTAAATAAATATATCGTATACTAATTAAGCATCCAGATAATAAATGTATTCATATTATATTCTAATTTTTATCCTAACGTTATATTGAAATACGTTTTATATCAGTGTTATATTGTATTTGGGCACCCTAATTTTTAAATAAAAGTTTCGGAAATCGTTTTTAAAGCTGCTTTTGTTTTATTTTTGACTTTAAGAATTCCTAAAATTATTGTTATCTATAAGGGTCACTGTATTCTAACATTATACTGAACATATTTTGTATTTTAATGTAATATTGTAAGTGTATATTACATTAGTATTATATTGTATTTTATTATTCAGGACGAATGTTATATATAATATGATGATCTGTATCATACTGTTGTATCGTATTTTAATATATTTCATTTCATGTATCATTATTATCAAACGTTATACACCAAAATATGATTAAAACGTTGTCAGGGTATTGTTTAGTGTTCTAATTGTATAATATTTTAATTAACTGAAATTTTTACTCTAATATACTAATTCGAATATTGCACTCTAATTTGGATCGTATTTTAATTCATAGTATTTTATATATTTCCTTCAAAATTGCATCGTTTCCACTGTTGTATCGCTTTATATTATCAAATTCTAATATTATAAAGTCAAACCTTGCTATTGTGAATTTGGAACAAAGTGAACTCTCGGTTTTAATGAACTTTTTCACTGATCTCAACTGCACTTCTACTTTATTAATATTATTTTAAATGTTTATAGTGAACTCTTAAGAAAATGAAAGCCCGCTTAATGTGTGTGAAAAGTAATTTCCCTAACACAGAATTTTTTTTCACTTTTTCATTTTTACACAAATATATCAGGATTTTGAAAGACAGTATTCCTAACTTTCCGTCTCAAAGTGTTCTCTTTATGGGCAAGACACAGACCCAACAGCTCATGTTGACGGGAGATGAAAAGTCGTAAGGTTTAAGTGCCCCAACAACACGATCAAGATATCAAATTAAACCACTCTTTCATCCTCCTCTTCTGTCCTAAAAATTAGTCACTAGTCTACTATCTGATAAACAATATTCCTCTCCTCCATACCTTCCCCGCTATTTCTAGGAATCCACTGGTACCCCCATTCTTAAACTTAAATAATCAGAAAAATAGTGTAATGGAATACAGTGGCGAAGTCTGATGGCCCCTTCCTTTTTATTTTCAGGCCCTGTTTGATATTCATATTAGTGCCTCAGACTGAACAGAAGCTTTGTTATCAAGAAAAGTTTGTTATCTCTTCAGTAATTTGAAATAAATCGCTGAAAAGAACGACTTCTGTAAAGAAGAAAGAATTTTCAATGGATGATAAAATAAAAATAACTAAAGGTATTGAAGTATATCTAATCAATCGGCAAATCAAATGCAAGAAATTTTCCTAGTGAAAATCTACTATTTCCAACATTTAGAATAATTGCAGTTTGACCAACGCTGCTCACGAAAAAAATCTGGATGAAGTAAGGACGCTAGGTCGAATTGAGAATGTAGATGAAGCTCTTTAAAATGGTTCACCATTCAATGGAATCGAGATCTTCCTATAACATGATTATGCTGCAAAACAAAGCAAATGAATATGCTGAAGTCTTGAAGAAAAGCACTTTGAATGCTCTCATGGCTGTCTGGACAGATTTTAAAACCGGAACAATAATATTTCATGCGCTAAAGGTGTGCGTGAAGTATTTAGTGTTTCGTCATCGGACGAGGACAATTGTCACAATTCGAAACTGCCTTCGACATGCGGATCTTTCAAGAAACGTATTGGAATAAGGAAAAAACAGAATTACGGACGAAGAAAATGAAACCCTACCGTTCACTCTATGACTTTAAGAGCACGGAGCCATTTCTTCCAAGATATAAAGTTGAACATTTGAATTGTGTGATAATGAGGAATGTACTTCAGATATTCTTAGCGATGATGACATCGTACCCGAAGTAAAAAAACACAGCGATGCGGTTGCGGACGAAGACGATTTTTTAACTTGAGAAGTAATGGCAGAATCCTAGCAACGCATATCTTTTCGAGATCCAGTTGCCTGTGGCAGCTATTTCTTGGAAATGAGTAAAATGAATGAGATAGAAGAAAATGAAAGAAAAAAAAGTCACCCGCAAGTGACGAAAAATATCACTCATATGAGCGTATTGAAAAAGAGAGGATGAACAAATAAGAGTCTCTCATGTGAAAGCTGTTTCAAATATACAGAAAACTTATTTTTTACAAAATATAGAGAAAAACTTTGGAATCTTTCCAAATCTTTAATAGAAAATTAATGAACTTTACTTTAATTTTCATACAGTCAAAAATTACAAATTTTTTTCCACAGGATATAAAAAAAAGTAAGCAATACTTTCTTTTTTTCAAAATTCTTCATTTATAACATTTTTTTGATAAATTTTAAGTATTGTTAATAATAAAATATACATATACGTGATTTAATATTTAAATAATTATTAATTTATTACTAAATCATGCAATATCACAATGATTGTTCTCAACAAAACCAAAATCAAATTCTAATAAAGATCAATGTTTCAACAAAATTAGATTTTGTGAACCTTCGATTATAGTGAACCTTTGATTGAGTCCGAGACGGTTTAATAAAAAGAGTTCATCGCTGTATTGTATTCTCATATATATCGCATTGGTATAATTTATGCAACAATTTATCATATCCTATTATAACACATTATCATTTTATTTATTTCATTTTATATTGTTTTGTAATGTATTACGTTTTGAATTTTAGATTCTTCAGTAGTACATTCCTTTACACGAGAAATGATGAAGAATAAAAACAAAAATTATAATTTCTTAAATCTTTAAGATCTATAGTCCCATTGGGTAATAAAAATGGAAATCATTATTTTAACAATCTTTCCGTTGTTATTCTGACTTGAGGGTCAAATACTTTGATTTTAAATCTTTTTCAAAAATATATTTCAAATGAAAAACAAAAAGGCTCGACGTTTTTTTCATCCTGTGTTCAAATAATCCCGAATCTTGTTCTTTGTAGGGGAAAGAAGAGAAGGGGGTGACGACACGAAACACGTGACCGGAAAATAAATCCTTTTCTTTCTAAGTCGAAGGGTAAGTATTGATGTACGCGAGAGAGACGGCATGAAATAAAAGGAAAAATAACACAGATGATAAATCCCGAGAACTTTTTATTGGAAACAGTTCTCTAGTAGCAAGTATAAAAAAATGTAATATTAAAAAAAAAGAGTGGGAAAAGATTTCCAAGATTATTTCCGCAATTTAAATTCACGGAATTGTTGCTATGTTTCTGAATATTTGCCACGGAAAACTTTTAGCAAGGAATTTGAAAGGAAACTTTGAATTTTTTTTTTAATGTTTTTATACGCACTTTTTTCAGAAATTAGTTGTTTTGCCTTTTAAAACAAATACAAGTTGTTTTTTTTTGAGACAGCAAAAAAAATCTGACAAATATGAGAGGCTTTTGTTTTTAAAGTTTGGGATTTTACCGAGATATGCCAGTGCCTCTTCAGAGTAAAGTATCAAAAATGAAAACAATAAATTCAGGTGAAATCTTTGCCTGATATGATTAAGATACATTCTTCAAAAAACATTAACCATACATAGAAAGATAAAACATTCCAATAATATACCAAGAGATAAATGCTCGTGAATAGGGCAAAGAGAGAGTAATTTTAGTTGAAATTGATCAATATTTAATGACTTTTAATATTTACACTACAAGAATTCGTTTGAATATTGTTTGTTGTTAAAGATTGTGGAACAAATAGTTTCAAAAATACCAAGTATAAAATAACTTTTTTATTTGCGTCCTTTTCTTACCAGGACGGGTAAGAGATTAATTTGTAAGAAATTAAGATAATTAGTGTAGTTGAAGTAAAGTACCGGTTGTGAGTTAGTGATCATGGCAATAAATTTGGCGACTTTACTCGAATTAGTTACTGCATATATATATATATATATATATGTGTGGTCTAGCTGTGAAGAATTTATTTACTTTTACACAGCTTACATTTTTACTCACTCTCTGGGCCATTACACTCCTTTACCATACAACTTATTACCAATCAATAATTTGCATCCTTTTACACTTTATTAACAACCAAACAATGATTTAAATCTTTTTTCAATTTATATGGTGATGACATGTTATATATTTTTTTTCATTTTGAGTATCTGATATCTATCTTGAAGCTTAAAGAATATTCCGCCTTACTACTCACATATTTGAATCTTCATTTCTTTGAATTTTTGTAAGTAGTTTTTATATTTTGATTTGTTGATAATTTTTAGAATTATAGATTTCATTTTTGTAGATTTTGTCACTGAAATTTTTTGCATCTTTTAATCATTGAACTCTTTTGTGCTTTGGATTTCCCAATTCAGCCTACCAAGAATTATAGATTTTATCGATGAATTTTTTTGCATCTTTTAATCATGAAACTCTTTTGTAATTTGGATTTCCCAATTCAGCCTGCCAAGTCGCAAAGGGGGAAGGTTGGTACCATTAATCTAGTTTAACCCCGCTTATTCGGTCTTCAGCCCAAATTGCTTTTTGACTTGTTGGGCTCCATATTTTCATTTATTTTTTATTCTTTCATTTTTACATTTCATTCTGGATTTTTGTCTTTTTAATTATTTTAAATTATTCTTTCATAAATTTTCAGTATATATTTATATATATACTCATCGTCAAAAGTCACTTCTGGAAAGAATAGTCAGATTGATGTTTGAAAGTAACTATTTGCAATATGAGACGTAATAGTAGCATTATAACTCTTCAACTGTTCTTATGGATATTTCTGGGTGCTACATCATTCAAAAAACTCAACTTCCATAAATGCAAAGCAAAATTCAGTTCAAAATTGTAGTGTAGTGAGAATGAGATACGGAGGAAGGACCGAAAGGTAGGAGATGGCAATATTAATAGAGATGTTATGGTAATAAGAACGTTGTTAGTGTAGTGTGCGCAGATGTATTCTGGAATGGATAGTGGATTATGTGAAATTGGGACGCACCGCTGTTGGAGCATTTGCAAGAGGTTCTCGCATTCTTATTCTGGTAAGCGTATTTATTGACAGATTATACTCGTATTACTCATAAAAATACGAAATGATACTAAATCCAAATGTGTGCTTTACAAAATGTATCGATCAAAATACAAAATCATTACAACTCTCAATAGCATAATGAGTCTCCATTCGTTCAAATGCTTTCCGCAACAAGTCGTCATATGAGTCGTAGACTGCATCTTGAATGAACTCATTACATTGAGATTGAAATTTTCCTTGTAGGTCATGCGAATTTTGTGATAGCAGTGTAAATAAAACAGCCCATAGCATCATATAACTGTTCTATGACCGATGAGTCAGGAGATAATGCTGCTTCCGGTTTAGAATATATGACTGCGAGGCAAGCTCTTGAGATTCATTGGTATGAATATCAGCATTGTCTTGTTCAAATAGAAAACTAAGATTAGCGTTCACAAAAGAAATGGCCACCGGCCGAAGGAACTCAATAACTGAATTGAACACTTTATATGCAGGCACGGTTCCGGTTATTATCGCCACAAAGACATAAGTGAGACAAATCACTGAAAGTGACCATCCGGCATTCCATATGATTCTATGCTTTTTCGTGCTCCACTGCGTCCTGTGGAGCACGGAGTCCCTGTTTTGGATATGTACTGAAATTTAGCAATGCGAAGCATTACCAGTTTACTAATATATATATATATATATCAAGCGTTTGACAGTTTTTCAATAATTGTATTTCTTTGATAATTCTAGTAGTTGTCAATTTCTTCTCGTTTAATTTACTGTCATTGAGACTTTTCTAAGGCATGTAATGTTTTTCTTTTACAAATATATATGAATATTTACTTTTATTCATTTTTCTATTTTTGAAATGTCTTATTTTTATGGTTTGATATATATCGTTTATCTCATTGGTACAGTATTTAGAGTATATTGTTTTAATTTTTAATTACTAAGATTAATTCTCGCACGCACGCACGCACGCACACACACACACACACACACACACACACACATATATATATATATATATACTAGATTTCACGGTATTCCGTGTTATTTATTTTGGTCATCAAGCAAGTATAGAGCTGAGAGTGCAAATACGATAATGAAGTATTGACCACTAATAGGACATTTCGCCTAACAAAGGATGAGAGGAGATGCTATCTATTTTGGGCCACCTGCGTCAGTGCGAGGTTACGTCACCAATATTGGCTTTCTTATCGTTCATGAAGATGTAACGGGATCTCAATGAATATAAACATTTTTATGATGTTTATCACTACGGAATGATTGACTTCTAAGAGGGTACGATGATATCTAGCATTCAAGATATGTTCATATTCTGATTCTAGGATATTATCAATTAATTATTGATTTACTTCATTCTGTTTTATTTTGCTATTAATTTCTATAGTTATAATGAAATGTTGGGAAAATACAAGGACTCGCAAATGAATTTTTCTGGTATAGTTATTACCAATGCCCATATCTGAATTCGGTTGTTATCCTAGGATTGAAAACTGGATATCTAAGTTAGACAAGTAAACTAATGATTATTTGAAGAAAAAAAGTATTTCAATTTCGACACAGGATCAATTTTGATGAACCATGCAATTGTGCACCAGGAAATTGCCGAAACAGGTTAAAAGGTGTGACTGAATACTGTCCCAATTAAAAATCATATGTGGGGAGGATTGAGCAACAAATTCTATGCTCCAATATTCTACATTCTGCCTCGAATCTAACAAATATACATTTTACGCAATGTTTACACATAAGTATACAGTCAGAAAAATAACCTTATATTAAATTTGTCAGTTTTCGGTTAAGAAGTATAGTAGTAGTATATTTTATAAGGCACACAGGAAGAGAGAGAGAGAGAAGTAAGACTGTCAGAAATATTAACACAAAAGAAACTGCTAAATTGCAAATAACGACGAAGGAAAACTGGTGTTTTGAAAGAAAAAGTAAAAAAAGAAAAAGAAAATTATTACATCTCTTAGCTAGTTACCTATATCTTAACATCTTAATTTTTAAATTTTGAATCATAATTGCATATATCTTTGAAAATATCGCTGGAAAATCATCTTCCAAGATGAATTTTTAAAGAGTATCGTCCATTGTATTTTTTGTTCATTCAATGGATAATTTGGAATTTCTCTAGCTTTGACAATATATCGTGAAAATAAATGTTAAAGCACTTACAGCAACTTAGCTCTAAGATAAATAAGTGTTATTTGAATCAAAAAGAGACAGATGAGACTTAAATAATAATTTTAATTAATTAAATGAAATGAGTTGAATAAAATGTTAAAATGTATAATAGTTAATGAATAAATTAAAATAATAAATAAATAAATAAGCAAAACAAATAAATAAATAAAATAAAATGAATAAATAAAATAAAATGAATAAATAAAATAAAATGAATAAATAAAATAAAATGAATAAATAAAATAAAATTTTATAGTTTTAAATGCTTAGCGTATGATTTATGAGTTTCTGATCTTCTATATGTTATGCCTCATATCTAAAATTTGGGTAACTATGACTCTTGAAAAACGTCTTCATGAAAAATAATACAACTTCCTTAAAAAATTTGATGAATAACTTATTAGATAATCCTGAGGAATCCAAAATATTATATAACATGATACTCTACATTGATGAAATTAAATTTATTCTATTATTCTTTCTTATAAATGAAGAATATTCCTGATACAAACTCTAGATCGAATGCATTCAGTTACATTTCAATAAAAACTTAAGGGATGTTACAATTTTAAAATAAGATAGTGATTCTGTGAAAATAACATATTTTATGTATCAGTTTTGATGTTTACTAGGTCAATTAGGAAGAAAGATTTAAAATAAAATTCCCATGAATGGTAAAATTTCCAACTTCGATGTTGAATATTTGGGACTTTTATGTCCGTGTTCTTGACTTTTCTGAGGATATTCTAAAATTGGCCTGTCTGAATAATTTTTTGACAGGCGAAAATATCGTAATTTTCTCATTTACATAAAAGAAGTGATTTTAATTTTTATAAAGAATCTTGGTGTTTTCTTTTTAAAAAGAATTCTTTTTATTTTGTAACATATACCTGAAGAGAAGTAGAAATGTTTGAAAAACATTGCTTTGTGTTTGTGTAAAGCAAATTCAAAATAACAATACTTTTCCCACAAGGTTAAGTGATTAAAATCATTTAAAAAAAAAAAAAAAAAACTATAAGAATCTAAATTTTGTTGAAACCAATATACATCTTTACCAGTTTCAGAAATCTTGTTAATATTTATAAACTATAGCATTGTCCTGTTGTACTTTCATTTAAATAAAATTTACTTTTATAACATTTCATTTAATTTATCTTCTCTTGATGTAAAAAGAATAAAATATTTGTATTCACTAGCAAATAACCCCATTAGAATGTTCACCTGTTCATTAACAATGCGAAGATTACTTAAAGAAACTTTTTCTTTAGTAAAGCTATACATTTTCAATGTTTTTTTTTAGATTTTAAAACAAATTAGTTCCTCGCAGCTATTGAAGTGTGAATTCTGAAGGATTTAGTTGATTTTCTCTCGGCGGAAACCAATCCAGTTCATAAAAAGTCTTTCTTTAAGAACAGTGGATTTAAAAGTGTGGTTTTATGCAATTAGAACCAACGAATTAGATAGAAAAGACTTACAAATGAATAAAAGAAACCCAACATAGAGAGATAGTTTGATGAATACTGCAAATATGTGTTTAAAGGGGATAAGTTTCTTATATTATATTAGAAAGAAAACGTCTTATTAGTCTGGGTTTTAGAAAACTTATGGGTTTTAGAATTAACGCAATTAATGAGAGGTACATAATTTTTTTTAAAAAAAGAATTACACAGTATGCCACAATTTAAAAAGGACACCGACATACCCCAAAGAAATTTTATAAGTAGAAGTGATTATTTTAAATTCATGAATGTTACTATAATCAGTCATGGAGGATAAAAATTGCCCCAAGCAAAATATTAGTTTAAAAATCATCTTAATTATCGCACAAGAACCCGTTGTTTTCATACCAAAAGAAATCCATAAAATTGGAATCCTCTGTATTCTTGATGATGTATTCATTAATGTGCTGGATAATTATTTCAAATATTATGAAATGGATGTAAAGAAAAAATTGAGTAAATTTATTAATTAGGTGTCAATAAAAGAATTCCACCTTGCGCTTACAAATGTAAAATTAGTTATTAGAAACTAATATGATAATTAGAAAAACATACAGCAATATTTTAATTATGTATACCAAAGTTTTCCATAAAATCATATGAAATATTTATATAGTTTATTTTAAATGTATGTTGCATGAGATTGATGAAGAAAGTAATACTTTCAATTGCATAATATATATATATATATTTCAATTTTCAAATTTCTTCTTGTACTTGAAACCTAAATGTGTTCTTTCTAGAATGCATCTGTTTCTGTTGTTACTAGGTGTCGTTAGTGTGTTGAGAATAAAAAAGATGGTGATGGAAATGCGGTTGAAGCAGAGAGGCGTCATTGCACGCGATCTTCCTCCTTTCGACTTTCACGTTATCCCAAAGATGAGTAAGCGCATTAAAGGAGACCACTTTCTTTCTCAGTGAAAGGGATAAGGTGAAAGCAGACATCCTAACCTACGAGTCGACAGCATCCAATGGAATTCTTCTCCGACGGGTTTGTCTGACTAGCCATGCGTTGGCTCAATTGCGTAGAAAATGATAATGTCAAGAAAACAATATGCATTACCTATTGGATACATGCAACTTACTGGAACAATAAGAATTGTGATAGTCGGGAAACAATTAAATAAGTAATGCCTAAGGTGGCATGACTTTTCAATTCATCTTCACATTTTCAAGCATTCGAATTTATATTTTCGTACAATTAGCAAGAAGGCATATTACATTTTCTTATTTACTTGATAACAATTAAAAATTAGTAGAGTTCAAATACTCTTTAAGTTACTTTGGTAGAATTTTAATTCTTTTTTAATTGAGATTAATTAATTTCAGAGGAGATTTCTCAAGTGTAGAGTATACTATAAATACAGTTTTGATGAGCATTCCTGAAAACTATTATTTACAAGCATCCAAATACCCCTAAGACAATATTTAAAAATGCATTAAATATTTCCTCTATACTATTTATATAAAGCGATTTAAAAATAACAAACACATATTGAAAATAATTCATTAACTTTTAAAATTAAATAAAAACTTGATTAACTTGGTAAAAATGTTACAAAAAATGTTAAAATTGATTGAAGAAATCATCGCCTCTCCAAGGAGCGTAAGTTCTCTACAGAGCAAAGAATTATGGAAATAGTAACAAAAGTGTTCTAAAACAGGAAAGCGGGGAAAGCCATTTAGGAAAGGGATATTTTTGGAATTCATGAGAGTGAGGAAAAAGATTTTCACATTTCAATAAGCCATGTACATGGATAACCTTTTTTTTTTGGCCCGAAAACGTGACTTTCGTACACTATGTGATATCAAGATCTCTAAATTTAATCAAATGAGGTTTCTTTTTCTCTTATTTTGTAAAGTAAAATTTCAATCAGCGCAAAAATACACATTAGGAGAGAAAAGAAAGACAGAAAATGTTTGTTTTGCATGCGAAAAACTCAGTTTTGCATTCAAATTCTATTAAATTTATTTTGAGTTTCCTCAGCACATCTTTCGAAATGTGTTTGGATAGAATAAAAAAGTATCCAAAGAAATGAAAATTGTTTTATTAAAATATTAACATTTATTTCACCAATAAACATAATACATTGTATTAAAGGGGGGGGAGAAGGTATTTGACGTAATTTTTTTGTTACAAATTTACATAATTTTTGATATTTTTTCTATCAAATTTAGAATAGCTCATAAGAGTATCATGTTCTTTTAACTAGTTTAACTAGTATAGCCCACTGAAATAGTTTTATCACACTTAAAACATAATTGTAGCACTGTTGTGGCAGCGGTAACCTAGTAGTTTTGGTTGCGAACTCGTGCCGGCGTTGTTTCGGTCGAGTCGTGGGTTCGAATTCTCATGTCCCCGAAGACCCTCCGTATAAAGGAGTTGATGTTGATGTTCCAAATTCTTCCGTTGTCGTGGTGTCGAGTTTTGGGATGGTGGTGCCAGCTCAAGAATTATCGTCGTCACTTGACGGAGGTTTAAAATTGCTAGGTCCGTCGCCAACAGCCTTCATTTTGCTTCTAAGTGTGACGTTAATAAGAAATAAACAGTCAATGCAATGATAATGTTTCATTGCTTTTTTTTAAAAAAAAAATATTTCAAATATTATTTAAATAAAAATACGTACTTCAATTATTACTTTAAATCTTAAATATATCCCTTCGTAAAAATTCTAAGATTCAAAATTACGAGGTAAGTAGCTGATAGCACCCAATTACTTCCAGAATCGACATTAATAATCAATCAGTCTAAATTATACTGTCAATCTAGTAGCATTCGATTTAAAATTGTTGATATGCGAGGCCAAGGACAAATAAAAATCACATGAGAATCTATTGTACCTCAAGTAATTACATCTTGTTTTATATTCCCAACAATATGTATACATAAACTTTAAATATATTATCTCAATAACATCTTTTAAGAACGATATTTTGAAATATTCACGTATCACTCAGAACACATATGTGAATATATGTGTACCAGTGTGTTCCACTATTTTGCAATTAATTTAAGACTGCGTTTGAAGATAAGCCGTTAATTATATTCAAGGAAGAACACTTGACAATGCAAGTTATTAATAACGAGTCTTTATTACTCCCATTACATGCATTATTTTATCTCGCATTTTTTAAAAAGAAATATTTCTCATATTCTTTCATCGTGGGTCATGAACATTTATTTAAAGAGGCGTATATATATGAATTCTTTACAAGTTAAACAAATTGTTATAAGGACAAATGACGAAATTAAGGGAATGTTGCAAACCAGGGTGTTAAATGAAGCTGTAAATTAATATGGTATTTAATTAGTTATTGAAAGTTTATCGTTCCTTTCATGCACTAGTACTTACAGTAGAGATAAATGTACCCATTAATCAACTAGATGCAGTCCATTATAAACACCATTCATTGTCGTGCTCAATATCTTCATCATGCATAGTTTTTATTAAAATGACAATATTAATATATTTTCCTTTAACCGAAACTCTTCTGGAATATATATATATATACTCTATCCTGGCGGTAAGCAAAGTATAAGTGAACGTCGTAGAATTTAATTTAATTTTTGACACAATGATAGGAAAATTTGAACAATGTGCATCAAATTTTGTTTCAATATTCCGTATCGCTAACACTCAAGAATCACTTAGCCTTACAAAAATGTAATGCATTAATCTTTTTTGAAATTCTTCTGTAATTTTGTAAAAAAGTAAATTATGGCAGTCTCCCTAATATATCATTAACAATCGTTAATCTTGAGACATTTGGAAATTTTTCCATGTTAGAAAATATTCAAGCATTTGCATTGAAATCACCAACTTAATGCTGCAATTCATGCATCCTAGCTTTATTTCCTTACTTGCAAGTAATAACAGTGGTATTTGTAACATGTGTAATTAGAGACGTTACAGTTTAATAATGTTCGTATCTAAAACAGTGCATATTTTTACATTCTAGGGAATAAGGCATAATAAGAGTATGAATTAATTTCAATTTTCATCATAAGTACTTAATATTTTAGGTTTCTACAAATATTTCTACAAGGTAATAAATAAATATTCAATTTCAATCACTTACCTATGTGTAACAAGCTTTATTATGTATTTCAATAGTTCAAGGATATGTATTGTTATTTACCTGAAATATATAAAATATACTGAATTAGTTTAGTTTACTAATAATGAAAAATAGTTAAACTGTAAAATTACATATATTCATAAAATATTATGATCATTCATAATATATATATGTACTTTTAATTGTACTAATAATAAATTCATTTAAAAGTGCTGCTTACTATTGTAAAAACTGAGGGGAAACATTTATAAAATTTCCATTATTGACTTTATTGAAATTTTTTTCAGGTTAGATAAGGTGGTCCTTCATACCAACCACTGATCAAACAGTAAAAAAGAAACCCCCGATCACCAAAAATATAAGTAATAAAAATGCATACAACTCTTCAAATATTTGGGTATGCCGTACATTTTCTAAGAAATAACTGACGCACTATGAAAAAGTTGTCTTATTACAATAATATGAAGAATAAAAGTAAAATGCATAAAAAACCGATATAAATTCTTAAAGAATTTCATGGTTTATTACAGATTTCAACTGATGATAATCAATTAAGTGAAAAAGATGTTGTTTCATTTCACGAAAAGTGCTACTGCATAGGGTGATAAAATTCATGTACGCAATCTTGCAGGACTTTCAGCCAAATTGTATCCAACTGTCAGACTCACGATTTAAGTAGGTTCATCCTCATCAGGTCCCTAAAACGTTTTAAGAGGGAGACTCAAACGACCTGACTGGCCAGTTAAATGTTTCGCAGGCTTAAAGACAATACTCAGTAAAACGAGACGTGTGTGGTCGGATATTATCTTGATGAAAAGAAAGTTCAGTTTGGGACTAAATGAACGGTAAGGCAACGAGTAGCAGAATTTTTTCTACGTCTCTCTGTGCTTAAGTGTGCCACAGTTTAATACAAAGGTTCACAGCTGTCAAGTAAAATTACAATTGTTGGCCAAGATATTGTCCTGACAACCATTTGCCTCTCCACCATCATGGCCGATTTCAGTCGTACCAGTTTAGTTGAACTTAAAATTGCGTTGCTTGCGGAAGAATAGGTTTTACTTACGAGTATTGTTTCGAGCAAAGATGCATCTGTATCCGCTGCCCTAATGTCCAGCAAAGATGCATCTGTAGCCGCACACAGAAGTGTATACATCTTGCTCTCAAAATTTTACAACAGGCAAGTTCTGGGGTGTTATTACCTTTTATAACCAAATACTTCACAAGTCAATTGTGGAACAATTACAGTAGATTAGTGTGCTGAAGTAATTCTACAATTTGTCCAGTTTTCTTTCCTTAAGTGCCGAACTGGACTTAATTTTCAGCAAGATTATGATCAATTACACAAATCACTTCTAACTATGCATTATCTTCAAGTCAGCCCAACATTTTCTTGACCATTTATTCCCTAATATAGAGACTCTTGCAACTATCCTAGTATGTAAACCTGACAGTAGTAGACAATTTAGCTTAAAATGTCTTAAGACACTATTCGGGCATTTTATCAGTCAATACCTTGACATGTTACAACCAGACAAAAAGTAGACCAATGTTTTATTGAATTCTTCACTTCGCTACGATCTCATTAAATTGCTCTGGAATTGCAACGTTTCTTTTTCTGTGCATGCTCATTCCATTGGCCCAGTTTTATTGCAGTTAGATAATTCTTAATGATACATGAAATGTTATGCCATAAAATGTGTTTCTTTACTTGCTTATAAATGTTTCCTAATTTACTATATTTATATTTCACAAAGGTTCTTTCCTATCAGCCTATGCCATGATATGTCGCGTCCAGACAATATATGGATCAACGTCTTATTGACTTTACTTTGCTACGATTAAACAATGGAATGAATCCTTCAATTGTGCTGAAAATGTTAACGTTTAAACTTTATTGCCTATTCCTTTTATTCATCCATTTTTATTGCAATAGGGTAATTCTTAAGGATACGTCGAATTTTACATCTTAGATTGAATTTCATCACTCATTTATAAGTGTTTCATAATTTACGATATTTAAGCTTCACAAAAGTTTAACTTTCCTACCAGCTTATGCCATGACATGTCACATCAAGGAAAAAGTCAAGGCAAGGCATTATTGACTTATTTACTTTTGTACGATTGAACTCTGGAATTAGCTATTCAATTGCGCTGATATTGCAACCATTTTATTTCCTGTACATGCTCCTTTTATTTACCCAATTTTATTGAAATTAGACAATTCTTAACAGTATAATATCAAATTTTGTGCCTTAGAGCATATTTTTTCACTAATTTATAACTTTTTCATAATTTACGATATTTATGTTTCGCAAACGTTGATCTTTCCGATATGTCTCATCCAGGCTAGAGGTGTATTTACGCCTTATTGAATTTTTTATTTTGCTACAATTGAACTCTGGAATTAGTTATTTAATTCTGCTGAAATGGTTACCGCTTCTTTTTCTGTACATGTTCATCCCATTCATACAGTTTTATTGCAACTACACAATTCTTAACAGTAAATTGAATTTTATGTTTTGGAGTGTATGTCTTAATTCATTTATAAATATTTCATAATTCAAGATATTTATATTTCATAAAAGTTAGCTCTTCCATTAGTAATTAAGAAAAACCTACGTCATCTTCAAAATATTAATAAAAATAAATATTTACGAAGTGTGTCAAACTATTTACTTTCTAAAAATCGGAAACACGTTCTCTATAATTAAATTCCCAGAAAAGATTTCTTATAACTAAATGAGATGCAGTATGGAAATGATCTCCAATGTAACCTGCAGGTATTTAAATTGATAGAGTAAGCCGTAAACAAGTTTACGACAATATTTGCATTTTCAGTTACTTTGCCTTTTTTTAAAATAACAAATCAGTGGTGTACGTACATAAACATGCAGATAAGATTCTAAACAAATTTATCATTTCTGTATAATATTATCGCCCACTCGAGAGTTTTAAAGAAATGTAAGATATTTTGGTGAGTTTAACTACTAATAAAGTGTACTTTATATTTGACAAAGTTTTTAGTATAACTTGAAAAACATTTTTGATAATAAAATTACAATTTTGAGGAAAAAGTAATATACTTTAAGGTAAGAAACATACAACTGTTTTTCCTAGAAATTAACTGTAAAAATATAAACAGTCAAAAACAGAGAATATTTTCAAATAAGTAAAAAATATTTTTTACTTATGTTTCTTTCATGGTTACCGAGAGGTCCTGATCGCCTGATTGGTATCTTAAAAGTAGAGTGACAGATTTGGAGTTCTGATTTAACAAAAAAAAAAAAACTTCATGTGAAGTTTAATGGGGGAAACTGCAGATTTACAAGAAAGAAGATTCAAATTTTTCCATGGCAAGGTGTGGAAGTTAGAAGGTGAAGACATTTATTCAGGTGTAGTCATAATCACTTAAATTTATCTCGATAATATGTGTTTAGTGACCAGTTCCTTCGGATATCATGATTATTCAAACATAGCAAGCAATCGAATTAATTGATAACATGCTTAATGTATAGAATATATATTAATAATTTATATTTTCTTATCAATATATTGAAATATATTTTTACAAATTTCTCCAAAAGTAATAATAAGGTAAGACATACTTAAATCTGGTAGATTTAAAAAAATAGAATTAATGGGGAATAATTCAAAAGAAAATTCCATTATTCAGAATTCTTTTTTTTATAATTTCTTCAATAAGGTTTGTAAAATAGGCATAACAGTTTTAATTAAGAGTATTATCAGTAAATAATTTAATTTTCAGAAGCTTTACAAATTATCTTTTTTACTATGAATACAGTTATATAACATGCAATAGAAAAACAATTAAACCAAAAATACAATGTAAGATCTTTTATTAAAGCATGCAACAAATCATTCTAAATTACTGAAATGTTTTATAACGAAATAAAATAATTTAAGTACCACAAATCGTATAAAAGAATAGAATTTTTTTCACTTACATTCTTTAACAACATTTAATTCTTTCAGTTTTTCTTAAAATTTATTTAAGCCCTTTACTAAAAAATGATGATTAACTTTTATTTTGAATAGAAACTTATTGGAAAGTTCTTCCAAAACCTTTCTAGAAATGCAGAATTTGAATAACGAATGTATTACCTTGCGGTTTTAATTGATATTGAACTGTTTCTATAAATGAAATGTTTTTTAAAACTACTCCAGTTTAAAGAACTTATCAAAGACTTAATAATTTTAATTTAAATTTTCTATTTAAAATAAAAAAAATAAATTGATTTTTCATCAATACAAAAGATTTATATTTTTAAATATTTACTTTAATTAATATTCTAGCAACACATTTTTCTAAAAATTAAAACTTTATTTCAAAGATTCATACTTTTAATTAACAGAATGCAAAGAATGAAAAAGTGCTAAAACATCGGCTATAAATGCATAATTTCAAATATTTTCTTCTAATAACAAAGCATGAAATATACAAAAAATAAATTTGTGCAACTTGAAAATTTATCGAAATTGATATCAAGAAGGTTAAGATAAATACAATTTCCCATATTTAAACACAGAATTGATTACTAAAAATAACATTGTTCAGAGATGTTATAGCGATACAATATCTTTCTTAAATGAACTCCAAAGAAATTTAGGTTTTTAGCAGATATAAAAGGAAGGCTTTGAAGTTTCCTACAAGTACAATTTCTTCGTACACTAGAATATTATTATCTTTGATTAAAATATCAAGAATATGAGCTTAAATTTAATAATGCCCCTTTCAAAATTTAATGCACTTAAAAACAAATGGTTTGAAATTGATATTATTTTTGTATAAATTATACACATAATAAACTTAATTTGTTGATAATTGTATAATATATTTCAGCCCATACACACATACACACAAACATTAAAAAATTATCTTAACCTCTTAACATTTTAAGGCAACTTTTAAAACATCTTTCTTTTTTTTCATTTCCTTATAAGACATTATCTCATTTAACGAAACTAAAATATTGAAGTTAATGATTCTGAAATAAAATGCATACATTTTTATTCGTATGTAAGAAGTTGAATAGTTTGAACTTAAGATGAAAAAGTTCATTCAATTAAAAAGCTGAAAAAAAAATAAGTGCATTGTATAAATTAGTTAATGGATATAAGTATTCGTAATTACATAAAGGAAAAATAAATGTCTTAAAATTATTATTAAATAAGCTATAAAGAAGAATTTAAGTGCAAAGGAATAAAATAATCTGTCTGAAATGAATGTAAGATGACAAACCAATTCCTCTCATAGAAACTCAGATTATTAAATAATGCTTAGTTAAAAATGCTTTAAAACTAATTAGCAATTGAATTTAAATGAAAGTTTAATTGAAATTTACATTTATTATATATATATATATATATATAAGTGTGTGTGTGTGTGTTTGTACATGTATATATTCGCACAGTAACTAATATTTTAATATTTATATCATTATAGCTGGCAAACTTTTACAAAAAATGTTACAAAAACTCATAATTTTCTCAAGACAGCTATTAATAAATATAATAATGACATTCTTAATTATGTAATAAAAACGAACTTTGCTACATCTACATTTGTGAATTTAAAGATCTGTTCATTACTGTTGATATTGAAGCTTTCACTTAAATCTTTTAAGATTATTTTTCAGAAATTTAATTTTAATCGAATATTTCTTGTGAAAACTTTATATACTAAGTTAATTTAGTTTTAATACAAAATTATATTGTTTTCTATAAGAAGTATAAAAAAAAAAAATAAGAGGCATAAATCAAGTAGGCCTACTAGTAAGAATCTTGCTAATATATACCTTGCAGTTCTACGAATGAAATTATGTTGATAATAGTAATTTTATTTCATCAGATATATTGATGATCTTATACTTATTTAAATAATTATGATACAGGATATAAGCCTAGTTCATCATTTTTATCCCAGTTATTTAAAATTATTTCAAGCTGTATTAATTTTCTAGAAACTGAATAATTCGACAATTATTTAAAAATTACTGAAAATAAAATTTTCAGTCATATTTATGATGGAGAGAAAATTTTAATTACTTGTATAGAAGGTTTCTTTTTGGAAAAGTAATCTCAATATATAGATTTTTATATAAATTGCACATCGTCATATTTTATGTAATACTTGATAAGTTAATGATTCTTCAAATAAATAATTCTTCAGATTTCAAAAGATATGCCTGCAAATTAAATATTCTATTAAATTTCTTAAAAAACAATTTAAAATATGATAATTATGAAATATATTTATTTATTTTACTGATGATTTAGGAAATTTTTGAAAAAGTCCTTTGTTTTTATTTTATAGTTAATTTTAAAACTTTGCATTTGTTATTACTGCTTATATATTTAAATAAAGCTTTATTTTTAATTTTTTTTATCTTTTAGATCTTTTTAATATTATTATTATGAATTATTTATTACTTTTATAATAATTTGTTTCTTTATAAATTTCAACAGTAATTTTAGAACATAGAGGACGTTATTGATTCTCGTAATCTCCCTTAGTTTAAGCACTCGAATTTGGTGACTCAAGAAAACGCCCTTTTCTATTCTCTTTGTATGTATATTTAGCTTATTCACAGAGATGTTGCTAAATTGTTTTACCTTATTTAAATTCTCTTTTGGTTTTTTTAAAGATAATTATATTAATCTTTATGTTTTCTACTATAATTTCTTTTCTATAAATGAATGGTTTTAAAAGTTATTTTATCTGACATTCTTCATTATTCATTGAGCATTTGAATTTTTCTTGTTACTTGATTTTATATTGTAAATGCTGAGAGGGGCAGTTTGGACATTAGTTCTGAAATAGCCTTGGATAAGGCAGTCAGAAGCCTGTGACGGTATTAATCTACTTGAGATCCGGTTTCCTCATTTCTTCTCATTTCCCATCGTTTATTTTGCTACTTTCCCATTGTTTTTTCTAAAAATATTTCTAGATTATAATTTTTCTTATGCATTCAATATTTTATTTATTTTTTACTTTTATAATTTTAAGACATTTCTTCAGTTTGGATACTTTTATGTTAATAATTATAATAGCTTTTATTTATGGTATATTTAATTAATTGCTTATTGAATTTTTTTTCTTTATTTTTTTTCTGTAAGTGCATGATATTGTTTTAGAAAAGTGTTATTTTCAAACTGCTTCCACTTTTCTAAAATTCAATAATTCATGCTTCAATAATTGTCACTACTTCTTTTAATAAATGGTAGATTCAGAGTGCAGCTTATTTGAGTCTTGTAATAGCTTCGTTATACCACTACATATGAAATTTGCGTATAAAGCACCAGCATAACAAAATCTTAATGTAGACATTAGAAATAGTTGAAAACTTTTAACGTAAATAAACATTTTCATTTAAAATGCGTAGTATGGAAAGTCACTTTTTACCACTGTAAGTCAAGAATAAAATTATTCATGAATGTTTCTATGTACATAGTTATGGTAGGAAATAAATATGTTTTTTCACATTTATTTTTCTAAATACAATACATAAAATTGGGTTTTTATAATAAAGAATCGTATACATAATGCACTTAAATAAAATTATTTTATATTTATCCCATAAAATTATTGGAAAAGATTTATAATTTCAGTTGCAAAAAAGCGACAGTTAATTAATTGTTTAAATTTAAAAAAACTTTTCAAAACGAAAACCGAGTTAAAAAGCGTTCGGAATGAGAACAAAAGATATATTATTTATTTATTCTGACTGATAGTTGTCATTACCCATCTATTGTTGAATATACTTTCACATTTCTTTCCTCTTGAAATATAGTTTGTAGGTCTTGGTAAGGGCTTGATATTTAAATGTTTTGTAATTTTTTTTAATATTACAGGATTTATAATTTGATTATCTATATGTTAAATATGTGTTCTTGAATATTACGTAATATTACATATTCTGAAATTGAATGACTTCTTATATTATATTACTTTTATGCTTTAAACTTAAAACAATCTATTTTTATCATTAATGTTTTATTTGTTTTATTTTACCATATATTTATTTTAATTTTGTAATATTTACATTTTAATAACTTTATTAATAATTAATTTTAATTTTAGTTTTTCATTAGACTTAATTTGCAGTTTATTATGAACTTATGCACATGTTAATATTAAAGTCTAATATATATATATATATATATATATATAAGACTTAATTATTAATACACATACATACGTATACATATATATATATGTATGTATGTGTAACAAAAGTTTGTTTAGAAATTATATATCAGCCAGGAAACAATTAGCAAATAATTGAATTTTTTTTGGTATAGAACTTCTGTATACAATTATCTATAAAATGAGGTTATAATTTTGATATTTGTTGGGAAAAAAATTCTGGAAAAATTACAAATTTTTCTGATTATCTGAAAAAAGCATTTATACAATCTAGAAATACTAACGAGTCCATAAAATAAAATTTCTGACAACATGATGCATAAAGAAATTCATTTCAAGTCAGTTTTTATATAGAGTATATTAACAATTGACGATCAACTTAATTATTGTGATCGATTCATCCTATGAAAGTTTTTGGGAACCACAATGAAGGAGAAAGAAATTAGGAATTCAGAAATAGAAATTTTAACGAAACGTTGGATACTGTAAACTGTGCAGACTAAATACTCTCTTAATGCTTTAGAAAGTCTTCACGAAGAACAGAAAAATCTCTAAATTAAACAATAAGAGATCGAATTCTCTGTCTTGATGTAAACGAACTCACAACAAATCATGGCTCTGTATATGTCAGGAATAAAACCATGGCAGTCGGTGCGTTAAATTGTCAGCAAGTCTCTCTTCTCTTCCAATCGTAATTAAATTTCACGCTTCCGGTAAGCGATTTTTAATCTAGAACCCAGGGTATCTACGGTGTCACTTTCGAATTCAAATTAAAAGCTTTGTATTAGAATCCGTCCTATCGCGTTTTATTTGAGAGAGAATTATATTAACTTTGATATCAAGCAAGTGGCAATAATTAGACACATGCGTTCATGTTCTTGGTATATTAAGTATTATTAAAGTTCCAATTTAGATTTTTTGAAAAAAATTGCAGGAGAAGGGGAATAATATATATTTTTAGCTTGAATTCTCATAAAGTAATAAACATTATAAAATTATTTATGTTTGAATAAGTTATAAATAATAACAGAGCTAATTAGAAAACTATTTTTTAAAAAAGTACTTTTTTTTATAGTAATTCAAATGCATAGTAATGTTGCTGGTTATTAAATTATTTTTAAAAGACATACTATTTCATTGTAATTAAAATATTTAATAATGTTTCAAATCAAAATGCAGTTTCATTCAATACAAAAATCTATGACTATATTTCGGGAATTTCATGGAGTAGAGTCATTGAATGGCAACGTTATGTATAATTATGTATAATTTATTTCTCTCTGTGTAACTCTATTTTCTTTATGTATAATTTAGAATATTTCATCCTCTAAATCTCTTACGATTTACATTTTAAATGTCATCATTAGTGAAGTAAAAGTTGAATATTTTACTATTTAAACAAATGAGTAATACCAAAGATAATGTAAATTGTCAACTACAGATTGATAAAATAAACTACGACTGAAAAGGGCTACATAAATTATCTTTCGCTAGAATAACTTAGAATAAAATGAAAATCATGAATATATTTGTATGTATGATAAAAATTTTAGAGAATAGTGTCCTCGAAACTTAGCGTAGAGTGATTTCCGAAATTGAATATTTTAGAAAACTATGTACCCCATTATTAAGAGGATCAGCAATCAAGATACATGCATCTCTAAGTATACAAAAATGAAAACAAAAGATAGAAGTTAATGTTAGTAAAAATAAATAAAAATTACATATTTTAAAGGAAATTAAAGTTGTTCACAACAAATCATAGGAATAAAAATACTTTTTTTTACTTGTACCCCATGAATGTACTATATTTATAAAAACTTTTCTTATAATCTGAAATTCTGGAAATACAGAATTAACATTACTTAGAATCAGCTTAGAAAATGACTTTTCTTGGAACAGAAAACAAAAGCAATAAGTGTTCTTAATGACCTATGGTTTCCTTTAAATGTATTGTAAGCTATATATAACGGGTATAATATTCATATAAATATTGAAGCATAAGCTGTTCAAACAGAAGTACAAAATACTTAAATAAAGAACTGAGTATTAGCTAGATTCTTAATAAAGAAAACTGAATGATCTAAAATGATTAGTGATTTCCTGTGTGGATATTGTTACCTATATAACCAAAGTTGTATATTCATATAAATAGAACATAGAGCGCGTCATCATCATATTTGACCCAACAGCCTAGAGTGTGATTCACGACCATCTTTTGAAAATTCATCCAAGACCGTCTACGTTTTTGCCTTAGACTTCCAGTTCTCCCCAATCACCTTAAAATACGTTTCAATAGAATCAAGCCACAGTATAGTTTTGTTCCTCTTCTTTTCTGACTAGTAAAGAGCTTTGCAACAAAAATCTTCTTTACTGGATTTTTCTTATCCATTCGAACAATATGAGAAACCAAGTTCCCTTATTTTACTTAAATACATTTAATGATATCGGGCTCATATCATAAAGTACTTAAATCAATGCAGAACTGAACGTTAACTAGATATTAATAAAAAGTTTAAATCATCTAAAATGATCAAAGTTTACCTATGAGCGGATTGTCTTCTACATAACGGAAATTATAAACAAATAACTAGTATTTAAAGCAGTTAATAAAACCAAAATATTTAAATCAATAAAGAATTAAAAATTAAATAAATGTTAATAAAAAGTTACAACTATTATTTAAAGCACGTGTTATGCCAATAGATGTATAAAATACTTAAATAAATAAAAAGTTAGAAATTAAATTATCAAATTTATATACAATTAATTAAATGAAGTAATTGTTTTCCAAAACAATATCTTACATAACTCCAAAAAGGAAGCGAAATTTTCTGTTTCCAAAGAACATAAAATATTTTTTTTATTACTCAACAACCACGATCTAGTAAGATTTAATTTTATATAACTACGAGTATAATATCATATTTGTGTCGTTTCATCACACTTTATTGTACCCTATTGCCTGATAAAAATTACTTTGTAACATTTACCCTTTAATATTTCTTAATTACCGCCACAGTTATAAATGTTATTACGATCCTATGAGTATTTTAAATGATTAATTCATTTAAGTGTTAGTATTCATACACTCTTAGCACGTGTACTCAGTACAGGTTCATAAAACAGTTCATATTTGGAATAAGGTTAAAAACAACATCCAGATGAATCTGCTTATCCAAAATATTTAATTCTTTTACTTATCATAATGCGTATTTGTTAGAGTAATAATCACTCTGAAAACATGAATAGAGATTCCGTCATAGCATATCATAAGATAGCATTAAAACGATATTAAATTAACCCAGCATTGGTAATGATTTCTCTCTACTGAAATAGTTAGTTAGTAGTTGCATAAATTAAACTCTTAAGCAAATCGGAATCATAAACATTATCATTTGTTAGGATGAAATCGGGATATATTTCGAGATAAGGAATGAGTATCAAGCTATGATTAACAGCAGTGACAGAGAATACTGGAAAAGACGTGGGATTTAGTACAAGGCTAGTATTAATACATACTAAATCGTCACGACCTGCACAGTGTCTGTACACTACACATCATATTCACATGTAGATGGCTATAAATTACCACATTCACTGATATATATTCTAATTATTATAATAATGGAACGCGTACAATATTAATGTTTGGTAACATGTTCTTGATAGCTAGTTGCACTAAACCTATAAAATTGTAAGTAAATATTTTATAACATAGATTACTTAATTTAAATTTAGTTAGGTAAGCTTACGTATAGCAACGAAATTCCACAATTATTTATGTGTTGATAAAAGTAAAGAAACAATATATATTAATTTTTTTCAGTAAGCCTCGTTATAAAAAGTAAACATACTTTCTTAGGTAATACGAGTATATTTCTGCGGGGAAAAAAAAGTGAAAAATTCACCAATTTATGCGTAATTTATACTTGATATCTTACGTAATTGTAATAAAATGATATAAAAAATACCATTACAGGGGAAAAAAAGTTTTGTCTCATTTAATAATTTTATTGACAATTAGTATGATGAATGTATATTTTAAAATATGTTATTCACTTCAATATATAACTTCTCCTTCATATTATAAGCACAGTTTAAGTCTAGCATGTAATAAAAATATAATATAGTAAAAAATACAATATAAGAAAAATAATAAGAAGGGAGAGAATTTGGCTAGCAATAATGATTACACTTTTAGTGAAAATTATAACTTTTGTATGCAATAACAATAAGATATCAGAAAGAATTGTAACTTTGGGTACAAAGTTAAACATTCAGTAGTACCAAATGTGATGTAATTAGTAACGGCAAAATAGCTTATAGATTATAGAAAGAATGAAAAAATTTTCAAAAAATAATGCTTAAACATTTTAATTGATTGAAATTAAAATATACATTTAGTTACTTAACACTTTTGATGCTAATCATTAATTAAAAATCTAAGCATTTTTAATGTTACATTTATTAATTTTAAATACATAGAATTAGTATGACATATATATAAATTCTCAAAAAAATAATTATTTCATTATTATAGAAACATATAATTGAAATAATTAATTGAAATCTGAGTGTGTGTGTGTGTGTGCAGAACATAGTCCAAAATATTTACCAGTATCTCCATTCAATAGTTCAATTATATATTTATGTAAAAAGTACAAACTCCGAAACATGTTCCCAGTTATTATGTGTTATATCTAACGGAACAAGTTAAGGTTCTTTAGAGAGAGAAAATGAAAAAAAAAATATTCTCATCTCAATATAGTCGATTTTAAAGATTAATATTGGAAAATAAGAGGAAAGTTTTAAAATTGTATCCAAAATAGAGTAATAACTGGATGCATAATATTTCCATCATGTATCAATAAGATCTCATATCAGTTTATAAATTTTAAAAAAGTTTCTGAAAAGATCACAACGATTTCACTTCAAAGGTTTCTACGACGTTCAAATGATTCTTTGGATTTAAAAATGTATAGTTTCCTCTTTACACATGAATAAGTAATTTCTATGAAGCGAATTTTTGGAGAAGTAAAAGTCATGGTGAATTTTTTCAATAAAACTATTTATCTGAGTAGAAAATATTCCATTTATCGGGTACATAACTATTTTGCGGTGAAGAAAATGTTCCATTTATAGGATGATAAAATTGACTTTTCGAAGGTTTATAGAGAAACTCCAATATCTTACTTCAAATTGAAAAGTATCGATCAATAGATGTAGTAAGTTTTAGTTAATGGTTCATCTGTGGTAGGTCAATGTGACCCAGATCTCTTAATAGACTTCTCTGTAGAAAAATGAATCTAATATAAAAGTTATGTAGAAAGTATACCTTAATAGTTTACTTTTTTTTAAGAAAAAATTGTCTAAATTTCTTTCTAAAAGTGTCTGACCTAGATTGTTAGTAGATGTAGAAGTAAATCGATAAGCATTTTAAAGGAATAAATAAGCCTAAATCTGCTCACAATCAAATTTAATGTATCATCCTTATTTTTTTCTATCCTAGATTATTACTAGAGGTAGGTAACAAATTGATAGGTATTTTAAAAGTATAAATACGCATAGACTTACTTACGAGCATATTTTATGAATTATCCTTCTGTCGGTATAACTAGATCATTACTAGAGACAGAAGCAATTAAATATGCATTTTAAAGGGATAAATAGGACTTATATTAATAAAAAAGGGATAAATATTAATTATTTCCTTATGTCGGAGGTACAGGACAGTATGTCTAAATTTGAAATTTTACATAAGAGCAGCTTTAATGTATTTCTTGTGAGTTTTTTTTTTTAAATTTGCAACTTGTTTGTTAATGAATATTTTTCAATAAACTATTGTACATTTTATTATTGGGACTAGTGACTTTTAAATTTATTTACTTTTTCAAGTTATGTTGCTTTTTAAAACTTTACTGACTTTTATTTAAAAAAAGATGACTTAAAAGGGACATAATGCCCTTCACTTTTACATATAAATTTTATTAGTAAATTTATTTTATTTTTTTGTAAAAAATAAGCATTGAATTTTAAATAGTATTATAAGATTTATAGAATGAAGAAAGTAAGAATTTTTTTTTTTTCTGCACATTAGCCGAGTGGTAATGGTGGTGAGCTCTCCTTTGGTGATGTTCCAAAAGAAACGAAGGTTTCAATTCCACAAAAGATTTGGAATAAAAGGGTCTGTTGCAAGTTAAATGGAATATCACCTCAATTCACTCCCAAGTTTGGGCACGAAAGTTGGGAGGATGAAGTACCAGTCAGGCATAGATATAGTCCTTTTTTTGTAAACATAAACTACAAGGTTTGGTGCCAATAGTTCCTGTTTTGGTCTAATGAAACGTTAATCAAACCTAAAATATTTTTTTAAATTTATTCTTCAATTTTGTGTGTGTGTTAACTTTAGTTTTACATGAAACTCAATATGTGTTGCGACTTAATTTGAGAACATATTTATAAATACAGCTCATTTTGCCCTTTCTAAATGGCTGCAAAAAATTTATTTTAATTATTAAGAAAATATTATTTCACATTTAATTCAATAAAACTTTTATACTAAATTATAATTTAGGTAATTCAGAGACTCAGACATGAAAACACTATTGCGAAATTTTACTGACAAATGCGATCATCTTCAAATTACAGTTTGCGAAAAACATAATTTTTTAACAATGATAATCAAATATAACAAATTAATAAAAAAATTCTTCAACTGAACAAAGAAAGGGTTTTATTTTTGAAAGAAATATACCAAATTGTTTCTAGTTGAATATAATCAACCTGTGACAGTAATGGGAATTCTTTGTTATTAATATGAAAAAAAAAAACTGTTACTTTGTGTTACATATGTTCTGGAGTATATTCATTTCTTGTTACATCCATGCAATGCTAAAATAGATTTATACCTACGATAGAATCAAATTCTCATTTCCCATATTGCTATATTTCCAAGATACTTTCAGACGGAAAATATAGCCCCGAAATCATCTGAAAGAGCTGCGAAATGAAAAGTATAAATAACAAATGAGATATTTCCTCCCATGTTATTTTATTTTTATTTTTTCAATCATTTGTGTTAGAATATATCTGTAGGAAACATAGTAACATCTGAGCTCCATGTTTTTCTTCGATTACTCTCTCATCTATCGAACAAAAATAGTGTTATACATGTATGATAATATTTTGATGTGATTTCATATGTAAAAGTCGGATATTTTACTCGTATATATAATAAAGAAGCAGTAATGTATTTATTAAAAAGGAATTTTAAGTGACTAAAGTAATTTCAAGAAATACAGATGACTCTTAATACCCTTTATCCTTTACATTTCCCAAACCACTAAAACTAGTTTCTCGAAACGTATACTTAAGTAATCACATTGATAATCCCATATATAATCCTCAACCCTTAAATTATACGATCCTTAAAACACAACTCTGCTTTTACCTCAGAATAAATCACCAAGTGAATGTGAAAATCCCTTCAGATTATTAACTTCTCCAGCTACACCCCGAGCACACTTGAACCAGGATTCGGAGACCATCACTTATTCTTGTTAAACTCGGAATCCCACTTAATATTTGAAGCGTAGACGCGTTACACACCCATGTGCTCATGGACGTTACATTGTCGCTCACAAAAGAAGCATTTTAAGTACATTCTGAGAACAGAGGACTAATTTACATGCAGGAGATCACTAGGGTGTACTTGCCGTAATGTAATGACTTTAACCATCGATCAGGGGAGTCTCTTTGTTCTCTGCTATTAATCACACCATTGTAGGGAAAAGCTCATTACAGACACACAGTTGTAATTTTGTTCATTGTAAG
Organism: Nephila pilipes; assembly: GCA_019974015.1. Taxonomy (NCBI): domain Eukaryota; kingdom Metazoa; phylum Arthropoda; class Arachnida; order Araneae; family Nephilidae; genus Nephila; species Nephila pilipes. The sequence goes on from BMAW01065867.1 coordinate 60,278, forward strand.
TAAAAAGAGGCAAATAAATTTGTAGATTTAGGAAGGTCATGAGGGCGATTTACTGTGTAATAAATGTCCATAGCGTGCGATGTCATATGGGTAATAAAGATATCGGAAAATGTATGAGCATTAATTGGAGAATTAAAGACAAATTGAACTAATGAAGTGCACGGAGATTTTAGCGCTGACAATTATGAGAATAATGAACTTAGCTCGATGAAATTCAGGGCTCAACTACACAGTGCGAGATGTTCAAATATGAGAAATGAAACTTTTTTTTAGTTGAGAATATAGATGGCAGAAAGAATAATGATGTAATCAATTTAAAAACCTCCGATTTGCACAAAATATAAAACAGTTTATAATTTTTTCCTAAAGCTGAACATTTTTTTGCATTGAGTATAGTGTCGGAGCAGAATAACATGTCTTACTTGTCGATGAAAATTATGAGCGATTCTGGTAAGATATTACACCAATAAGCGATTTTTGTAGAATTTAACGATACATTGAATACAAGTTTTCGCTTCAGTGACCTTCCTTCTCTTTTTTTTTTGTTGTGGCTAATCAAGGTGAGTCTCTGATCTAATTCTGTTTCTGTTATTACTAGTAATTCTGATGAGATATTCCTCGAACAAGCAATTTTTATAGACTTCAACGATACATTGAAATAGATATTTAGTCTTTGTGATGTTTTTTCTTTTCTTTTTTTTTTGCTGTGGCTGATCAAGAAGTCACTGTTCTAATTCTGTTACTGTTATTATGAACGATTCTTATAAGATATTCCTCGAATAAGTGATTTTGGTAGACCTTAATAATACACTGAATAAGATTTCTCGAGTCAGAAATCTTCTCCCTCTTTTTTGTTTTTGTTTTGACTGACCAAGAAATCTCTGATCTAATTCTGTTTCTGTTATTATGAGCGATTCTGGTAAGATATTCTTCAAAAATAAGTGATTTTCACAGACCTAAAACATACATTGAATTATATTTTTCGAGTCAGTGACCTTCTTTTTTTGTTGTGGCTGACCAAGGAATTCTTGTTCTAATTTTGTTTTCGTTAGTCTGTCTTCTTATGTTATAATTATGTCCCCCTTTAGTGTTGTTGATTTTTTGACAAGCCACCCATCATACTGAATTGATTCTATATTTCATGCAGATATCTGGGTGATTGTCATCAAATATTACGGTATGACCTTGCTATCCAAGTGTATACGAAGTAATTAATTATATCCGCTAAATTTTTTCTTCGTGTTCCCAACAATATAAACCATCTAATACATCTTCGACGTTTTCAGCTAGTGGTACCATCAGTGTAAACAAAATAAATTTATTTTTCAAAATAATACTCACATTCGTACATTTCATCATACTGTGTTGTCTTTTGCTGAATTTGATGGCATCTAAATTCCTCGCACTCACTCGTCCTCATTGAATTGCTCTGTATTCAGCCATCGATATTTCAGTTGTTTTCGTCCATCCATTTGAGCTTATAAAAATCTAATTTATAATCGCAATGTAATGGTATTTGCTAATAGGGACATAACTTAATGTATCATAAGCATGATAAGAAATCGCAAACAGCTTCAGTTTTAACCCAAACACGTACATGTAAGGTAAAATATACAATATAACAAACCCACCTAATGGCCACTCGTTTTTAATCGAGGTAGTCATGAGGGTTTTGTCAAATGCTTGCTAGCATTTCAATGATAATACTTCGTTTATTGTGGTAAACTCTTTATCTGAGGGATTTATTTGAAGATGAATCAAAGTTATTTGAAAATCACACGATCTATAAAGAAGTACATTATTTCTGTTAGGTTTCATGTATCGATCAATATTGGTTCCGCATTATGGACTAATCCGCAGTATGGGAATTTTCCCTTTCACTAACATTTAGAGAATCTTTCTGATTTTATGTTTAAGTTCCAGCTCATTCCATTTCAAATGAATCGTGACAATGTAAATGAAGTATAATTTTAGAAATGCAGTGTTTAGTGATAATTAAGTAGTATAAAAGCTACAGAGATAATTTAATTGAATATTAAGATTACGGTACTTAGGAGGGTGTTAGTGTGTGTCTTCTGGAGTGTTTAGAAGAATTAGTGAGATTGGGACTCAATACTGTTAGAGCATTTGAAGGACGTACTGGCATTGTATTCCGGTAAGCATATTCTATGACCGATAAAAGAAGTAGTTAGAACTCCCGGATCGGAATTTAACTGTGGAGAGCATCCCTTCTATTTGAGAATTAATAAAAGCTATTTTGGATATAATTGACTGTTTTAATTAATATGTCTTTACTTGAACTTAAGTAGAAATTTAAATCTTATAATTAGAATAACATTTAATGCAACAAACGAGATGTGTAATTAGATGACATCACAGTTATATCTCTCTTGATACAGCCGTAGAAAAAGCGGTATATTTGAGAATGTTCTGACATATAAATTTGTAGAAAAATGCCACAATATTTCCATTGGTTAATTTCTATAGAATGGCACCACTCTTTACATGAATACAATGCATCAAATCCTTCAAATGCTGTCGTGTTTTTAGTAGTGTCATCAGACGTCTAGTTGCCGTCGAATTATTGCTTGAATTTCCATAATAATACCTTATTTGATGTGATAAACTTCTCTATTCAGCAAGCGTTATTGGACGGTAAATCAAAATTCTTTGGAAATGATCCAATCCTTAAACGACGTTATTTTTTTAGGTTTCTTTTGCAATGATCATCTTTTTAATGTAGAAATCAGTCCCCTATTTTCAATGCAAAAATAGAAAATATAGCTTACTTGAGAATCTTCCAATTAACAATTTTTTTGTAAGATAACGAGCACATTTTTCTCTTATTAGTTACAGTATAATGGGACTACACTTGTTACATGATAAGTGCTATAGCACGAAAAAAATATTCTTATCTTTGAAGATTCGTTTTATTTTAATTCAATGAATTCTTTATATAGATCTTGTAGGAAAAGAAAGTTTATAGGGGCATCTGCGAATTATCAAGGAATCACAAGACATCATTTTGTGGAAAACTAATTCCATGATTTTGTTGTATTATTGGCTTCTTTCCGCAACTCTAAGAGAACTACTCATGCATACGAATGTGGTTCAAAGAGTACCTGCGTTTGAGGACAAGTGGCATAACTAAGGGCTCAAAACATATCTCACTCTTATTCATCAGTTAGTTTTGATTTGGTGGCCATTTGCTGTCAAATAGAAATTTTATTGCTGCAACTTCGAATTGTTGTCGTAGTTTTACATCGGGTCACCACTGTTAATGAGACTTCGATTCGTTATCAAACACTGTAAAACAAACGACAATTAAAACAATAGGCTGATGCCGGTCCGGTTTTCGGTGAAGGTGGAGATAGTCTAGTCCACCAGAAAATTTTGTAGACTATTTTTTGAAGGGGGGAGGGTTGCGAAGAATGTTATAGTCATTGAAAATTAACCTTTTCTAAGAAGGAAAAAAACACAATATAAATACTACTGTGAGTTTCTTTTTTTCCCATGGCTTAATTTTAATACGAGTCCTGTTAGAACTCCTCTTGTATAGCGTGGTTATTTGTATGAGTAATCACTTCTAATTCTACTTTTACGTCAAAATGTTTTTCATACGCCACTAAATTCTTAATTGTATTACATTACATTATAACTCATTTATATAATAAAATGAATGAATGAGAGAGATAATGCCTAGGAAAGTAAGGTCGAATTGTAATTGTTCCATGGATTATAGGATGTTTAAAATTTATTTAACCTCGTTACGGGTTCTAAAGTGCATTTCTCTTTAATGAACCTCTGGATTACTTTATTGCCATGTTTGATACGATAATTTTGTCTTATGAAAAACCGTGTTATATGTAAATTAGTATTACTATTTAAGAAGAAATGTAATGAAGAGGCTTGAGAAGGAGATAGAGAAATTTAAGGGATTCATGAGATCAGTATATTTGTTTAAACCAAAGGAAGACTATATAAGCGCCTGTACTTTCCTCAGATCCCTGCAGAAGAAATCAAAATGAATTGAATCCTATGATTTGAAGTTGACTGCTTCGAGTACCCAAAATAAATAGAATTTTTCATTTTAATATTTGATTAGGGACGCGATTAGTTGACTACTCCACATAATTAATATAGTTTGATTTTGCTTATTCAAAGACTGATCAAATTAGTTAGAGATTTTAACTGATTATTGTTGGGTTGCTGTGCGTCTTAATCACAACGAAGACAATTTGTTACATTCTAGAATCTCTTAAGTCTAAGGTATTTCGTTAAAACACGAGGGTAGCTTTTCTGCAGCTTGATCTGACAGATAAAGGCAGAAAATATTTCTGGACCACTCCACTTTAAAAAAAATACAAGACTATTGTAAGATAACATTCACAGCAAAGGAAAAAACAGTTTTCAAATGAGTTACATATCGTAATAAAATTAATGTAACTGAAAAATTACAAAGATACAAAAAGAAGAAATGCAATTGAAACAAATAGTAAAATGAAAAGCAAGTAATGTGATCGAAGTCCGATCACATGCATAGATATGCGTAGACAAAGAGAGAAAAGGCGAAACGAAAAAAAACTACACTGCATGCTTCGATGCATTGCAATGAAAACAAGAATATTCAGAGCCTGATAAGAAAATTGAGTTATAAGAATAGGCTATTAATGTCGAAAATTATAAGTTTGATTTTCATGGCCAGATCACGAGAATGACTTTCAACCCTTCCCATTACTCTCTAAATTTCCACACCATGCAATAGGAAGACTTTTTGACCCCATTAAATTTAATGTACAGTTCCCATCATACTCCACATAATGGTCTTTAGCTCAATTGAAAGGTAATGTCATAATACTGCAGAAACGACTTACGTATAGAGATACACTACGCTACCACTAAAAGAAAGAATGAAGTACAATTTAACACAAACGCAGAAGAATTAAAGTCAAATATGATTAACTTTCTCAATGTAATTACTGATAGTTAGTTGATTACTTTTTTTATTAATACCCTTTTTTATTCTTCTATTTATAGTTTGAGAGGTACAACTAAACCTGACTAGGATACCATTCTGCAAGATAATTTTTCTTTAAAAAAGTAATAATTTAACTCGTTTTTCATCATATAATTAACATTACTTAAATCAAGAAAGCTATCAATATGCTGAGAGAAGTGATTCAGATAATCTATAGATCTATCATTTTTAAAATGTTTTTTCGAATATAATTTAGAAAACATTTTTTTTTATTATACTACCCTTAAAGCCCAACTCATTAGCTTTCTAAATTGATTTGAGTTTGAGTCTAGGATAATTAAAAGCTAAAATATAATGATTAAAAAGTTACGTCATATCTGTCAAATGAAACGGGAAGTACTGTTTTAATTGCTTTTTCTAGAAAACGTGGTTTTATTGCTTGTGGAGAAATATTGCTTACTCAAAACAAGATTTTACGAAAAATTATCGAAATATCTGTATAAAATTTGAACTGTATATTATTTTTACTATTTTTAAGAATTTCAACAAAGGATTTCGTTTTAAAAACGATGCTTTTTAATTTAAAGATGTTTTTGTAGGATGACATTGATAAAATTGATACAAATGATTAAATGAAATGATCACAATGAGCTTCAATACAATTAAATGAAATGATCATAATGAGCTTCAATACAATTAAATGAAATGATCACAATGAGCTTCAAT